>JASXSY010000994.1:0-387851 GCA_034509805.1 Sipha maydis
AAAAGCTCTTTGAGCATCAAACACCTACATTTCGATTTTAGCTCAATACTAGTACAGTAATACTATCCCGAAAATATTAATCACCAATAACTAATGTGAATACCATTAATAAACCATGTTTCATCGGTTGTGAGTCAATACGAATCGAATAAAAGCATTCATTGGAAGAATAGTGCATAGAAAATTGTCGGTTTTTATAACGTGCTGATAATGTTTATAATAAAGTTGATGAATATGTATTTTTACGGATATGTGTTAGATATAAATTGCTGAAACATTATGCAGGATACGCTGCGAAGACGCGGTGGCCAGTGAAACATATTGTGCCGACTTTTCACTACAGCTGCATCCACTGACCAAACTGTAGCGATTGCAAAAACGCTATACGCAATCGAGTTGTGGTATGAATTGTGGGTACCATTACGTTTTTAAGTATACAATTAAAATAGTAATCGTAGCTTACTTGGATTTAACGACAATTAGCTAATAGTTAAATCCATTACAGTAAGCTGACCAGATAAGATTGGTCAGAGTTCTTTGCTTAGTGGATAAATGAGCGTAATAAGACGTTGTATAATATACGGTAGGTAAACCCGATTAAATCTTAATTACATGGCCCAGTGACTTGATGACTGATGAAATGAATAAATGTAGGGCGTACACTATAACCGTGTTAAGGCCGTTCACAAATATTATACTTTTAAAAGTTATTGAAAATATTAATTTGATTCCAGAAATTAATTAAGACATAAAATGCCATCGGTTCAATGTTATTTTTTTTTTTTTTTAATAAGTAACACGCGTTTATTCGGTTTTGTTAAGAATAAAAATAGGCGTGTATGGTTTTTTTTTATCCTGATAAAAAATTTAATTTTTAATCCAGCCACCAGGAATTAAACAAATCCAGACAACTTGCTCGAGACATTTTTATTTTTCGTTAATTTAACTTTCCTTTTTATATTAATTTTAAACATTTAAGTTTTAAGTATAATCAACTTAATGATAAAATTAATATAAAAAATGTATAACTCGATATTCACTAAATTAGAATACAAAACATAAATATATATATATAAAATAGAAAAAAAAATACATATTACATTTCGAAGGTCTTATGCAAAAACCTAAAAATTTAAATATGTATGTGGCACAACTAAGACCAATTTTTCTAAACGACTCGAAAACGTTGGAGCTGAGAAAAACAGAAAAATTATATCCTGCGTTCGGCCGTATTCCATATGCCCGGTTAAGTGTAATTTACACACGTGGGAAACTTTGAACATTTGTTCGATAGCTAGCACCTTTATTTATGTTTTTAAATATTACAGGGGTATGCAAAAGGATATATTATTCCGTTGAACGATATCAATTTGCGTCGGTACGCTTAGCTGTTTAATAACGGATCAGTACGTTTTCATCACTGAGCGTCGCGACGCGTCGCTAATATTAGTGCGATCGCCTTTGATGTACAGTTGTCGTCGAATGCTGAACGTTCACAATAAAACGCGAAACAAATATCACCAACGCTGTGTGGTATGCATGCGTATGTATATCGGCTGGTGCGTTTTACAATGCTTGAACAAATAATGGTCGAATTCTGTACAGTTTCAGAGCAATAAGACGTCTTAACGTGAATTTGTGCGTCGTTGTTGTGCCACTGCGTGCGGTACTTCGGGCGTATCGATGGATATTCGGAGGGGCTTACATACCGAAATAATTTTTTTTTGATTGCACCATCAATTGACTTGTATAAAATGTTTACAGACGCCTTGAGTATTAGCCTTAGCGTTGAAAAACAAAAATCTTAAAATAAACGAAAACGATAAACCTTCGTAATCGTGTGAGATCGGTAAATAAATTAAAAACCGAACCCTCGCAGTCGTGTCTTCTTGGTCTGTAAGGGTGTACTCATGGTTCTTCGAAAATACGCTTCACAACGAGTACGTCGGGCACGTGTGAAAATCAATTAACTCGAATATTCAACGTCGAGAGTGGTTTTTTTTTACATGGTATAATGTATAGTATGTATAGTATACCAGCTCTTGTATGGTATTTGTTCTTCATTTGATGTTCATGACATGATAATTCCTAGTCTGGATAAAGGAACAGGGGAGGGGGAACAAAAAAATCAAACAAAGTCCTTTTGTGACTGTGAACAAAAAAAAAAAAAAAAAAATTATTTTCCTTCACTGCCATCACGTACCATCACTGTCGCCCAATACAATTTTCCACTGAATAGTGGTTTTGTCGACGATGCTTTTTACTGTATCTTCGAGACTTTTGTTTCGGGATTTTAATATTTTTATTTTTCATGTTTTGTTATTCGAAACACCCGTGCTCGTTGGATGGCGGATTTCAAGTTCGTTTTGTTTACATTACATTTTCGGTACGATGCGGCTGGACGAAAATATCCGTGTTTTGATACGACCTTACCGTACAGTAGTTTTATTTTCCACTTCATCAAAATGTTTGTAAAAAAAAAAAAAACCAAAACGGTAATAGTGGGGAATCGGGTAACGGATGTGTTGAACATTTTTAAACAAATATTATTTCGTCTTTCGTTACGATATTTATATTCACGTACGCAGTAACAATATTGCTCATTCTACCGGAGAAAAGTTTTGCCTTATTTACTTTTATTAAGGTAAAAAGTGTTCGCTTTCAAATGACACGTGCCAAAATAAAACCAACCTTTTATGTACATATTTTATGAGCAATGAAATGGTATCATTAAAGTAAGCTGAAACGCATAATATTATCAACATGTTCAATTTTGGGAAATTCCAAATTATAAGGCGGACCGCGATTTTTATTGATTTCGTCCATTTTTATACACACAAAGGGTTCGCATCAATAACAATATTATATTGTTTAATTTAATTTACTCATGATTAGAGATTTTACCATGCTTTTTCAATATATTTAATTTATATTTTAGTTGAAGTACGAATATTTTTAACATTGTTTTGCTCTTGTGGTAGTCAATGGTGGATTCAAGATTTAATTTTGTGGAGTTATTTCCTTATTTACAGTAATAATAACTGTGCAATTTAAACTTTGGCTATAGTTTATATAATATTTTTTAAAACTTTTGAGCTCGCATATAATTTGGATCAAAAGTAATCTCCTTACTCCAATCCACTCATTCACTCAGTTATACAACTAATTCTTCTTCTAAAGTCCATCTTCCAAAAGCGGAAGTTTGGTAACCAATCAGTTGACGTTGGCAACGATCTGTTTCCAAAGCTCACGGTTTTTTGCTGAACGAATGGCCTCTCCCAGGGGATACCCAGTGATGGTTTTGATCTGGTCTATCCAACGCAATGGCTTTTACAATTAATTACTTATCTATAATGATCAATAAATAAATAAAACCTAACTGAAGCCAATGGAGGGAGAGAGTAAAGACATTCGTGTCCCCTCTTAAATTCGCCACTGATAGTTGTTATATACGAAATGTATGATTAATAATCGGATATCATGGATGAAAACATTTTTGTCTAACTTCAGTTATGATTATACTAAGCTTCATTATTACATATTTTATTTAAAATATACTCCTTAAATCTAACATACGACTTAAATGTGATTGAGTCATCTCTACTACATCTTTAAATCAATTAAAAATAGTTTTTTGGTGTTTATGATTTTAGTTGAAATATTTACTTGTGATCATTTCCAAATGAACTTTAATATAACACGACGATTTTAAAAACTGAATTAATTTTTTTATGCGCGCAGTACTTATATTTAGCGTTAAAAAGGTGACAGTATTTATTTTTTAAATTAATAATTAAATCATGTTTATAAAGTACCAACATAAAACTTTCAATCAATTTTAAAGTCTTACATAAGTTGTAACTTTTTGTTTGGATTTTACATAAGTTTAGAAATAAAAATATAAATTTTTATGAAAACGTCGAAGTTCCTCGTCATTTATTGTAATTTTCTTGTAAAATGTTGATATATCGTATACAAAAGACCATCTTAATTCTAAATCCAATTTATTCAATCAGTAAAAAAAGAAGAATTTTTAATATACTTAACGTTCGAAAAGAGTACACATTGTGATGGTATATAAAATAAAATATATGTTTAAGATTTAATTTCTTTTAGGTACTGCGGTACAAAGTTTTAACCCTATAAATCAGTTAAATATTAACAATCAGTAATTGTAACGTTGAATGGTTCTTTAATTCAGATATTGATTATATTTCTCTGTTTGGAAACTAAACACTTGGCTCATAATACCTGCAATATATTGCAAGTGTCTAAAGTGATGACGAGATTAAAAAATAATAAAATGAAATATATATAAAAATAATACTATTTACTTTTAAATTATAGTCATTTTAATTAATTATTACTAAAAAGTAATGTTAGGTATAGAGAGTTATATTAATTTTTTCATTGGTTGGTCTTACATAATATTTCACAAGTAAGCCCATCATATATCACTTTTAACCATCCAAATTAGAACATTTTGTTGAAGCTTCTCTTTAAGATATTTGTACTAGTGGTACCTCATTCCATTGGACAAATACCTCTTTGAATTATTATTATTATTATTTTTTTTTTTTTTTACTATCGGGCGCCGTCGATGCGTACAAGCGTACAATTGAAAAAGTACTTCGTAAGTTGTGGAATCAAACGAATGAAATATGTGTGGTTAAGGAAAAATTGTATTCGATATAAAATCACGTAGCGCATTAATGCACATTGTCCACTTGAAACCGTGCTGGGTATACTTTTCCCGGAAACTCTAGTACAATAATGCACGGTCAATATATGATAATTTCAAGTGTTCTATATTGCTCGAAATATTCGAACATTGTATGTAGTTATTGGATTTCTTACTTTGCCCTTAACATATATATATCGTTATAATTAACGAATTTTCTTTTTTTTTTTATAAACACGAATTAAATATTATAAAATCAATATTGATCTAAATTCTATAATTATGATTCATTTTAAAGGCGTTTTATATATTTAGCGATTTCACTATAATCTGTGATCCGTACGGTTAAATTAATAATACAAGGGTCTTTTAAATTTCTTATTTCAAGTTAAAAAATATCAAAGTTAAAATTGGTTGACATAATATATATATATATATATATATATATATATATAATAAGAAAAACACAAATAGTAAGTAAAAAGACATCCAGTAATGATATTTTATTTTGAATCGTAAATGATCAATGTTTTTTTTTGTTTCATTTAAATTATTTTTTTTTTTTTTGTTTTAATAACAAATGTTAAACGAATAAAAAGTATTTATCCAAAGACTTCAGAGCTTGTAGCCGTGCACGGAAAGTTTTGTTCCACTATGTTTACGAAACATTTGAGTGGAATTATGTGCTTTTCGGGACTCATGCCGTAAACTAATTGAAAACATTTATTAATTGGACTAAATTCGTTTTCACGAGTATACATTCATGATGAAACTATTCATAGAATATAACACATATGCGCGCGGTAGTCGATTCACCGACTACTACTGCTTGAAAACTTATGCTATTGTGTTGCGCAGTAGTTTAAAGTAACAATGTACGTTGTACGTGCGATTTTGATTAGTTGTTGGTACCTAATTTTACGGAACATAAGACCCGTGCGAAAGAAAAACATGAAAAATTGGCAAAGATTCAAGTCAATATTTAGTATAAAAATACTCGTGTATATATATATATATATATATTAATACAAAGTTTTATTTTAATAATTTAACATTTTTTTTTAAAATTAATATCAACAATTATTTTTATCACTACAAAACTTTTATTTCATTATTTAGGAGAGAGGATAATAAGATTATCTATATTTGTAACATCGGTGATTTTATAAAGTGGTCCGAAATGCCAAATATACTCAGATATTCAGAAAAACTAAGTATCCGAGATTGATTAAATTACTTAAAAACGTAACTAAACATTTATTACTAATGATACTCAATTTATAGTACACCATGGTAAGTACATACCAACAATAATCTTATTATTAAAAAAATACAACTTGAGCATCTCAAATTCAAGTTGTTCATTATATTATATTGCTTATTTCGATTCATTTTTTTAATATATTCAAACTAAACTATTCACACATTTTTATAGTATACAACATTATTTTAACTACTTAAAATCCAACAAATGTATTGACTCATTTTCTAATATGTAATGTAAAAAGCAATTTCAGAATTATTAACCACCAATTTTATTTATAATTACATTTACAGTTTACATTTATACTTTACTTTTATATTAAATATAGTTATAAAATTGAAATGATTGTGTTTGTTTAGTTAATTATTTAATTTGATCAAGAAAAAAAATGTAATCACAACATATTTTACGACCTTTTCGTTTACGACTTATTCAATTAATTAAATTACAAATCAACGATGAATCCTGTAATGACCACTAAGAGAAAGAATAAAATTATCCAGGCAACATAAACTAAAAAAATAGGTCAAGACTCCTAGATAAATTGAGGCACCAAGATCGAGCATGATACAGGGATGGGTGAATGACATTGCTGTATTGGTTTTTTAAACATGAAACCAATGCTCTCAAAAATATGTTTCTGAGAAAAAGATATCTGGTGGGTAAGCTATTATTTTTAAATATAGTTGATATAGTTTAAAAAATAACATGTTATGATGTGGAGGGATGAATTTTTAATTTTATGATTTTTGCAACAATCAAAAAGGACATCTAACAAATTTGAATAATTCAAGTAACTAAAAACAGCACATTCAAAAATTTCGAAATTATTTGTTTGTGATATAATTTACTAAATGGCTAATATCATTAAATGAAAATTCGTTGAATTATTCAATTTCACTAACATTTTATTTCGACACGCTTATTTATTATTTGCAAAATTGTAGTATTTTTATTTTTTTCTATTAACTAAAAAAAAAAAAAAAAAATTACAATTAAAATGTTCTATACATTTTTCAAATATTAAGTATGAAAATTAAAAATTATATAAATGTCATATTTATATAGTAATTATTTCTATGTTAAGAAAAAGTTTATATATATATATATTATCAATAATCGGTGTACCCTGAACTTTGTGTTAAATTTTCATAATTATTTAGAAATGTATGAAATAACCTCTTAGAAAGTATCAACTAGACAACATTTTCTTATTAATATAGCAGTCCTTGAAGTCGAAATCGTGTACAGTCTTAGAAAAAAAAAACACATACACTCACATATCGTGATGATAAAACCAATACATTTCTCGTTTTATTCAAAATCTAAAAGATTATTTTTATAAATACAATGTTTTTTTTTTTTTTTAAATTTTTCTGTGTGTGCACAATTATTGTTAATGCCGTCGTAGCGCCGTTAAACCGTAAACGTATGTAGGACTATAATGTATTGCAGTACTAATTTGTTGTAATTTATAAAAAAGAAAAAAACGAAAAGAAAAAAAAGGTAATTGCATTAATTGCCGGGATCCGTAAGATAGGGATAAGTGGTGGTAACGCCGTTTGCGCACGGAACAGGATGAGAATATTACAGGAGATAGGTGGACGTCGAAAATGGTGGAGGGCGAACGGGGTGAAATAAAAAGAGTGGTCACGACCGCGGTTAGCTGGCGGTCTCGGTTATACGTGATGTAATTATCCCGAACGAATTTATTTGCACCGGACGCACGCGCGCGCCAAGGTCCGACGGTTGACGGCGAGAGAACGGTAAGGGAGAATAATTCGGAAAAACGGCGTAGGAAAAGGAGAGACCGTGTATGGGTTCGACGTAGGTATAACGAATAGATATAGGTAACGTAAAACGGACGGCCTACGGGCACGCATTATTAATTTTGGCTGACGGGCGAGGGGAAAATTAATAATAAAAGTTCCACCCCTTCGGTCGGTCGGCGGTGTATTATTGAACGCGCGTACGCACCCGTTTATTTTACTACCTATTTGTTTTTATTATTATGATTTTATTATATATATATATATATATATAAATATATTTTTTTTTTCTTTAATTTATTTTAATTTAATTTTTTCCATAATATTCTTAATGAAATAGTAAACGTAGTAAAACAAAAATAATAATATAAATCAACAAAACGTTTGTTGTCGGCGATAAACGAGAAAGATTAACGATTCGACCATCTAACCGTATCACCACTACCACCACTGACATCTTGCACTTCCCTCATCCCCTGATTGCGTGCAAAATGTACACCAGGTTATCACCTTCGCATTATCGTCTGCCGAAACCGTCTGACCAAAACGCCACCGCAGCGTATCCCACCGCGCAACGGAGCAACCCTGTCGACACACACACCCTGCACAAACGTAGGGGATGATATCGTGCCGTAAATTGGTTCGCTCTCGCTGGATACAGACAAGCGTTGGTCTGTTTGTCGACGAGAACAAAAAAAAAGCACACTTTTCGCGTATACATGAATCGTATTTCACCGGAACAAGAATACGAATAAACATTGACTTATTTATATAGACTTTGCCGGCAATGCGCGTGTGTGCATGCGTATTTCATACTCACTCTGTCCCTACATAATGTACACAAGACATGTTTATTTTTAACATGACAATTTGTACCTTATAATAATATGTATCGTAAACGTATACGTTAGTGTTTAAAGTCGCGACACTTATAGTGGCGTAATTTAACTTGAAATACGCGCGTATAAGTTTATTTATTTATTTTTTTTTTTTTCATCATAGAAATATAATACGAAGTATTACGAACAGCATACACTTATGAATATGCGCTATTATTATATTTAAGTTTTTGTCGGAGAATAATAATATTCGTGTCGTGTTTATAACTGCCAAAGTGCAACTATTATAGTTATAAGAACCTTTCGCGGAACCTCGGGTACGTGATAAAATATTATAATTTAATTTATTTATTTTTTCGTTCATATCATCCGCCACGAAAATTCACAACTCAGTGCCTACGGCAAGCACCTACCTACACTTAACGCGTTTACACACGTATGATGAAAAATAAAAATAGCACGCGCGCGCGCCTGTGTGTGTATGTAAATATATTTCGTTAAAAATTTGAACACGGAAAACTAACGAATTCAGATACGGCATAACCAAAAAATCATTACAGTTGATATATTTCACGACGATTTTCACGTAACTTTTTCCACGTTAATGCTCAAACGTACTTTTAAGGACCACATCGTATACACCGTCGAATGGTTGTGTTCGAATTTGTATACGATATCGTAATAATCATTTTCACATTCGATATACTCAAACTTGATCGTATCCAATCGTTTTCAACTGCTTCTTTAAAACTTAGACAAACGATATCGTAGTTGTTGGTATTGAATTTCAATTTCTTTGCTCCAATAATGGTTTGTACGATCGAGAAAAGGAAAAAACGATTTTTATAATGTAACGCAAAATGAAACTCTCCCAAGATACCGTATGTTGAGCATAAATTAAAACTATTCGGATACTACAGGAATACGCATATCATAATGATATTGTGCATCTCATCATACGGATGTGACATGAATGTAATAGCACGTCAAGTCGTCGTGATGATGGCGACGTCATGATAAGTTCGACAATGTTGAACTTTCAACGTGCACGCAACACAACAATAGTATAATAGAGTCTAACGCGGTGCGTGCAGTAAGTACACTGCTAACGTATTAGGTATCTCCAATGCAATCGTTATCAGGTAATGAAATATATCGACACGTACGTGTTTCGTGTTTTTATTTATTTATTTAATTCTCAGACAGACCCGGTCCAATTGCATAAGTTTGATGAATATAACAATCGTTCGTAAATATTTCTTGCATAACTAATCACTCACGTGTGAAGATAAAATGAAGACCTCCCATGGAGATCCGTGTATGTTACAACATTTTCAAAAACCGTTTTATTACATTAATTGATAAAACTCAATGTTGCCATTACATTGTTCTACATTATGTATGAATAAACGTACGTAAAGAACACCGAAAATTGATTGCAAGAAAGCGTACATACACCGACTTCAATGGTCTGTATACAGTTATTTGTCTCTCTTGAAAAATTTCATTTTTGTTACATACACCGATCTCCACGGGAGGTCTTTAAATGTACTTTTAGGCCGAGTGTTTCAAGTATTACGGGCATGAAAGGAGAAACGACCAGTAGCAATCTGAAGTAAATCAACTTCTACTTGGTTATTAACTAAACGAAGTATTTTTATATCATCAGCAAACACAAACTTGGTGCAATTTTTATTATGAATATCATCAATAAAAATAAGAAATATGGTACGTGAGCGCGCGATATAATGGTGACAGCAATAAAAAGCGCAGTGGTTAATTCACGGGACCGGAAACGTTACCTGACAACAACCTAACCTAATAATCAGCTCCGGATCTAAAAAGGGTCGATCCGGGGCTCGTGTCCTGGGTGCTAATTACAGATGAGCATAAGTTTCAAATTTTCAACGCGTATTATTTGTTATATCTTATATATTTTCAAAAAAAAATTGAACCCATGTTGGCAAATTATTATTACACAAGTATTTAACAATAAAATACTTTTAATATGACATAGTTAGTTGCACTAACCGTCAGAATGACATTCGTCATATTATATTTTTGATATTATAGTCATGGTAAAAGTAAAGGACCGTAACACTCAACATGAAAGATAAATCGACATTGTATCAGTTGACCGTAGACAATTTTGAAGATATTATACATTAATTTGCTAAGGATCATAAAATTTAAAAATTAAATTAAATATATAAATTAATTTTCTTTAAAAAAATCAAGAAATTATTAGTTTGATATAGTACATGACATAATATATGACATCTTATATCTTCAAAAAGTGCGATTATATGAATATAGAATTTAACCTATCTATTATACATTGAATTTTCGTACAATAATCCATATATTAACTCATTTTAGATGAATTATTTTTTGGTAAAGTTTAAGAGCGCTTATACTACGTTGTACTCCGATTAACATGATTTGTAAATAAGTTACTGCTAATAATTCACCAATGTAATCATCGATTGCGAATGGCTCAGATATACCTAACAATATACGTAAGCACATATTTAGTTCCTTATTTTGGGGGAGGGGCGATAATCTTCATCGAAAATATTGGATGGCTTGAATAATAAGCAATACAATTATATTAATATCCGAATCGTGAATCAGATATTTGAACAAATGTAACATTTAAAAAACCCAAGCAGCTCAATTAGCCAAAACGGCAGATACACCATGAACATAAATTCTAGAATCGCACAGTCAAGGTCAGCGTTTATGAATAAAAAAAACATGATTATGCTCTGATAGTATACATTTTATGGTAGATAAACGCTTCATAAAAGTATATGTATTGATTGTGGTGTTACACATAGTGCAGCGCTGTAAAAAAATTAACGCAGAGAGATACTCAAAATCATCAAAACAAGATGATGTTCCATGATTCGTCACAAGTTGAGGTACAAAGACAAACTAGTTAATAGAATAACAGAAGGGAAAATTGAAGATAAGAGAAACTGAGAACTTCCAAGAACTTAATTTGTCAAAAAAATGATCTGCGATACTAAACTATCAAGGTACACATAACTGAAGAGGTTGGTTGAAAACGGGAAAGAGCGGAGAGCGCATATCCGACTAAAAAATCAACCATAAGGTTGAATATAAGAAGAGAAAGTGGTATGTACCGTATATCTTAATTCGTGGTTACAACAATGTTATATTTGGTCGGAGAGGATTCTAAATAACGCGCCTGAATATGCGCTTCTTCGCGTGTCCGTTATAGAACAACTACACTTCAGCCTGCCATTCGATTACGACGCTAATGGTATTTGTGGATAGCTTACACGACACGTACCGAGATTCGTTTGGATCAAAGGAGTTTGTAGAACGTTTTCGTGAGAAATCGGGTCGAGCCCCGCTGCTGCCGACCCGATCGTTGCAAGTTTAAATCCTTTAGCTTGCATGGATATTATTACAATGGATCTTAGGTCAATGACTCCTCGCTGGTCGTAAGGTAAGCGTTCAATTCTAAACCATACCAAAAATCAACAGATTTGATTAAAAGTGAGTTGTGAACAGCGAGCGAGTAGAGCGGCGTGATAGTGGAAGAGCTAGAACACGGGTTAGGGACCAGAAATAAATCAAACCGTTTGTGTCATGAACGTTCCAAGTCGTAAAATATTCTAGTATTTCGGTGAATAAATATGTTGCGATCTGTTTACACGCCACGGGTACGATGAGTACTCAGTACGATGTACACTGTTTGAAATAATAGGTTGAAAAGAATTTGGTAAAGTAATTGTTGTTATGAAAATATTCCATCCGAAAAATTTATATTTTCCTTTCATTATGAAAATGTTTTATTCCCAGAATTATTGTAACTAAAAACCATTGCACTCTTAATCACACAGTAAGTATGCTTAGCCTTTGTAAATCAGACGCTGTATATGTATACATACATAAACATATACAAATGTACATTTTGTAGTACCGCGTAATGTTCCCTTTCGGAAAATATTAATTATTAATATTACAACTTGTAAAAATACATATTGACCAAATGCAAGTTTGCTACAGTCATTCCATTAGTCCACATATTCGTAAAATCTAGCAGAAACCATTATTCATTGTTATCTACTAGTATATTATATACAATCATCTCAATCTTTCTTGCCTTCCACTCACTTATGTCCCATCAAAAAACACCCCTTCGCCTGTCACCATCACTATAATATATACAAGCCAAGAGGCGTAGAAGGACTGGCTGTCGATTTATCTCAGCTCAACTAATGCTCCTTGTGTGATATATTATATTGGTATATGAGCCTCGACGACTACGACCCTAAACCCATGGGTACCTGTCTATCGATCGGATTACCTTAATAACTATACCGTACGACGTAGGACCTACGTCATCAGGCTACTTTACTGGTGCCGTACATTATTATATGATTAAGATTTTGGCCACATCGCAGGGGGTAGATATTTGGTTTTAGTTTATTAAATTTATCATAAAGTTTTAATTTTATATATATTATAATCCTACTATTCAATAACAAATATATTTTACTGACATTACATCATTTTTGTAGTATTAATGTTACCTTATGAAAGTAAACATAATTATTAATCTTTCACTCTTCTTTCGTTTATTAACTGCTAAAAAAAAAGTTAAAAATCATTGAAATATTTTGGAATAGAAACTATTTATAAATTGTATACATTGGCATGTGTATTTACGTTTAAAACCGTATTAAATTTAGGGTATATTATAACTTAGGTAAGAAGATAATAAAAATAATGTTAAACACTACTTGCACTCACATCATAAATTACGTAAATCAAATATTAATTTTTTATGTACATTTCATGTTAGAATTCTGTAGTATGTCGTATAGGTTATTCTTTTAAACACTAACTTGTCATGAACTCATCATCCCAATAGTAATTTCGTATTGTATTCAATTTTATATGGTATTTGTATTAAAATCAATCCAACATTCACAGTCTTAATGTATTGCATATATACTAAAACTTCACCGGGACATAAGCTACATAAAATATGTATCTCATCTGAATGTAAAATAAATATAATCATATCACGTTTTATCAAACACTATAAACCCGATTTTCTTCAATAAGCATTTATACATGGTCAAACTACAACAAAACACACACTCGCGACATTTATCCGAATGTTTTTAAGGGTTTCTCTCTTATACATTTCCATATGAAATTTCTCAAAAGGATTATGATGTACATATATATATTCACAATTTCACCAATAAAAGCACACTGTTGAAGTTTGCATGTCTCAGTCTTTGGACAAGAACTTACCGCTACAGTTGTCCACGCAGCCGTCGTGTCAACCAGTAATGGCACAACCAATAATTTACAAATATTAAAATAATAATATACCGACGTTACGCTTGAGAGGAAGAGGATTAACAAATGTTATTATAAGAACATGACATGTGGTATGAACAAATCACTTTACCTACTCCATCGAACTCGTATCAATTGTGCTCTTCTTGAACTAAGAACATTTGAATATATATTAATAATTATTATATTTCTAAACGAAAATCATTTCATAATAGTACTGTACAGAACAATAGGTAAAGATATCAAATAAAAAAATTTCATTTCAAAACTAAATCTATGGGTTTTTGAGAACTACACGTAATTTATTTGTTTGCGTTACAATCAATTATATCAGTCTTATTTTTCTGGAGTATTTAGCAAAACCATAAATAACTGTATCCGTTCTTAAAATTATTTTACGATAAATGGTTAGTAATGCTAAACGAATTAATCTATATTCTCCATAAGCGTTTCTTAGGTATGTTGTAAGTATTTTTATTATATAAAGTAATCTTTCACTAGTCGTTGTCGTCTTGGGTATTGTAGTCAGTATTTGGAAAATTTTATAAGAGGAAAAAAAAGGCCAAAATATGGAAGATGGATAAAAACCTTCTATCTACCTTTCCATCTCTTCAGTGCACCGTTTTTTAACATGTGGTACATCAAATTCAACTCGAAGCAAAAGAGTAATTATTATTTATCTTTAAGTGACTTAATTGTCAAATAAATATAAGCGGACGAGAATTTTATGATAATACTGTGATAGAGATAATTTATTGGAAAGGTAGTGAAAGCGTATCAGAGAAAACGAGAGATAAAAAAAGAAAGATAGAGAGAGAGAGATTTGAAAGAAGGGATAGAGATATACAGAATGTGGGAGATAAGTTGATAGTACAGTGATGATAATGTATGGGAGTGATGTAATACGACGAGAAAAGGGAAGAAGAAAGCCTGTGTGCGAGTTATGAAGTCTTCTTATATCATACGGGTATTAGTTCGACGACGGGAAAATCCGATTTAATTGCGTAAGGAATGTATATATATATATATATGTGTGTGTGTGTGTGTATGTGTGTGTGTGTGTGTGTGTGTATGTACCATACGTCTGCGTGTCTCAAACAATTTTGCAAACATCTACTGAACCGGAAAAACAATAACGGAAACGATTTTGGCAGCCAGAAAATATAGTTTAGGAAAAGAATTGTTTTCTCTTTCTATGTGTTTTCTGTTAAAGTTTATATCAGAATTACTCATTTTATGTGGTTATTATTATTTATATACACAACAAAGTTAGTTTATTGCATTTTCCCGCATTGCATTTAAAACAACTCCGAATCTCGGATTGAAATAAATATGATATTGTTTAAAGGGATTCAACTACGTTGAACGGTTTTTTCCTTCCGCGTAACGTATCATTCGGTGTCATCTCGGGGATAAATGCAAAATGTAAAAATGACCAAACATTAGTTTGTTATGTTATATTAATTTTGTCGCATCGACAGCTAAATAATGTTGTATTAATGTTATCATTATGCGAAATGAAGCGTTATACGGCAATAACTTATCGAGCATTTTTAAATTTTATGCCACAGGTCAAGTACAATATTATACAATTTAGCATACGATGTCGAAAACGTTTTATTAGAAAATTTATCTCGATTTATCTATTTACTATAACTCTAACGAAAACTGAAAATAATCTCATATTATAACATGTTCCAAAATAATGCATTTAATTGAACATCCAAAAAATTATCAGATGATAATATTGAATTACATAATTAGTATAATATTTAAAAAAAAAAATGTTATAATTTCGTGATTTAATATAATTGATTTGAAATACCTAATATAGTTTAGAAATAATAATATAAATTATTCCTTTCAATTGGATGTTATTATAGTATTCTATTCTAATTCGTACATATAAATTCAAATATCACTCACTCATTTACACTCTGATCGCTACACCTCACAAACGATAAAACGTATCAACTTGATGTATGGCATACACGTTTTTTTAATATTTTTCTTGTGCGATAAGAAAAGAATTCTTCAAAAATCGTGTTTTTGTCTAATGTATAAATGTTTTCACTGTTTGTTTACCTAAAAAATATTTTCTTATCCTTAGTACGAGTATATGTTGATTTTAGTAATTACTGATTTAGATGATGCGAATATATATTATATAAATAAAAATTATAAATCACTATGGAACATACGGTGATTTTGTGCTTTTTTAACTAAATTGTTTAACGATTGACTTAGCAATTATATATTATTTTGAACGAATATCATTATGAGTCAATAGCTACAGCGTTTAGTTCTAAAACCACTTAGATTAAAAATAAACACAATATGTATCTATATAAATGTAAATAGTTGTCGAACCTATTGTATACGATTTTTCATTATTATTTACATTAAGGTGGTTAAAATGTACATACATTTCTGCGTAAATGCTATTTACTCGAGTAATCATAAGAAATCCGCTCGATCCCAAAGGTAAAACGAATTCGCCAATATTCTCTGTGGAATTTTAACCATTAAATTATGTAAATGTGCACGAAAGTGCACGTACACTTCTTTCGGCGCGCAACGTGGACCGTATGACTACACTGGAATACAATTTATACTATTTTCGTGCCCTTTGTTTCATTTTTGTTTTTACGTATATTTACCTCGTAACTCGAAACGTTTAATTTAAAAATGATCGTGTTACAATCTTGATTTTTTAATTTTACTCCTCACGACCAATTCGCGAATTATTATCAATTATCCTGAAACGCGAAACGCTTATTGCGTATTATACTTTCGTCGTGACAGTGTTTACGCGTTATCGTCGGTCCGCCGAGACGGCTTTAACACCGTGCCGTACACGGTGTTGATCCGTTTTTCATTCGTTTTTTTTTTTTAATTGATTGACGTACGTCCGTTGCAGGTTCAGTGATATCCCGAGCGTGTGGTGGCAAATCAGCACGGTCCTAATTGGTGGCGCGACGGCAATCACAGTTATCGTGGCCGTGTCCGCCGTATCTGCATGCTGCGTGACACATGTCATCCAAAAGTCGACAGCCAAAATCGCCGGATACCTGCAGCTATTGGCCGGTGAGTAGTGTGTTGGTATTTATTTTTTTCTTCATTTCGTTCTTTCTTTCTCCTCTTCCTTTCTTTCCTTTCTTCCTCTCGCGCGCGCACGACGCATTATTGATTCCGCCGGTCCAGAACAAGTCACGTATCCCATTATGCTTCCTGAGAATAAAAAAATAAATAAAATAAAATCGGTATAAAACACCCTTAAAAATGCGCTGTTCGCCTGTTGAGTTATTCATGACGACTTCATAGCGAGCAGACGAGTAACGGACGGGAGGATGGAATGACCTGCGCGCGCTATCCCTTTTCTCTCGCACCCAGGACGTACGATAGCCTGGCCGAAACGGCCGCGCCATGCCGTCGTCGTCGTTAATGGGTCGCTGTCAAAACGCTTTCAAAACTTCGGCGACGTGTGACCGTTTTAACAGTGCAAACACGTAACGGCACCCGAAAGCAGATATCACCAACGCGGCCGCCCGCCCGTCCGCCCGCCCGCTCACCGCGGAAAAGTGGGTTTTTCGAAATTAAACTTTTAAGAAGATTACCGACTATCGTTTTGTTATTTTCGTTCGTCCTCTCCGCATTGACGGAACAAGGCCGGAGGGAAACATGATGGAAAATATGGTTTGAAATTACAATTCAAACAAACTAGTAACGTCCAAAATAATTCCATGCTCCGAGTGGTTTCTAGATAAAACGTGTGTATTCTGTGACGTATCCTACGCGTAAACACTGCGGTTTTTAATGCGGGAAACACTTAGCGCGTAAGACACACCTTATTTTAGCAAAATTCTATGAAAATTTATTAACCGGCAGTTTCGGTGAAAACATTGGCTGTGGATCCTCACAGCATAATATCAAACCTCACGTTGTTGTCACGACAACTCGAGATCATGTATTTAATGCATCGCATCGATCACAAAATTTTACTTAGAAATTTATAACAACATAACAATTGGTTCACGGTGAATACAATAAACTTCGCGTAAACAAGTTAAAAAATCAAATAAGCTATAAATCAAAATGTTATACTATAAATACATAAATATATATAAAAGAAACCAATGTAAAAAAATATTTTTTTTAAATTCATTCGATTGTTTTGGAAATATAATAAAAACTTTGGAATTCGAGTTTAAATAGAGTTGTATACATTTAGTTTGTTCTATGAGTTCGATAGTTGTAATATTCTTAAAATTGATTTCCTATGTAGGGTACTGTAGAGTCGAATCGATTCCGCCATAATACCATCAACCGATTTCGACGATAAAAACTAACATAGCTATAACATGTAAGAAACTCGTGAAGTATAGTATGTACTTAACCCTAAGCGCTTGTGGTAGTTTTTCGTAAAATGTCAAACAAGACTTCACAGGAGAAACAACTAGCAATTATAATGCTATTCCTGCGTTTATTTTACCATGACATTCTGTTACAAGAATTTTTCCATAGGTGTACGTGTAATAGTCTTCCTATTTTCTTTAGATAAACTATAATGCTTACATTTCCTATTCCTTTGTGTACCGTCGATTATCGTACGTTGGTGAAATATAGTATTGTTTTTTCCCCTTAGATATGAAATTAATTTCATTGTTATTGAGTGAAAATCGTTAAAACTTATAAAATTTAGTTTAAGTAATTGAAATATTAATCCATAAGATTAGGTTTAAAATTGATACAATTCAAACACGCTGTGACTTTAATGAATAACGACCCAAATAATTATTGCAAATTGTATTTCATAAAATTATAACTTTGTTAATCATGATATAGACTATATTTCGCTTTTAGTGATTTACACATATAAATAAATATTAAATTATGTATTAGAAGACAAAACATATGTTTAGACTAGTGATTTTATTTTCTAATGAAAATAAACAAAAATATTTGTATTAAACATAGTTTTGTTTTATTTCGATGAAACAATAGCTGTTTTCGTGTGTATATATATATAAACATATTACGTTTAAAAACGTTACAATCAAAATGAATAAAATTTCACTAATTCAAAATACTATACGAATGTATTTTGTTTGCTGTTTGCCATACTTACAAAGTGTGTGTAATAAATCCAAATTTATAAGAATTGGTTACCACGGTTTCTGCTCAACTTGTTATTCGGAAAATCTTCAAAATATATTATGTAGATTAATATAATGTAGATTTTTTTATTTCCCCCGAACAAATAAATAAATAAAAAAATACCCATCGGGATGATTTAAATCAGAAAGAGTACTTGGTCGAGCTCTGCGCCTGATATGATAATACGATTTTATTACAAACGATAAATTTTCCGGAGTATATGCGGAGCAAAGCTCTGAAATTATCGAAAAATGTTTTTTTTTCCTTCTCTTTTTACTGTTCTCTGAGGGGCATTCAATATATTTTTTTTACGATTCGCTCTATCGTGTTCTTACAAATAAAAATATATACTTTAATAAGCATCATCAAGGCGGTTTCTGCAGCGAATTAAAAACCGTAAACCTCGGATGGTTCTTGCGACCACAGAATTTTGATGACCTTTCGACACGCATTTAATCATTGCCGAAAAACAACAATCCAAGACGGGCGATACTAAATGTTAAGATATTAGAGGATAGTCGGATTAAAGAAAGCATTAACTGACACTGGTTCTTTAATGCGCGGCCCTTAATCAAAATAATTGACATCGTAAAAGTTAACGTTGACCTTAACATTATGTTTACAAGCGGTTTTAAGTAAGAAGTATTAATTTAGTTTTTTTTATTTTTACATCCAACATTATCGTCAATTTAGTCTTATTTAATTATGTTTACCGCTGTCATAATAATTACTTCCAACATTTTTATTTGTTAAAGACATCATCTTCAAAGGAATTTTTAAAATTATTTTTTCTTAAATGAATTCTGACAATAATAATAATAATACATGTAATAATAAAATATATTTTGCTACGCAACATGTAAAAAGTATAACCTATTCGGACTAGTTTAATAATTACAAAATGTTGTAAATGTTGTATAAATAATCATCGTAGTATTTTTTTCGTATAAAACAATTATTTAATATCAATATTTAATTTTTGTCCTCAAAATATTTCAGGTTCAGTAATGCGAACATTACAATATACATCCGTGTATTGTGTTCTTTGATCAATTGCTTAACCATAATAAATTTAATGAGATGAAAGATATAATATAAATGTATACAATATAACGAATCGGTTTGCATAAATTATTATAAAATACTATTTTAATTAATTTATTATTATTGTTATGTGATAAACGTTTATTCGTGTTTACGGTTTACGAAGTTTAAGATTATCGATTTAAAAATTAGGAACATTTGCCAAATTCGGTGTAGCTTTTATCCAATTTCCACTCGATTTCTCAAAGAAAATACTAATGCCCGACCTCCGCTCCGTCACATCAGCCAATCAGTATATAGATACTCGTTATATTAAGAATTTTCACCGATCAGGTTAGTCTTACGGAATTAGTTCAACACGAGCTGTAAAATGATAATACCTTAAACTAACCGTAAGTCCATCCGCTTGCAAAACACCTATAGGTGGAGTTGCTAAGATATCTGCAAAATGCGTGTAAGATCACTGATGATTACCTTAATGCATCCGGGCATGGAGTAAATTCTTGGAATCGTATCCCCTTAACTAATGCTTGTTGCCGAATTGCAATTACGATAGCATTATCTTAAAAAAAGTGTGTTTTGTATCGGAAACTTTAGCACAGTATTTTTGGCTAACCTAGTTACTACATGTAAACACACGAATAAATAATATATTTTATAGAGCATTCATTATAAATGTTTACATGTGTCCGATCACTGAAAATGAACAAAATAAAAAAAAAATAAAATAATGATAATCTGAAGAGATCTGGTCGTAATATTATACCCATTAAATGTACCATTGAACGAATGCAATTGAAACAGAAATCTAATTTAGACGTCTAGTGGTCTAATTTATAACAACGATTGCTGAAAATGAGCCGTGTATCTGTATACATGTATATATACATATTACGTACACTGAAATCGGTGTTCTTTCGGAAGGAAACTCGGAATCCTTTTGTATCCTGGCACTGTTTTTCTTTTTTTCAATGCGATGAAACATAGCGTTATAAAATACATCAATGTGATGTTAATCGTTCAGAACGTTTCGCAAATAAATAGATATTTCTCGAAGGAAAACGAAAAAATCAGCCATTGAGTTACTTATTTATTTAATACTAAGGGACGAACACATTACAATGAAAAAAGTACACTTATAAAGAACAATTGTATTATGGAAATTCTACTGATTGGCATCGTAAAGAAAACCAAGATTCGGTATTTGCAATGTATATAAAACCAATGGTATAAGGGTGTTAAGGAGAGTCGATTTTTGAAAAGAGAAGTTTCATAAGGATTTAAAATTGGGCTTATTCGCCAAATGATATTAAAGTGTAAACACGTAATTACTTTTAAAACTAAAATTTTACGCTCCGATTAGAATGAATTCAATCATTACTAGAAATTTCATATGCACATCAATATTAATCACTCTAAATAGTTTGTTCTTCAAAACCGTTTCATAAAAAAACACTTAAATTGTCATAACAATCTAGTTCGCCAATAATTACGTGATGATGAGTAGAAATGTAAGCTAAGCAATAATTATTTCAGTAACTGAGGACAAAGGGGGAAAAAAATACTGATTTTATTAAATGAACAAATAAAACCAATTTTGGAGAATGACATGAGGGCTGTCGGTGTGTGCAGAGGAGATGTGATTGACCGAGTAAAGTGGAGGTGTAGGACAAGGGTGGCCGACCCCAAATAGTTGGGAGGAAGGCGAAGTAGAAGAAGAAGAAGAAGAACAAATAAAACCAATAGCGTTTTAAAATAAACAATAAATTGTACATAGGATTAAAAGCCATGTATAACATTTATAATAAGTCTTTTAGACTGACTAATCCAATATAGATGTTTTACAAAATAATAGGAAAAATATAACAATATACTTAATGCTACCCTAAACTAATTTTAAATAATAGCTATGAACGGAAATTCGTATCTTCGTGTTCTAAGGTAGCAGCATATTATCGTTGAACCATAAAATAAAAAACTGATATCGACATAAGAACTAAAAAAACGTGCTTACTAACAAAAACATTAGTATTTTATTTTTATTTTTTTTTTTTTGGCAACAAAATCACGTATAACTCACGTCTTTATTTCTCTTTAATTCTTTCGTGTACATAAAATTCAAAGCGTATCCAATTTTACATATAACAATTTACCAATTTAAATTCATTCTAACATTATTATCAGCAAAAAGAATACAATATAATTCGAAAGTAACTTACTTGACAAAATTTCTTTTATATATTTTCATCTATAGAAGTAAAATATTTTTTTCAAGTGGAATTTATATCTGAGTGTATGTGTGTGTATGTTTTTTTTTTTTAACAAAATCGTACTCTCCATTTTTATAGTGGTATTTTATTCGTTTATATTCTACGTAAATCCATTATGGTGGGTGGTTTTGATAACGAAATGCAATTGTTACCGAATCAACCGCTGGAAATTCTCTTTCGCTCTTCGCCCATTAAAAAAAATAAATAAAAAAATAAATGAAACAGGATAGAGAAGAGCGGGGAAAAGCTGCAGTAAGTTGCCCACGGGTGTCCCGGGTGTGCCTAATTACTTTACAAATACTACGGATTAAATGGCCCGGAAACATTTAATCACAGTTTCGGCATTTTTACGCTACACCGAACTGGTTAAGCTCCCGCTGAATATTGATAGACGTTTATTGGCATAAAACCCTGCTGCTGCAGCCTGACCCGCGTCCCGGTATATAGTGTTTTTGAATATCGGTTAAACGACCCTACTCATCATCTTCGCTTTAAACCGTTAGACTAAGTGATTTTAACTCGCAACTTTTGACTACGATTTTCAAATTCGTCTTTAAGTTCAAACTATTTGCGCACTAGTCAACGCAAAAAACTACTAATATTATCGAAGTACAGTCAAAGTACCTTACGGGTAGCAGCTATGACGATTACAACAGCGACCGTCAAATCGGAAATCAAATAAAATCGCGCAATAGATTTTATGATAATACCGATAACCATTTAAACTGTTTTTAATGAAATGAAAACAATATCAAAAATAATGCAGGTACGCGAAGTATTATTCAATATATTAATATGCCGCTATTCGATGGGATCAATAACAATATAATGCACTAACCGCAAACTCGTACACATAATAAACGATTCTATTTAATTGTATTACCATTGTTATTGCTATCATAAATATAAACAGAAAAATGTTGTTTCATAATTTCATAATTTATTTTGTATACAAGTACTCGTATAAATTATGAACAACCTCTATCATTATAACTGATGTATATTTTATGGATTTTGATTTACAAAAATAAACTATTGATACATTATAATATTGCTGTACGTATTTTTGGTTTGATTGTTCAAACCGGGTTTAAACTTTCGTATTGCGAGTACTTACTACTTACTACTACTATACTAAGTACTTCGTACTACTTTATATTTTTTAAAAACCATTATAATACTTTTATAACATTAAAATGATTATCTTACTTGTACTTTAAGGTTTAATGATGCACTCATTGGATCTTATTATAATACTAATACGTAGGCTGTCCGATAAATAAGGTACAAAAATATACTGAATAATAAAAACCGAGTTTATAACTTTAAGATTTATACATAATAAACAACATACATTTTACTATTTTTCTAAATAGTCACCATTTAAATTGATGCATTTTTCCCAACGATGGAGTAATTTGAAAACGCCATCTTGGGAATACGTAGCGCATTTTCCGTCGAAGTACTCTATAATTGCATTCATAACTTCCTCCTCATTTTGAAGTGGTATTTAACGGTTCAAACAAAAAAAAAAAAAATCTGAAAGTACCAGATCAGATACTAGATGTTACAATACTTCTCATTTATATTTTTCAAGTTTTGATTTTTCTCACAGAATTCGGGATAGCATTGTTATGCAGCGATTTCACATTTTCTGAGCGTAATTTCCCACTTCTCTTGTAACAAACGTTTTCCTTTAAATTTTCTAACGTTTCAATATATTGGTCAAAATTTATTATTTAATTTTTTGATTTAAAATTGATAATGTAATTAAAACTTTGATGATGCGTTATGAACGCAATTACCAAGTACTTTGATGGAAAATGCGCTGCATATTTTCAAGATGGCATTTTCAAATCACTCCATCGTTGGGAAAAATGCAACAATTTCAATGGTGAATATGTAGAAAAATAGTAAAATATATCTTATTTATAATGTAAAAATGTTAAAGTAATAGATTAATTTTTCATTATTCAGTAGATTTTTTGTTCTTTATTTATCGGGCAGCCTACGTAACAACTATTTTATAGTAATATTTTAAAAAATACACAAATATTGTTTTTAGTTTGTATATATATATATATATATATGCAGGTAAAACATAATATTAAAACAAGTATCTTACGGGATCGTTTTTAGAATTCGATGGTAATAAATAATAATAGAAATAATAATAATAATAATAATAAAAATATATATTCACATCAAAAATACATCATCGAAGTAGTAACTCGAAATCGTAAATTGATCTTCTCAATCGCTTTTTTACGAAAATGATAAAATATTACAAAAACGTCTCCAGAACTTAACATTCGTACAACATAAATAAGTACTTTATATTCGAACTTGTTTTAAATGATTACACGTTTGTAGAAAACAACAGAGAGGTATTATCACATAAACCATAAAAATGTTTTTTATACATTTATTATTTATTATTATACTCATGAAGTTGTATACTTAATAAATGTAATTATATAAGGTCAAACTAACAAGACACATAATTTAAAGGTTTGAAAGTAGAAATAGAAGTTCAAGAACTTATAATTTATTATATATTTTATAAATGTAATTTATACGCAATTATGATAAGCAAAAAAAAAAAAAAAAAAAAAAAATGATAAAATGTAATTGGTGTAATTTTTGTAATTTTAAGATAAAGAAAAAAGTCTGGTTGAGTGTTCATTACTTGTCAGTTTCAGTTTGATAATAATTAAAACTTTTTCGGTGCAGTCACTTTTTTCATGGACCGAACACTTTAAAGAATCGTCATAGTTCACCCAACAAACGACCTATAAAACTTTTATCATTTGCACTCCACTTAATAATTATTACCATCTGAATTTTGAAAACTTCCGATTTCTATCAATACATAAATTTGAAATATAAAATTAAATTTAAAGCAAAAAATCTCAAAGACAATTCCCTGGCTGACAAACAATGCTTAAAATTAATATTATCCCCTACTTTTTAGTAAATCAAAAGTATACAATTAAATGTATTATTTCGTAAATTCTTTATTAAAATACCTTATAATAACTATATATTTATAAAAAAAAAAAAAAAACTCTGGATGCATTTTTATGATTTTTAGATAGGTTTACGGTGACAATATAAACACGATCCATACACATGTATCGTATATATATATATATTTGAAGCGTTTATAAAATATCAATTAACATAAAGCTTCATTATTATTGAAACTAAAAAAACAATCCTATTTCAATACTTAATCTTTATGGGGCTAATGTTGAAAACTGCACTGAAACTAAACGTAATGGTAAGTATATGATTTTCAATAAAATTGTATCTATGGTAAATATCTGACATGATTTAGACAAGTATGCACAATATATTTAGACACATTTCTACTTGACAAATAAATAGTACCTACTTTATTCCGTTTGATAAGTGGAAGTTTATTCGTCAGGTGAAAGGAACGCGTTATACATATATAATATTACGTGTACACAAGGATAGGAAGCACTAGAGTGCCATCTGAAGCATGTTCAACCCTAATAAATTCACTTGCAAACTCCGAGCTTACTGTCAGTAGACCTGCAATAAAAAGTAAGAACAAGACTTTGGAATACCAAAAAATATTATATAAAACCGATGTAAATAAGTATAGACAACATTTCTCATCCTTACAGTAGCTACCCATATGTGTCCAATAAATTGGTTTGAGCTATATGGCATCTATCTAGGATCATTAAATAATGTTCATCGAAAACACAACTCACAGTATATGTATATAATGTTCTAAAGATGTACTTGTACAATGATTAAAAACATTAAATGTTTAGATAGTAATCATTTTTAAATCATATATATATATATGAGTATTGAATATTCACATTTAAATTATATTCGGTTACGTAGCGTTCGGTAAACATTTTGATTTATTCCCACTACCCATTGTTCTACAGTAACAAATTAAGTTTTTGATAATATAATACCGTTCGCTCGTGAATGATAAGGTTAAATATATTTTACTAATTATACGTCGAATTGTATAGCGTGCGGGATTACACTCGTAAATAGAATAGTAACTGCGAATCGAGATTAAAACACGTTTGGTATTTTGAGATCCAAGATTGGGTATCACTTAAAATGACAAATAGACAAATTAATATTTTTGTCCTGGGTCTTTTATTCGAATTCAAATAAAAGGATGTAGTAAGATAAGTAAAATCCTATTTAAACAAAGTTACAAGTTACCTGGACTGAATGAAATAAAATGAATGTAATTAAAATACAGTCTTCCCTTTGCTCTTATTAAAAAATAACAATTCTAATTATTCATACGTATAAAATAAATGTAATATTAAACAATATTAATATTTAATTAATACTTACTATAAAAAGTAATTTAAATAAAGTTTGTAATCTAATTAGGTATTATTTTACAATATTTTCTTTCCGATTCTTTTTGTTTTCTGTTAGCATACAAAATCGTTATATTTTTCATTAATAGTTAAACAACTAGAAAACTTGCGAATCTCACACTAAAAAATCAATATATTGTGTGCCTATATATTTATATATAACTTAAAATATCTTCGTTGAGTTTTGTGTTTTATATATTTTCCATCGATACAACTAGCTTCTTCATAACCTGCCAAACACAAAATTAGTATATTTATGAGATAATTAATTACTATAATTGGATTCAAATTAATTGCTTTGGAAAACAGTTAATCTCTCACTATTATTTCAAACTATTTGTTTAGTAATTCAATAAGCTATTAATTTCTGTCAGATTCCGTTTCAACTACATCTAAAGCAGGTACACATTGGCTGTAGTTAAAATAGTTCTTAAATCTTCAAGTTATCTCACAGATGAAATGCAAATATTTTATTGACAGCATACTTAAGAAGTACGCCGATGGCATCGACAAAAAACGTTATGGCCTGCCATTTGACAGTTCTAAAACAAGTATAATCTTAGAATAAAAACTAAAAACAACTTTTTAGACCTTATATATATATATATATATTAGTATAGCAGTTACCACTTCTGTTCGTGACGCAGTTAACGTGTAAATCCGTCCTTGTGGTTTGGAGAAGGAAAAAAAAATATTCGTACTTTATACGTATATACTCTAAGCGAGATTGTTTCTTATGCATGCTAATGCCAAGAAAGAAGGAAAGTTGTGCGCACACATATACGCACCGTAAACGTGCACGCGAAAATGGGGTCGCCGCGAACTTTCCGTTGCGGGAGTGATTTCTTTCAATGGAAGCGAGAGGACTTTTTGGACTTACATGAAGTCATAAATCGACCTTTAGCGACGTACCGGAGTCACCCCCCAAGTTAACGCATTAGTCAACTTGTAAACTTTACCCTCGTTAGCAGGCCGTATTTGAAATAATTTTGATTTCGACCGTGCATGTATGTGTGCACACGCAATATATTATATGATTCTGTGCAGCCGCTTTGGCGACCGTAATACTATAATAATAATACGATAATAATGCATTATTGACCACGCATGAAATATCTTTCCCCCATAATCCAACGTATTGATATTTATAGCAGTGCGCGTTGGCGCGAATACCGTTTAATATTTGAGGGACCTGCACGGATGGCTATTTCATCAAGTGTTTGCAGTAGTAATACACATCTGAAAAATTATTCCAGGCTATAATCGGTTATCAAAGTCTTAAGCTTTTACCTGAATACAAAAAAATGTGCACAAATATGTATTATTTCATTGTTCCTAGATTCCAACTAATCTCTTCAGTTCTATATAGTTTGATAACCTAGCAATGTAAATTATATATATATAATAAAGAAAAGATTAAAAATAAACGAGTTATAACAGAATAAAATTAGTAAATATTTTATTAAATATATGATTAGATAAAAATTTCAGTATATTACATTAAATATAAATACCATTTATAAGAATTAAATTGTATATAAAACTATTGTAGTCTTTCTACCAAGAAAAAAAACAAATTTAATCGTTTACTCTTCTTTTAGTTTTTAATAACCTACCAAAATATATTTTTTATAAAATTCTGATTTCGACAAGTATAAATGTTTGGAGGGAAGAGTTATTGATATTTTCGAAGGAATTAATTATCCAAATCCTTTTCTTTTATTTGCGATTATGAATGTGCAGTACGGTGTATATGGGCACGCGTTTCAAATGTTTCGTGAGGAAAATGGTAAATTTAATGATAACTCTATGATGACGATATTTTGGATACTAACGTGAACTGATGAAGTTCTGTATCCGTCCGTTTGGTGAAATGAAAACGACGAGTCAATTTGAACGGGTACGGATATTTTTTATATGTTTTCACTCTCCATCTCTATCTTCTCATTTATTCGGCGCACGTATACGCCAAATTTAGAGATCAGATAATGGAAATCAACCCCGAGGGAGAGGGGGAAAAAATCATATATCGAGATTCCCTACGCATACATTGTACCCATTATTATGTAGCGATACGGCAAACAAATTTGAGATATTATGATAAACGAAATGAAAACGGAGGCCAAAAAAATAAAATAACAGTTTCGACAATTTTCTCTTCGAACAATCTGCCAACTAATCAAAATGTTATAAAGGTACGGGTTATTTTGATTAATAAGTAAAGTATTTGACATAATTATTACTATTATTATTATTGGCATTGATTAATTAAACGTTATATGAAAAATAAATTATTTTTATAATGTAATATTCTCGATATGAAGAACGAATACAAGTTTTTAGTATAATCTAAACGTTATAGTTCAATAATAATACCTATAAATTATTACTACGAGTATAACATTTCCATGGCACAAGATAACATTTTTCCAAAAATATTACATACCATAAATATGGTATTTTATGTTTATTCCTGTAGATTAGTTAAGGTACTAAAAATACGTTAGTAAATTCTTAAATACATTTTAAACATTTTTTTTGTATTCAATATTTAATAAAATACCATTCCTTTCTAGGATACCTACTCTTAAACTTGCGCAGACATTATTGACGGGGGGGGGGGGGACAAATATTTTTCACCATCATGTGGAAATATATTTTAGGTGAAGATATAAATATCTTTATTTCATTAATATAACATGTATTCATCAATATCATCTGTATTACGTAATGTATTATTTATCACATGTTTATGTACAAATATATGTTCAAATATGAATATTGTCACTGTACGAAATACGAAAAGACGGTTATAGAGAACTCTTTAAAATCGTGGTTTATAACAGATTACTTGTTTATCGGTATCATTGGTAACTATAATTTTGAACTGATAATTTTTCCCATATCACAGATTCGTGGTAAATTGTTATCGCATTTATAATTTATATCAGTCATAAACTCTCGAACATGATTACTCAAGTGGCAAGTAATATTAATTTGCAAAAAACCTCGGCCCACAGGGGGGCAGCTGCCCACCCTGCCCTTTCTGTGCGCACGTCTATGAGGATACTTATCAAGTGTATTTATTTTATTTAAACTCTATACTGTCAATGATACTGTATAATATGTCTATGAATAATTACTATTGACCTTTTTAAGTGTATCATTTAATTTAAAATAATAATATTTATTAAAAAAAAAAAAAAGGTTTTATACAATACAGATTGATAATACAATTTTGAAACAAATAATCTAAAATTTGAGTGCTTTGTAGTACTGTTGTAATTTAAATAACAATTCGTTTAAAATATTATTTATTATTTAGTACATTACAAATGGAAAACCAAGAACAATAGAAACTGTCAAAAAAAATAAAATATACTTGATGCATGTTATTAATAGTATAAGTCCAGGTGGAGTTTTATTTGAATTTATTGAATATATTTCTAATTATTTTTCACGAGTCTTTAAATAAATAAATTACAAATATTATCACAAAACAGAATAAAAATAAATTTAAGAGTGATTATTTTTTTTAGATAATAAATCAATGAAATAATATTTCGATTTCGCGAAGTAAAATACATTTATACAGAATTATAAGTATTATAAATAATTTTAAGACACTGTCATATCAGTACATGATAGAGATAAAAAAAAAATATTTATATAGTAAATTAAGAAAAGTATTATCATAGTATTATATTGAATTGGATGAATATTGGATTTGTTAATGAACAGTGTCTATCATAAAGCTTTTAAATTTAATTTAACATAGTCTAGCATAAAATACGTATTTTTATAATTATTTAAAAATAGCCTATTTTCACACACAGTGGCGTGAATGCAATGGCCTTTATTTTTTTAAATTTTTTTTATAACAAGCAACATAAAATATTTTATTTACAGTCATACATAAATTATACGAGGCGTGACAAAAACCTCAGAGCGAGTTCAAAATTTGGACATTCATTATTGATTCCAGACGAATCTCGTTTCATTTCGATCTGATTTCGAATTAACGAAAACTTAAGCATACGTCTGAACATCCCTGCCTCATTACTGGTATTTAAGAAGCCTGATTATACGGAACAGATAACGTGAACTTTTTTTTTAAATATAAAAGAAAAAGGATAAGTTGATATATCACATGATTTACCAGAAACTGAACATTTTTTAAACTGTGTCTGAGTGTTGGCACCGTGCCGCTGCATCGACTTTTCGTCCAAGAAAAACCAACAACTGAGCTTGGTCTTATCGCACTCATTCGATCTGTCCTCGCGAAAAGCCATTCCGACTGTGCCTGGGAGTTGAAAACACCCTCATCCGGAACACCTGCCACCGATTTTTTCACCGTCGGTCGAGAGACTGCCGAATCAAAAGTTATGGTGCCGAAATAGATCGTCATAGTGCGCGTAAATGGTATGGCGACAGAAAGACTTCATCGGTTTGCTATTTATTTTACATAAAACTCGTGGTCTCGCGCCGAAACGAACGAAGGTCCAAACAACTTTGATCCGACCAGAAGATTTAGGTCAAAGGACAGTTACCGCCGAGTAGATTGCCTCAATAATGATGCACGCTCGCCATGGAATACGTGTCTTGTGATTATCTTATCGACACCTCATCTGTTTGCCGGCCACTTTCGAACGAGACATTTTTCACGCGAACTCAATAGAGTACAATTGCAAATGGCATGCGAAATCGGTTCGGAACAAACGAGATAAACGGAAAAAGCAATTCCGTCGCGCCACCAAATCGAACCGTTTATTTTTCAACTAGAATACGGAAACGCATGAATTCCGACGAGTTCGTATGACATTTAAGTTTTTTTTTTTTTATCAATATTATCAATCCGATCATGACACGCATTAAATTTGAACACTGATCAGAGCCCATGACAATGCCCCATTACTACACGATTTTGTTTCGAGTTAAGATCATCGACGACTTTCCAAACGGTTCGCATCATACACCAATGTTGTCATTTGCTTGTTACACTTTCATGCGAGCGATGTTGTCGTCATGTGTACAGTGTCGCACAAACCGAGTGAGCAGAGTGTGCATCGCACACAGACCCTGGGTCTCATACTATATTATGTGACCTCAAAAATCAAATGTTCAAAAATGTGTAACGATAACGGGCCTCAAGAGTTTGATTTGCACACGGATCTCGAGTAGTTAGTTGCAGCACTGCGTGTGTGACGAACTCGGAATAGTTATATGACGTCGACATGTTGTTATTTTATATTAGGACAGCCGAGGACAAACACAGGAAAAAATTTCAGTAAGAGGAGATTGAAAATATGTAAAATGTTAATAAATAGCATGCATTACTAATTATTATATTATGCACACACACACACACACACACACACACATATATATATATATATAAATACACAATCGATCTCCGCAGCAACCTTTAACTCGACACTAAACCCTGGTCGTCGGTGACAGCCAGTGTCACGGGCACGGGCAATCATAATAACGGTATTCGTACACAACCCCGGTCGTTAGGCTAGCACATATAGGTCACATTCTCGTCGCGTTATCGTCAAATTTCGCAATGTCTGCGGCATGGACAGGTACGTTTTTCTCAGAACGTTGTCTCTGAAACCAATGCCAGTACCTCACACTTCCTGCAACGAAGTTTTATTAGCGTGATCTCGATATGGGTTTGTTACAGTTTGCATTTACCGTGTTTTGACACATAAGATTCGTGCAAACGCTCTAATTTATGCCGTCGTGTTACATAAGACATGGATAACGCTATAATAATAACCCTGTCGTCGACGACTCACCGGTAAAACGATAATAGTTTAATAAAAAAATTAATAAAACGAATTAATGCGTTTTTTCGCCTGCACTTCCTCTGTAAATCCGTCTGTAACGGTTTTCTAGGTGGTAGCATTATTCTAATAATATTTTCGTACGTACAAATTACACACGATAAATAGTGTATTCAATAGGAGTAGTAAGTGTATTGATTCCGGTAATTTATATTAGACACGTTGCTACACTCGGTGAGTGATCCCTCCGAAAATAATTCCGGAAAATTCATGTACGGTAAAATGGAAAAGAAAATGACAACGGGGAGGGGGAGGGGGAGGTTGGAACAATAACAGCGCGGACGTTAAAAACAAAGGCAAATCAATAACGTTTGTTGGTAGCAGGTGGTGTGAAGTTTGAATTAAAACTTCTACGCGCAACATAAATATGTGTACATGCGCGTAAAGCTAATATGAAAATAGAATTGAAAGGAAACGATGAGTGGAGTGTGTTTTCATGATGACAGCGAGTTCGTTGATGACGAATAGTGGAAAAGCGTATATCACCCGAAGGGATTGTTAGGTACATAATGAAAGCGTTGTCACGGAAAATCCATCGTTATTATAATTAATTATTTTCATTTAAACTTATCGATTATTTTTTTCCGCATATATCCCTATTAACTTTTTTTCATAAACCATTTTACACGAAATACAACCGAAAGATCAATATTTATAAACTTATGTTCAGGAAAATGTTATGCTACGTTCTTATAACAGCCTTGGATATTTCATTTTTTTAGTCTGTACAGGTATAACAACTGTCAGCCTAATATCTGTAATACTTTAAATACATATTACATTCAATCATTCTACAATAATATAAGCTTTAACGACGCGAATCATTAATATGACAAATTATATTCCAGCCAATTGGATTATAATATATAATACGAGTGTAATAACATGATAACATACTCGTATAATGGATATGACATCACAAATCGAAATTGTATTTCTCAAACCTATTGTTGTTTTTATAATATTTAAAACAAGGGAAGAAAAATATAATTTTTTCTTCAACAGTGAAATCAATATATAATACTTCATTATAATTTAAATTTAATGTATTTAACAAGTGTATAACTAAACCTAAACGAAATGCTATGGAATTGATTCAGATACATTTACAGTCGGTATTTATTTTGAAGAGTGAAGCAGATAACGTGTTCCTGAACGATGTTTAAAGTTAACCATTAACCGTAAATCGTAATATTAATTGTTGTCACTATAATGTCATATAATATACTTATATATTTATTTCTATACTTAGATCATTATTGGTTTACGTTAAATTAGGTCTTATATTGATATACTAACATATTTGGAACTATAAATACAATTTCAAATTGTACGTATAGGCGAGTAAAATCTGGTGAATTATATATATATATATATATATATATAAATTCTGTAGATATGATTAAACCATAATAGTGATAGAATTATAGTGTGGATAGGTTTCGTCTAGATTTCGTAATTGAAAAAGTTTAAAAGTTTCCGAGTGGTTTATTTTAATCCAGAACAATGGGAAGAGAAAAATCGACTTAAAGATACGTATCTACAGATTATTAAATAATAATAATAAGTAAACAAAAAAAAGAGTTTATATATAGGTATAACGTGCACTAATCAAACGAATGAGGAAATAAAAAAACTTATAACTATAACGAGTTCTATATATTCTTAGCGGTGTATAAAGTCAAAACTATGAAAATTCAATGCATCGTTATATGTGTATTGTGTGTATGTGGATTTATATTATAAGATCTCTGAAATGAATTAACAGCTTTTACAGTTTGAAAATAAAAAATGATTTCTACTCGTTTTTTCTCTCTTTGAAAACAATTTTTAAGAAAATCCACTAAAAATACGTACTTGAGTAATAAACGGCCGATCGTTCCGTACCAACCATGAGCATTAACACGGTGGCGTTCCATTGTACTGATTCTTCATTATCTTGGTATAGATTTTTTTTTTTTTCAACGTTTACGTTTCTCACGACTGAAACGTTAATTTTGCTGCTGAACGTTTCAAATGAAATGATAAAAGATTTTGACTGCACCAAAAAGTCTGTACGTCGGATCTCGTTTACCTTCGTGAACAACATATACTCACTTCATTATAATTCATCCAGTGATAGGGTTAAAATGATATTTTTTAGGATTTTTCATACTTAAAAAGCCTATGATATAGAGTATAAATGCGTGTCATTAGTTTCTTTTATTCATCAGATTAAATGAGAAATGCACGGTTTAAATATTAAAAAATAAATAAAATGCATTTATTTGGGTTCATGTTTTAATACACATCCATTTATGAGGAGTTGAATCTGGTTTTGACCAGGAACCAGGATCCTTTGATTCTTGGTAAGGCAAGTGCCATATACCATTTATATTAACTTGCGTTGCTTGTAAATAAGTTATAGGTTCCTTAAATTAAAAACAAACACAATAGAAAAATAAAAATAAAAAAGAACCGGATGGGCCTCGCTCTGCTGTACACTTGAGGGTGAAGTGCAACTCTTATTAGGATAGGTAATTTTAATGGATTTGTTAAATTTGAATTCAATTATAGGTATCATAGTATACGAAAAACGATTCTGAACGGAGATGATATGTTTGTCTAGAATACAATACAATGTTATTTATAAATATTTTAATCAGGGGCGAATTTAATAATTTTCCGCCCCTATGCCAAATTAAATTTGCCGCCCCTATCTAAAAAAAACTTACTACCTCTTTAATAAAATATCCTCAAATAAATTAATTTTTTCAATACCTATCTAATATGCAATTTTTGCTTATTATATTATTACGAGACATTTCTTAAACAATAAGATAAGCTATAATACAATACTATCGTCGTTGTCGTAGACGAGTTCCTGGGAAAATATAAATATTATTTTGCGAAAAATAAACAAATACAAAATCCACAATTTCAAGATTTTGAAGTGATAAATACAATTTAAAAAACTATGTACCTAATTTTACAAATTCAAAATAAATTTTCAACATAATTTTGCCGCCTTATTCGGCCGCATAATTCGCAGTGCCTTAAATCCGCCCCTGATTGTAATAAGTATATTTTATTTTGAAACGAAAAATTTAGAAAAATCGAAAATTTAAATTGTCTATAAATAAGTCAAAATATGTCAAAATACTTTGAAAACTTAACCATGTATAGACATCGTCAATATAAAGATTTGGTGAATATTTTAAGTTGTTGCGGTTTTTTGTTTTTGAGTTAGAGCATTTTAAAAAATTTTGAACCTTAAGTATGAACAGAAAAAATTTTATGAATTTTTATCTACAAAATTACTTGCAAATTATCGTGATTTTTACACATTTATATACAAATTTGAGCTTTAAGGGCTTATAAAAAAAATTTGAGTAAACCGATCACCGATATTTTTTAGTTACAAAAAGTTCAACTTATTATAAACCTTGTATTAAATTTTCAAGAGTTTTCGGTCTGCCAATTAAATTATATAGATGTTTAAAAACAAAAATTTTACAAAAATTGAAAATTTAAATTGTCTATAAATAATAGAACGCTAATCTTGACATTTGGTGAAAATTTCAAGTATTTACATCGATTAGTTTTTGAGTTATAGCAAAATAAAAAATTTGATTTTGTCGAAAACGGGTTTTGCGTAAAAACTCCCGTTTTTCCCTTAATTTTTTTAGGGTTTTTCCCGTCGCATTTAAAAAATATTGAACATTTTTTACTTTTGATCCCTCAAAGTACCAATTAGATTCACTTTCCTTTCAGAAAAGTTGCTACATAAGCAAATCGATGCATTTTTACTGCCAAAAAAGGTGTCGTCAGACACAAAAATAAAAATATAAACACACATCATTGTAAAACTAATAGATTCCATCACTCCGTTCAGAATCTAAAATAGGTTTTTAATTGTGCACCAATACACATATCAGTGGGGGGGGGAAAGGCTAACATATATAATATATATATATATATATATATATATATTTATGTTTATTTATGTAACAATCTATCAATGTTATTTTATTAATTTGGCGATCGGGGCTGAAATAATAATTGTAATAGACGCCTGTTTGAGGTTAGGAGTTGGTTGTAATTTAAGTTCATTAATGCAAGTTTTAAGTGTAACATCATGCTTTATCAAATTAGACTGAAGATATTGTTCAAACAGTCTATTTTTGCAGGTTATTGTGAATATAAAAATTAATCCTACATTGATGTTTTAATAAGTTTCGATCATGATAATTAATTACCTACCCTCGATATGTATATGGAGGTGACAACAACTACAAAACAAACTCCTACATCACCCTTGTTGACTCGTTATTATTAAATTGTATTATTTAATTTTCTGAATAGTACATTTCTTTGTAAGTCATACAATTGTATTGTTTGAAGTTCTCATAATTTGATTATAATGAAGTCTGTACACTTAAAGAGAAGTGTTACGTCTCGCAGTGGCTACGTTTTGGTTATTGTTATTCGCTGATGTAGAGAATTCGGACACACTCATAAACCGTGTAGCGATCCAGAGTCGGTTAAACGAATAATCTTTACATTAATTCAATTTTTTCGAACCCCCGGAAAAAGCAAATACAAAAAAGACTCCGGTTATCATGTAAGTTTCAGCTAGTCGCCAGACCCGTGTACGGTTTGACGGGACGGTTTGTTTTTACAACGACGAAAGTTTTCGGACGGCTCTGCCAGCTGTTCAGCGTGTGCGTGTTTGTGTGTGTGTGTGTGTCAGACGTTCGTTAACTATCGCGCTGTACATAATATGGTTGTCGATATTTATTTATTTTTTTTCGTTTTATTTGTTCTACTTTCCCTAAACTCATCCCTATCCCGCATTCCGGTAGTAAACGCTTCCTTCCGTGGAACTGGACGGTCGGGGTAGCCTGCAAGGACTGTGGGACCGGCGAAGACGACGTGAGAGATCTGAAACCCATAAAAGACCCCTGGGGGCCCGAAGAAAGTTCGAGACACCGAACACACATCGGAAACTAATGTCGAGACGATAACACATGGCATGTATATACATATATAAATGTATGCACAACACACGCGCGCACATACACGTCTTCGGCGTATATGTGTCGGACAAACTTTGGATACTTGTTTACCATTCATTCGATGGACTGCTGCGGCAATGTTAAGGAAGTACGAGTTACGCGATGCAGAGTACGCGCAGCAACGAGAGGAGCAACGCCCTGATAAAAACGTTTGTCATTCAAGTTTGCGCACTATTGCTCGTGACAGCATCCGATTCTTGCAGAAGTTTGTAAATTCCTCGACGCACATTTAAACCCCTCCGGAAACACTGCACTATTCTCAACAGATAGTAATCGAAATAATAATAATAATAATAATCGTGAATAATTATAACCGTAATAACAATCATACGACGTACAAGCACGGTGCTGACTAGTAATAAAACACAGGTTTTTCTTTTTCGTAATTTTCTTTAATGATACGCGTTCACGCACATTACTCATAATTTTATCACGTCACTATTGCTGCGATAAAATACGACTTGAGTTCGGTGAAATTTAAGCTTATTGTAACTTGTATTATATTATTACAGCAATGGGTTTTCGCCAATTAGTAAAATGCCACGGGGCGTCCAGGTTATAAAAAAAATAGGACAGGGATCTCAGATTTTTTTTTTCTTACATCCGAACGAAAGTAATCAACGTCTGAAATTAGTATTATGATTTAATTTTTTTTTACGATTAAATTCAGTTACTATATTCAATTATTACCATATCATGATTACGGCCATATGCTCCGTATTTAGTTAACATATCTATTGTATTTAAGTAGGCTTTTAGTAAGAAAAAATATTAATTGAAATCGACTAACTGTCGAGTAAACTTGACAGCCATCAGTGAACACCATACGAAACACGGTGAAATGGTTGAATATTTTCATCTATTGAATGTAATTTGAAGGTAACGTGTTGTCCAATTTTATTGTGACACGGACCACATGATTATGTTCAATCTCGGTACTCGCATTAGTCTACAACAGTCGATACTTTCACGTGACATTCTGGTGTAAGGTATTATAACGATGTTGGTTATAATTTTGATTTTAATCTATCGCATAGCACATACAATATGACAAATTGCACATTTATTATATGCGTCTACACTACTTTGGCTTATAGTTAGAAACTAAAAAAAAATTTATTTCAAATGATTGCATATTCAAATAAGTCAGTGTAACCACAAGGAATTTACCTCGTGGGAAACTGAAATTATAATTTTGTTCATTTAATTTTTAATTTGTTCAATGTTGACAGTTGAAAAAATATACATTTACTTTTTTCTCCCTAAATTCCCGTGATTAAAACAAAATGTATAACAACTTAAATGTAAAACGTATATCTATTTGCGTATCGAGGACTTTGTTAAGTATGGATTCGACATTTCATTTGGATAAGGGTAAATGTATTGAACCACGCTATTCATTGCTCTATATAATGAGCATGCCAATAGGAATCTTGAAACGTTAGAATATTTTTTAATAGAGATATCGTATTTTACTCGAAAGCAATGAAAAAAAAAATGTAAGTTTATTAAACCTCGTTATTCTTTGATTTCCATAATAAGCATACCAAAAGCAGAATTATTTATAGTGGTTCAACTATAATTATTATATATGTATATATATATATATTACTATGGTATTATGCAGATCCTTATATGATCAATAATATCGAGTCAATTACGTTGTGTCAATATACTCTACAATAATCATTAAACGTAAACCTCTCAGTACCATTGCTCAATATACAGTGGATAGGTATTTGCTATGTCAACTAATCTATGATTTATGCGTGTTTAATGGTATCATCATAGTAATAAATGCCATCAGTTAGAGATTCTCATTGTTTTAAAAATGAACCATAATGATACTGAAATAATTCGCAATTGCGATAGTATTTGAAATCAACCAAAAGAAGGCAAAAAAAATAAAAAAAAGAACCGGATGGGCCTCGCTCTGCTGTACACTTGGGGGTGAAGTGCGACACTTCATAGGATAGGTCGATATAATGGATTTGTTAAATTTGAATTCAATGATAGGTATCATTGTATACGAAAAACGATTCTGAACGGAGATGATATGTTAGTCTAGAATATAATACAATGTTATTTATAAATATTGTAATAAGTATATTTTATTTTGAAACGAAAAATTTAGAAAAACAGAAAATATAAATTGTCTATAAATAATTCCAAATATGTCAAAATACATTGAAATCTTAACCATGTATAGAAAAAGTCAATATAAAGATTTGGTGAAAATTTCAAGTTGTTGCGGTTTTTCATTTTTGAGTTAGAGCATTTTAAAAAAACCGATATCATTTGTCAGTCTAGAATATTATACATTATATTATATTTTACATGTAATTTTATGTCAATATTCGCTGTTCAAACGCTTATAAAAAAAAATTGTGCCTATGGATTTTAATAATTTTTGAATAACATTAAGAACTGCTTCTGTGGAATCTTCTATTAAATTTTCAATTATTTTGTAGGAGCCAAATTGTTTTTATCACCGATTATAAAAATAAAATGTAAAAAAATCGAATATTTTAAATGCCTATAAGTGGCTTAAAAATCAATATTATATTTTGAAAAAAATATGACATAAAGGAAATACCAATCTTAACAGCTGGTAGAAATTTCAAAAATTTGCGACTTATACTTTTTGAATTATAACAAATGTTTAAAATCGTTTGTGAATAAATCACTATTTTATGCAATTTCGTAAATATTTAAATTTCAAACTGTCATAAAATTTTTTCCTCTAAGTCTGGTAGAGATTTTTTTAAAGAATTTTGAAGAATATCTTATAGATAACCTAGTGTGAAAATTTTGAACTTTAAGTAAGAACAGAAAAAATTTTATGAATTTTTATCTACAAAATAACTTGCAAATTTCCGCAATTTTTACATATTTCGTATAACTTATAAAAAAAAATTGTGACTTACGATTTTAGATTTTTTTTTATTAGTTAAGGAATAACTTATAAGAAACCTTGTATTAAATTTTCAGGATTTTCTGGGCAGCCAAAAAAATTTTATCGTTATTTAAAAAAAAAAAATACTTAAAAAAATTGAAAATTTCAATCGTCTATGAATAGCTTAATAAAATACTTTGAAAATTTAACGGTGTATAGAGAATGCTAATCTTAACATTTGGTGAAAATTTCAAGTATTTACATAGATTAGTTTTTGAGTTATAGCAAAATAAAAAATTTGAGTATGTCGAAAACTGGTTATGCGTAAAAACTCCCGTTTTTCCCTCATTTTTTTAGGGTTTTTTGCGTCGCATTTAAAAAATATTGAACATTTTTTCAAAGTACCAACTAGATTCACTTTCCTTTCAGAAAAGTTGCTACAAAAGCAAATCGAAGCATTTTTACTGCCAAAAAAGGTGTCGTCAGACACACAAATAAAAAAATATAATAAAAAAAAAATAATAAAAAAAAAATTAAAAAATTAAAATAAAAAAATAAATATAAAAACACACATAATTGTAAAACCAATAGATTCCATCACTCCGTTCAGAATCTAAAAATACGTATGATGAAATAGTCGTATAAACGAAAAACACAATATAGTTATGAAAAATGATTGAACTTACCACGAATTATTCAACCAAATGACTGTAGGGTTTTTTTTGCAAATTAATACTATATATTTTGATAATTGATCGAAAATTTGTGAAGTTACCTTACTAATATTAATAAATAGTAATCAGTATTGATATTAAAAATAATATATCCAAATGTACAATAATCTTGTGCAGTAAATTTTCAACTCTGTTTAAGGTATTTAATATATTGTACAATCCTTCAATATCTATTTTCCACTTTCAATAATATTGCGTTATAAATTTCTGCCTTTCCCCCCCCCCCGCAAAAAATCGGCAGTACATCCGCCACCTCGGAGTGCCGTTTAGCAAGTGCTTCAGGTGGCGTCGGGTTACCATCTTTTATTTTAATACATTTTACGAAAACAATTTGTGGAGACAATCCCCCACAATATAAATGTATGCTTTTCTGTAATAATGTATTGTACAACAGTCGTATTAATTATTACAATCACGTTATATTAATTAAAACTACATGTTTCTTTCGTCGAGTGCATGATGATTTTATTTCGAATAGTTGATAAAGATTTCGTTTGCGAGAAGACGTATGACCGTAAAATATAATACAATATGTTTCAACTAAAATAATCGTTCTTCTTTTAATTAAACAGTTGAAAATCGTGTAAAATTACAAAACACCGTATACTCTTTCAATCGCATCATTATGAAAATGTGAATGTTATCGATAGGCTGATAATACACTTGGATATGATATGCACATTTACTACATTTAATTTTTCAGAGTAAATTTAATTTGCGTGGACAATATTTATTTTATAAATGTGTATTATTATAGTTAATAGTATGACTTTTCTTAAAAGATTATGCTTAGAAACACTTCTTACTCAGATCCATACGTGTATTATGTATGTTTATTTGACTTTAGTAACATGACCACTATTCATATGTGCGCAAATGTTTTTATTAATATAGTATTAAAATTGGCGGGTTTAAGACCTGGTGTGTTTTTAACAAAGCGCAAGAAAAGGGTTTTATTCCAATGTATAGTTTTATTTTTAACTGAACTCATGTGGTGAAAACGATATATGTAAAAAAAAAAAAATGTTTAAACGATGACTTAAACGATTAAAAATAATATATCTGAACGAAATCGATGCTTGTTAAATATAAAAATATTGAGTGTGCATACAACAATGAAGGCACTCAAGCACAGAAAAGGTTGCCTGCCGTAGAAAAATAATACATACTCGTAGTCCCAAAAGTAGGCACTTAGTTTTTGTGAAAACGTTTTACTATACCCGACGATAAAACTGGATTATTACTAAGCATATCATTATGCAACGATTTACTACACTATTGTGATATACGTAAAAGCTTCGGTAAACAATATCCGATAAAATTCCATTCTAAACAGGGTAACATTTTGCAGTTGACCTCACAATATTAATATTGCGTCCGTGATACAAACGAAAATCTAATAGAAAATGAGCGACCGTCCGCTACAATCACATCTAACGTAGCTACACCACATATATGTCGAAAGGTAGGATAGGGGTGGAGATTTAAAGCAAAAAGTATACGTTTTCTCGATCGATAATATATTACGTTATATAAAAAAAAAAAATATATATATATAAATAAATGACATAAACATACGAAAAAAATGGACAGGACGAAACCGTGAATTGAAGACATGTTATGTATTCGTGTAACGGCCACGTATTTGTACTCGGTGTCAAATATTACGCTGTGCAATATTTACTAGCACTCGTCCAGGAGGAATGAAATAACAAAAAGTATCCCTCGCGGGCTTAGGTATCAAATAAAATTCAGAGGGACTAGAGTATGCAACGGTTAAAGTACACGCAAGCGTGTCAGACCATTTTATCGTTCTTCTTCCCGCGTATGCGCCCGTAGCATATGATATAGTGTAGTATTACAGCAGTGCAATATATATAAACAGTGGTCCGAATGAGACGTCCCCCGGAAGAAGTCGTTTAAGTTATTTATCAAAGCCGGCGGCGGTGGCAGGAGCACGAGCGCACGGCAGTCTGTACAGCTGTCCTGCAGGATCCCGAGTTATCCTGCACACCGCCGCTCGAGCACCAAATTTATTAGTACGATTTATAGAGGTATGCAGAGCGCAATACGTTCTTCGCGATCTATTTATGGTCGTGGTACTCTTGCGTTCATTGAGGTTTTACTAGCGTGACGGTGGCATCGGTTTTGGCGTTCTATCAGACGTTTAATCAGAGAAACAATCACGTAGGTGTAGCTACCAGTCGACTAGTGCTCTCCACGGTCCGTAAATTTAGAGACCACACTGGACTGAAAATTTTAATAAAGGCCTGAAGTTGTACGGAACCGATTGCTAAATTTTTTTTTTAGATCAGACAGTACTGAAATTTTAAAATAATTTGTTAGAATGAACCAAGACCGTACCGTTGGTCCAGATTAACAAATTTCGGACTGTAATAGCGCCGCATTAGACATATTCTAATTTTCTTTTTCTATCGAACCGGACCGAAAATATAATTTGAAAGAGCGGACAAACCATTCGAACTAAAAAAACTTTGGACTGTGAAAGCTTTGAATTATACCACATTATTGGTAATTGGTATAGATTTAATCTGCTCTAAACTACTAATATTTATAATAAGTGATATTAAATTGTACACAAGTAAAAATTCTATCGAACGGTGCTGTACTTGACAGCTGTATTCAAGCCCTTCTATGTCATCATAATGAGAATAATTGCAACCGTTGTTCTTGAAAATATTTTCGATATTAATCATTAATAGGTAGGTGCCATGAACAGCTTTGAGATATATAAGATATATACCTACAAAGTACATATAGAACGATACAGGGGTGAAATATTAATGAACATGAAAATATACGTGTTACTGTTTCTATAAATATTATCTTTAAAATTGAAAATCTTTGTTCAATGGATTTTAAACGAGCTGTAAATGTCTAATCGGGAACGACCGGTCCGGATCGATCAGATCTGATTATATTTCGGAAACCAGATAGAATTGAAATTATTATAGCTTTAACTAGGACCGAACCAAAGTTTTTCATAAAAATATGCAGTCAGGCTGAACCAATTCTTCACTTACGTTTATACGATAATACCCAACCATGCTGATCATTACTGTCGACCGTAACGAATACGAATAATTAATAATATTATTAATACTTTTTTTCGATAAAATCGTGACTATACATATTATAAAGAGGCTAGTAAATTTTTCGTGTACCGAAAAGGTCTGGAAAGTCTGAAAGCCCTAAATTGGTAGAATGAGCTTGTAGTTAATTACAAATAGGACTGAGAATTTAATACTCTTTAATTAATTAGTTAAGTCTTAGAGTCTAAGGTATCCTAAAAAAATGCTGTTGTTTCCTTAAAATGTTAATTAATACATTGAACATCTTTAATTTTTGAAAAATTATAATTTATTAAGTGTATTAAGAAAAACCTTTGGTTCGATTTTGACGTTTTAATATTGCCTAATAATTTAATACGAGTATCTACTTGATATTTAGTTATATTTACATAAAAAAATATGTAAGCATATAAAAATCATAAAATTTAATTTTAAGTTCGGATTTCGGATTCATTAACTCCATTAATGGCCAGAAAAAGAAAAAAAAAAACTGTTTGAAAATTGAAAAATTGTCTCAATATCAAGATATAACATAATCAACAAAATATGCTGAAAAAATTTCTAAATAAATTTCTGGGTTCTCATTCAAAAGTACTTAAAATATATTGTTGTCACTAAAACATTAGATAACAATTTGAAACACATCAATCGACTAAATAGTTTGAAACGTAGAAAGAAAAAACAGATTTTACACTGTCAGTGTAAATGACGATAACTAAACGTAACGTCGAGACGCGTCGTACCCAGTAATACTGTATATTACATGTTAATAACATTGTGTCAAAATTTTACATAGTGACCAATTGGTAACGGTCTGATTTAGCAAATTTGTGTACAAAACATATAACTAACGAAAGATAAAAATATGAGAATATTAATCTAAACACTAATTATAATATGTTGACGGTGAGAGACACAAAGATTGAGAAAGATAACTGTCAGTACTTTACAGTGGTGTGTACAGTATGGTTACATTAACCGAGATATGTACTACAAATTGTGGGTTTCCAAACTTTCGAGTCACGTAAGTGTATACACAACCGACTGTTAAACCGTTATCATAATTACATAATTATTGTGAACGTATGGATGACAATATACCTCGAAGACAATATCATAGTATAATCATGCGTACGTCACTACCGGACAAAGGTTCCTTACGCTTACAAAGCAGAAAATACAAAACTGTTAACTTATATGAAACAACATCGATGACTCAAAAAAATAAATCAAAAATAAAACCAACTAAAACGAACCGCATTACTAACAGTAATTGTATGAATATATTTATTTTTTTCTTGAACGTATATAGTATATATAACGTATATAACACTACTTCTGTAGGTAAGTATTATAATGTGGTAAGCGTTCATTTTAAGAAGAAAAATTAAAATTCAACATGATAAAACACAATCGATATTTATCTTCTAATAGTTATTATGTTATGTATATTTAAAATGAACTCTTTAAAAGGTTGAACATTTTGGATTTAAATAAAACGTTCTCAATTCATTAGAGCCGGTTTGATAATGTGGTTTTAAAAACTATGTAGAAAACTCAATTGTATAAAAAGCACGGGCTTAGCATTTTGCTTTCGCTGGAAAGATAACATTTTCCCGGAAATCTACATAATCCCATCGATAAAGTAATAGATTTTCAGAACATTTTTATCTCAGTGCGTAGGTACATTTGAATTAATATAAAAATATTTGCATAGTGTCCGAATTGAGGAAAAATAAAAAATCCTGTAAGCGACACACTTTCACCGCTGTTTTGCATCATGTTATTTCGTCGTGTTTGTAAAAACACGTACAGCAGATCTCACGAAGTACCGGTATTGAAGTTTGCGAATAACAAACGCGTGTAGACAGAAACGTCACATGTACCATGCGTTGTCGGTTTGAAAAAAAAAATAATAATAAATCAAAAAAACCTCATACGGTTTCCAGTACGGTGATGACGGCCGGTAACGTTAAAAGGTGCAGTGTAAACGTTGAAAACCGTCTGCACCCCCGAATCCGCAGGGCGCATATATGTACATCCTTTCAATGCCGTACAATGGGTTTATCGTGTGCAACGTGATCAAGTGTCGCAATTAAACTACTCTAGGCCTGCGTGCAAATCAAAACCCCGAAGTCCCTTATCGTTAAACATTTTCGTGCATTTTACCTTTTGAGGGGGCCCCAACAGTACAGTACGAGCCTCGAAGCCTGTATGCGACACACACTACACCACTAGGGCCCGTACCTCCGAGTGAGCCCGTCGTCTCAGCATTTTGTACACAATTGTTCAATAATCTCGTTCGACGTAAGATGAAAGTTTGATAATTGTCACCGTACTTAAGTATGTACGAGTAGTATAACTCGGCCGAACACGTGTTAGTGAAATGGGCCTGAAATCGATCAGCTCCGGGGCTCTTAAAAGTTCTCGTCGTTCCTGCTCCGCACAACCGGTGGTTGACGACACCGGACGATATGATTTGATCGCGGTTTCGGCTTCGCACGACGGGACTTTTATGGGCGAAACACGGATTCCGGCGGCGACCGTGCGCGTGACCCTCGGGTGCGAAGCTGAACCGAAATAGATTGCCTTGAGGCACCCGCCCGACAACAACAGACTGCTGTCGTACATCGCACGCGTTGTGACGACTCCTGAGGTTCACATGCAGTGGTGCACAATCGATTTGTAAGAAACACCTATGCAAACGGGTAAAAAATATTGATTTCGTTGCAAGTACGTTGGACATTTTTTTGAGCTCTATAAGCTCTTGAGATTTCGGTCTGATCCTGAATTAAACTATTATCGTTTCAGTTCGGTCCTGTTTCTAAATATAAATAGATCCGTTCGGCCCGATTAGGAAGCGGTTACGGATCGTTTAAAATCCATTAAATAATGATCTTAAATGTTTTATTATCACGGGAATCAATATTTTATTCCTGTGCCGTTATTTTATGAACATAGTAATTTCAGAGCTGTTCATAGTACCTAATAATAACTATTATCGATATTAAAATCAATTGGTTTCGTCCGGACTCGATCCTTTGCTAACATTTTCAGTCCGGTTCAGTGCCTAAAATCATAGACTATACCAAACACTATCGTACATTAAAAGTTTTTGTATTTTTTTTTCTCTTTTTAACAATGTTTGCCTGCGTCGGAAATAGTTTTCACGACAGCTTGTCGGAATAACAATAATATTAATAACGTTATAAGAGTAATAAAATTCAAGGGCTCATTGCAGAAATTACACAAGTCCACTTTTAGACATTTTTTAGGAGATGAAAACAATCATATATAATTTTAACTAAATAGCAAAAGTCAATTCAAAACTTCAATTACATTATACATTTACATATTTACATACTTAAAAACTAACTTAACCTTAATCTCCCACTAAATAATCATTAAGACATAAAATATGTTTGAATTTCTCAAAACATGAAATAATCTGTTTTTTTATATAATATAGTTATTAAAATTATATTTTTGACATTTTGAGTCAATTTAATGAAATATATTCTCCAAAAAAATTATAAATATTATCTAGAGATCTTTATTATATTATTTTGTATACCACTTATATAAAATACATGTGATTATAATCATCAATTTATTGTCAAATTTTTATCTCATATTTGTAGCCAAAAATAAAATACCTTGGCAAATTTCATACTACTATATTTAATAATTATTTAAACTCTAACTATAAATATAAGATAATTAGGTATATCAACATATTGATTAGAATACAAATGACCAGTATGCTTTAAATTTGATGCATGTTATAATAATTATTTTTTGATTTGCAAAATAATTATTTCTGAAAAACTTAATAAACCAATAGTAACTTTCAAAATATTGCAAGTTACAATCTTAATTAGTTGAAATAAAAATGTATTGTAATAACTTAACGCCTTCATACTACAAATAATAATAATACATTGTTTGTATTAATATATATATATATATATATTAAAATATAATAAGTTACTATCTCACAGCAAATATTCATAGTATAGCATAGCAAAAATCAGTATAATCCGGACTTGCCTGGATTTTACACAGAAGTCGAGAAAAAAAACGAGTTCATATCATTATTATTTCCATTGATATTGAATGGATTTTCCTCATTATCGACAATATTTGTAAAGATTTTTTCACATCATTTGAAATACTCAATACATTTTTTTTTTCAAAAATAAAGGACTTGTCTGAGTATTGCACTGAGCCCATCAATTATGATATTGTCAACAATATCTATTATACAGCGGTCGTCGTGTAGAACTTTATTGATCCCTAGTACATCACGGTATGTTAACGTGTACAATGTCTCAGTTGTCACGTGTGTGCGACTATATTTCAGTAACAGTATCAATTCATGTAGTGAAGACCCCGACGATCGAAAAGTGGAAACGCAACGCTGAAACACCTGATGAGTTCCTGATACGTTGACGTTCAAAACACGTAAAGCGAAACGGACAAGTAGCAAAAATGTTGTTATTATGAAAATATAAATTTAACTGTAAAATGTTAATTATAAATATAAAAATACGTACGTGACAAATGGTTGACAACATTCTTATTGTATATAATCGCGAGCACGAGACATCTGGATCTTGGTACAATTAATAGATGCCGTTTGTCCTTGCGATTTGGGTAAGAACTGTCACCAAAAGATACGAGTTTGGAGACGAATACGTCCAACGGTTTTTATAAAATTTTTACAATAAACTTTTTAAAATGTACAGCGTCGTCGAAGTCGACGTGATGACAATCCATAACGTGGTCACAAGTCGGTTTTTGATCGAGAAAAAAAATTATCGATTGTTCTTTCCGTTGATTTTTCAATGGAAAAGCCCTCCATGGAGGAAGAGAGTCACTTCCACGAAGGATTAATAAGTGTAATTTATATGAGTATTTTATGATTTTTTTTTTTGATATATCACGATCTTCGTTCGCTTTTAGGCTTACGTCGATTCCGTAGAAAAAATAGAAAAAAAGTCAAACAGCGTCGAATAGAGTATCTATAATTAATTTCATATGAACTATAATAAATTATATTCATGGTTACTGATTTATCGTCTAACTTGTTCATTATAATGGAAACTAGTCACTGCGGCAGCAAATCATGATTTATTACTTCCAATTGGTCATTATTCTTACCTGCGATAGCATGGCTACATTATGGAAACCAAAGAAATTAAATGAAAATTATTAGTTTAAAATATTCGAAACCGGTCGGAAATTAATGCAAAAATATATATTTATGTATACGTGTGTGCAATGAAAATGTGAATATTATTGTTATTATAAAATCAAATAAGGCTGGTTTCCAGCAAAACCGTACTTCGGTACACTTTAATCATAATTAAACTATTGATACTTGTAAGTACGTGGATCGGTGCACGGTTCTATACCGTTCGGTAACCGTATTCTGTACGCGATAGGCGACACAATGCGTATAAAACGAAAACAAAATGCACTGCGAGCGTAAAAATATTATACACTGCGTACGGGATGCTTAAAATAATGCCTTTACAAAAATTTTTCGAGAGAAATAAAAAAGAAAAAAAACAAGAAATGTGTAGGTTTTGTCATCATCTTTTGATACCATGCACACAGTATGCTATGTGGGAAATTTCGTATGAAAAAATAATAATAATAATAATAATAATAATAGCAATAATAAAGCCTTGGTACATGAACTGCATTTTTTTGTATAAGATTCACCGCAGAACAGCTATGTCGTACAAATAGTAAATACCTACCTGGAGACGCACTCGGATTTCCGTATTGTTTTAATTACTTCCCTACGTCCCTACGCGCCCACGTTCAATCTCCACTGACGTGCACGCACGTGCGGTACACTAAAGCATAATTTATAATACGTTATTGTTCGCAAAATACTGCGTTTAATAATCGCTCAATCGTGCGTTCTACGCATACGATTGTTTCTCTGCGACACAACCACGTTGGACAATAACGTTATAATGTTGTGAATTGCGTAGAAATTGTCAGTGCTGTTTTTAAGTGGTTTTTTTCTCCGCCCCACACGCAAATTTATCTGACCGTGGAACGCGGGTGCGCGTCCGACGTCAACGTTTTCGGAACACTGTAACTTCTGAACAGGATAACAAACAACGCGACGCATTTCATGTTTAGTGATATACACGTAAATGTTATGGCGATAATGTTATTAAAAAATGGAATCATGACAAGCGTAGATGTTCTCGTTCTCATCAAATGTTCTGTATGCCATACATAAACCGTACGGACTATGTGCTCGATAATGCCGAAAAAGATACTCCTCGTACGAGTTGATCCTGTTACAGTTTAAGAATATTACGAATACCACTAGCACAACATTTTTTCCATAATTATTGAACGCTCAAATTTTGACAAAAATCCACTTAAATTACTCAAATTTAAAACATTTTTTTAGTCAATTTGTAGTCAATCTATTTAAATCAATACGAATCATTTTGAACAATTTTTTTTTTTTATTGTCTTTAATAAAATAAAATTTACCGGAAGTTGCAAAAACATATTGCATGTTGTAGAATATTAAATTTTTTCTGGGTTGGATACAAACTATCAACAAATTTTTACAGTTTTATCAATAAATTATTAATTATTTTGTTATTTAAAAATATAGACTATATTCACCTGAAATATAAACTGGATATTGATATTAAATATTAAATATATATTGTAATAATAATTTAACTATACTTATATACTTATATAAAATAATATTTAGACATAAGTAAACTGATCCACCTCTTCGGCAAATAATCTTTTTTCATAACCAATTAATTTCAAACCCATAAGAAAAATATTTTCATTTATAACAGTCATCAATTTTTGTATTTCATCCGATAACTATGTCTCATCCGATTCGTGTATTAGTCCCCTTTTCTTTAAAAAAAAAAGTCTGTATAGATTATTGCTGTGATGAAACCGATTGTGTAATACCAATGAATTGCATCACAATAATTGTAACATCATCGTAAAATTAATTCTTTACAACAGTTATTGATTGTATTATATTTAAACCATTATAATGGATTTTATAAAACTGCGATGACTGTTTTAATATCAACCGTAACAAAGAAATGTAAAATGCTAAATAGCATACGTTGCTGAATTTTAATAATAGTTCAAATTAACAAAAGCCCACAAATATTCATATATACATATATACATATTTATGTATTTTTTTTTTTTTTTTTTTAATCTTGCAGATAAAATTGTAATTAAAACCCGTGTTCAAGGCATGAAGAATAGCTTTTTCATTAATATTGTATAATTATAACGAACGATAAATTCGATTATTTTATACAGAAAATGAAAGTCGACTTATGTTAATTAAACTTTTGATGTTTTCCGTTTTATTTTTTCAATCCCTCACTCTTTCCCATCACCACTTCTCAAAAGACCCTGTTTGTGGTTTGTTACAGTTTGTAACAGTTAATAATTTTTATATTTCTCTGTTTTACGACAAAATTGTGTTTTCCATTAAATGTATTATATTTATGTAGCTGGTTGAAAAGATTAAGTTTGAAAACATAATTCTAACATTGATTATTGCCCATAAAATAGGTATTGTGTTTATTAACCATAAGAATACTACATTTAGTGGAAAGAATTACTAAAAAACAAGATCAAAATTCAAAATGTAATATATATATATATTGATTTTGCAATAAAATGAAGAATTATTGAAAATATCAATAAGCTGTAATATATATATATATATATATATATATATATATATATGTAAATATATGTATTATGTATAGATACAAACACGAATTTATGTGCAACACGAATAACTTATTATAATGCGTGTTTGTTTTTATCAAAATGAATCTTCATTGAGTTATTTAAAAAGTTTGGTTGAGTTAATCCACTATAACTTTGGGTAATCTTGTTTGTAATTTACGATCAAAATAACCCAATTTAAACTTTATATGTTTTACGATTGACATGAAAGATCACAATAGTAACTAGATTTACATTATATGTTTACGAATATGTAACTACAATTATTTTATAATAATGTAATTTGAGAATCGCTAATCTATCCACGTGTGGTATTTTTTCTATACTTACGAGTATTAACTTTAACAATCTTACGAATTACAAATTTAACAATGAAACTGACTAAAAGTTATAAAGTTACTAAATATGTTATTTTCATAACTATTCTGAGGGTTATATGAACTGATTTACTTTATCTGTTTTCGTAAACATTTTTTTTTTTGATTTGTTGTATCATTTTGTTTGATTAAAAGCTGAAAAAATATAGGCATTACAATATAACTAGTAATACTTAAGTTTAATTATTTCATTATTCCAGATTGTTTGTTCCATATTTTTTTCCAAGAAAATGGTAAAAAATATACTTGTGTACTTACTTGATAAATAAACGTAAACTAATAAAATATTATTCAACAAATGTATAAAAACAATTCGGACTATTCGGAATATTGTATCGAAACGTTAAAATTATTATTTTTATTATTTTTCATGTAGTAAAACTTCTTTATTCTTAGTAAAACTTGAAGTTCACAACAACGAAAAAGGATTTCATATTCAATCACAGTTCTCTATTTTTGTTTTGGGAAATATTTGTTGATTTTATCTTCTAATGAAATTGAATTTTCTGACATTAGAAGAGTCAATATTGTGATAGCATTTTGTGTCCATAGAAACATTGAGATAACGTAGCTTTTTTTTTACGTGTATTTTCTTTTTTCCTATAAAGCTTTAAACGTATGTGTAAAAGTTAAAATATTTTTATCGCGCCCTTGGATATTAATACTGCTATAATTTTATTTATCTGCTAATGTCTTTGACATAAGTGCCTCTCGATGTAAGAAGCATTAAGTATGAATTTAATCTGTAAAAATTTGTTTTACCAGAGTAATAAAACCTTTATTAGATCCAACTACGGACGGAGTTCTATTTGCACAAATTCCTATGCACTTCAATCATGTACTTGATTGTAAGGATTACGAAAATACAGTATTAAAAATATCTTGATCTTTTACGTGTTTTAATAGTTCTTTATAGAACAAACATTTATTACATTTTTACTGGCATAATTAACCCGAATAAATCCTATTTATTGTGCTTTACCACTCATACATCTAGTATTACTATACTATCTAGTATACTCGTCAATTTTAAGGACAACATTTGTATTTATTAGAATTTTTTCTGTATTCACTGACATATCATTAATTCTTCTTCGAATCGTATTATTAAATAACGTGATTTTCAAAATTCCATTTGACGTTTTTTTACCGAACGTTGTTCTCAACTAAAAGGTAAAATTAATTATTCAGCTATCGAGCCTGATTCGTTTTTCGAGAGTGAATTTTAGCAGTAACTTTATTATTAAAAACCTGTGATTTATCAAACGCTGTAACTGTTTTTCTCGAAATATTATATTTATTTTGATTTAATGGTCATCAGTCATTTAAAATAATTTTGGTGTTTATGACCATGATTTGAATAGAGAAGTCGATATCATTTATTTGGGACCATTGAAGTATTTTCAAATTTTTTTCCACGTACAACACATAATAGAAGAGATTTATTTTCGCTATTTGTCTATAAAAAGTAACCGAATCTTTAATCATTTTCAATGTAGATATTTTAATTCTAGGTATTTTTTTATTTTTATTTTTTTGCCTAGGTAATTAATATGTGGGAATTCTCGTCACTATTATCCTCAATGTTATGTTTTTTAATAGATCTATCCATTTTACTGAAAATAATTTATTCTAAATGTATAAAACTAATATTACTTATAAACGTATGTTATAAAGCAATGACATCTGACGACTAATAGTTGTTCATAATATTATTACTTGATCACTAAATAAAAAGTGCAATAAGCAATATTGTTAAAAAACTGGTAATTAATAATTATACAATATACGTATACCATGGTCAAGGGCGGAATGGCCGGTCTGGAAATGGGAATTTTCCAGATAGCCTGGATCATACTACGGCTTGGTGATCCGATAATTTAATGATGCATTTTATTTACGAAATTATAAAATGCGCCAATAACATGTATAAAAACTTTGACAAAAATATAGGCACAGTAATTGTATTATATTAATTTTATTTCTCTGGTACTAGTGGTTTACAAAGAATACATTAAAAGTTAGACAGAATAGCAAAACAATGATTGAAATACTTTAATATTACCGAAAGTAGTAATATTAGTATAAATTCAATGTAATATTTTAATCAAATACTGAATTCGAGTGTAACAAAAAAACATTTTTTAGTGATTTAATTTGTAAATGGTGACTGGCCAGGATAAATATCAATCTCCCGGCCTGAATTTGGTTCCCACTCCGTCCCTGACCATGGCTACCTACAGTCTGATTGCGACACTTTTATGTCCCGTGAAACATTGGTTGTTAATCATTGGATCAAACTTTTGACTAAAACGTTGTTTCAAAGAAGTAGTTTGTGGAATGGCTCAGTGTTTTAGAAAAAAAATGATTGAAAACTGAACAAACAATGCAATTTACAACAAATTTTGGTTGAAAAATGTATTGTCCTTTTAATAAGTTTGTCTATTATTATTTTTTTTTTTTTAAAAAAATCTTGATTACTTCTAATTAGTATCAGAATTTCATAACTGTCTTTAAATGTTTTCCTTTTGAAAAAAAAATATTAACCATTTATGTAAGTATTCGACTTGTATTACACATTTTTAAAATGTTTGAAAACTTTTGTGTACACAACTGTTATTATTGATATTAATACTTAGAACTTCAATATATGAATATTTAGAATACATTACATATTTTAAATTTATTTCAAAAACACTGAGCATTTATTTTTAATTTTAAAGAAAGATATTAAAAAAAAAAAAAAAAATGTAGTAAATAATTATCTTCAATTTTTATGGCTATATTTTGACTGATTATATTTTTTATGAAACTACTATAATTTTTTTTTTTTTTTTTAGTTTAAGTTTCCAACGAAAAAGCTTCTCTATGTTCGAAATATTTTCACAAAATTTTAACATAACAAATGTATGAAATGAAATTCAATATACTACTTCTTAATTATACTTATACATCAATATTTTGAACCATTTAATACTTATCAAAAACAGTGTAGTTTTGAGAATATAAAATATAATATACTCTTTCACGAAGGAACTAATGGCAAGTGCTGTTGAATGATTGTTCTGCGTTATAAAAAAAAACTTTTGCAGGAAACAAAACGCCCGTCAGCAAATGTACCAAACGAATCTAGGCCCGTTTTATTTTATTTACTTTCTTTTTTTCTTTATCTTTTTTTTTTTATGCAAACGATAAATTGCTATTTTCTCTGTCTGGACGCTAGCCGTTTTTCAAAACGATAAATCGAACACTTTATACGCATTTGTATTTTGTGCACCTACATGGCTGAGCATAATATGTAACCGAATATCCAAATAATTCTCGTTTTACATGGAATTCCGGTAATGCAAACAATCTGATTGTGATATATTTTCACATACGCGTGGCACACGATATTATAATATTTTAATTTCTAAGATGATCCCTTACTGTTTGCGTACTTGCCTACATATTTGTGTATGCATATGCGTATGTGTGCGTGTGTATACATTTTGTCTTTGATGATATGGGCTAAATACAGGCTGATGCTCATTAAATATTATAATGTATTCTACACGTATACTAAATTGCTTATTCTATGTCATTGGAAACAATCAAATTAAGTATCGAACATTTGTGACGGCAACGTTGGCAGTGATCGGGGTCCCCTTCATTTCACCTCCATCAGTTTTGTGTTTGAATAATATTACAACAACGTGTGCTGAGTGAAAAATTCAAAAAAATAATTCAATTGAACCGAACTTTCTATGCATTTTGCGTACTTTTAAAAAAAAAATGTTTTATCTTAAAACAATAGCATTGAACAAGACGGAGGAAAGAAGTTTATAAGACAGCGTAAACGTGTGCTTTTCATTATTAGAATGTAATAACGATTATAATATATAAAGGTGATGATATTCTAACTGTTGGCACTGAAAGCAGTAATTTTCCTCACCGTTTTATTAAATCACGACTTGATAAAACGTAATTTTGTGGTAATTTTTAACGTTTAGTAGTTCAATTTCAAAACCTTAAAACAGCCTACATGGACATTTGTAATTATAAAGATTGATGTCATAGTTTTTCTACGTACAACTGCATTGAAACGAGCAAATAGTGCTGTAACTATAGGTTGGCGAAACGGACGATCGCCAAAGGCGCAGCAAAATAAGATGACGCATTTGATTTAAATTAAAATTGTTTTTTTTGTATAAAATAAACGCCAAAATAAAACTTGCCGGGGGCGTACTGGAGAATATTACGGCACTGCGAATGAAAATAGTTTTCATATATCAATTTTAGTTTGATGATTATAAATATGAAAATAATATCTAATTACTATACGGCTTAAAAATAAATAAGTTGTTTAATTTGACTATAAATAGGTACGAACGGATTCTGGAGCAAATATATTAATAGGTACATTATTTATAAATATGTACAAAGGATTTACAGTGAGTTATTTTTCTTTGTTTTTAAACGATATAGTATATAAAAATGTAATGAACTTTTAAGACATTTCGTATAATATTATAATCCAGACGTAGTATCTAAAACAACTTTAAAACCTTGTACGAATGAATAACATTGTAGAATATTTAAAAATGTTTAGCCATATCGACGTTCAGGAACGCTATCGAGATCATCTTATGAAAACAAATTATTCTTTAAAAAGTTGTTCGAAAAAGAAAAAAAAATACTAATAAATAACTTTATGGATTTTCGTAAAATGTTTTTGCTCACGCATTCATTATATTTTACATAAAATATAATAACCCAAGGACTTGTAAATAATCAGTGTAAAATTAAACCATCGTCGAGCAATACAATATAATATTAATAATATTTAAAATCGTTATTGTTCGCAGAAAAAAATTTAATTCTTAAACGATGTATAAGATCAAATAATATGTAAACACAAAAAATAAAAATAATTATATAATGCTACAATTATATTTTCGAATTTAGTTAAATAAAAACAATAGAAAACCAAAGTTTATTATAATTTGAAATCATTAAAATTATTTTTGCTTCATACTTTTTTTTCTCAGTTGAAAAAATATTCCAAAGAATCATGTATTAATTTAGTATTTAGACTTTTTTCGTATGAATTTGCTCTAAGTTAAAAAAAAAAAACGTATAATGCTAAATAAATACTAAACTAATGATGGTTTCATTATTCGAAGTGGTGTTTTTGTAGGCCACGGAATAAAGGAAAATGTGTCTTTTTTTCGCACGCATGGTTTGGGCGCTGATTCGTACAGCCGACTAAGGAAGAACGAGACCTACGGGACGAAATAAAAAATGTAAAAGCAGACAGGAAACCGTAAATGGACGGCGGGCACTCGTCTCACTTATAATACGGACCCAAAACTGGCGCAATATAATAACGTATTTTCGGTCGAGTTCGAACATTTTCGGAGGAAAAATGACAATGGAAATGGTCGAACGATTGTTATGCATATTATATAAAAGTACAATGTATTGTTGGATGTTTTTTCTATTATTATTATTATTAAAAAGACAGTCACGTCAGCCTGTGCGATTGAACTTATTACGTATTGTCGCTGCGTACATTCGAAGCCAACCTCGATTTTGGCACATTAATATATATATATATATATATATATATATATATATAAATATTATGTACATAAATATAATGATATTTAGATGTATAGATGTATAGATATCTTGTATTATGAATAATATTAATATTTCGTTAAATCATCCGATTGAAAGCATCGTGTGCGGCTCTGGGGAGCCTACCAATGGTGGTGAAATGTTGCCCCCTCCCCTTTCGGAAATTCAGCGGAGAGGTAGTGATGGAGGGTGAATGAACAGAAACCTACCTCAAGAGCAGCGTATAGGAGCACCTCAGAATTTTTTATTAACCAATTTATCGTTACAGCGACATCCATCATACTCGCTCGGCTCACACGAAATAATAATTTTACTATTATTATTATTATTATTATTATTATTATTATTATTATTATTATTAATATTATTATAATTACTCTCGCGCAATCCTGTACATACGAGCTGGTTGAATTTGACAATACGATTATCTGGACAACGTGTGAGAACTGCGCAAAGTTGTTTCGACCCGTGATGATTAATGGGGATAATTGTTAGGACAAAATTTCACACGATAATATGTATACATATATAATTGTATATCTCCGCGTTGGTTATTAAAACACAATTCAATTCGGGTGCATTGGAGTACCCACTGTTAATGAACCACACTGTCAGTACGGTCCGTCGGTCCGTACGTATAAATAGAAGTTTAATCGTGTTCATTTGCACAGGGTCTGGGGCCTCCGAGAAAACGTGCAATTGTATAGTATAATGATCGATTTTCTAATAATTTCGGTTTGCTGGCGTTCTCGAAGTCGTTTGTCACATTAATACATATTTCGTTGCGCTGCAGTAGGTACGTAGCAAATAGATAGAGTATGTTACACTGTTGTACTTACATGTATACCAGTGGCATCCCTAAACCCTTTTATAAGGAAGGGGTGGTGAAAATGCATATATGTATTCACATCTATGTATTTCCCTAGTATGACATGAATAATAAATGACATAAATTTGAAGAAAAAAAATGTCATGGGGACAATTTTCCCATACGAACCTCCCCCTGAGAATGCCCCTGACGTATGTATAATACATATAATATGCAAAGTCTACTACGCTCTTATTTCTATCGTGGTGATGCGTCGTCGGTATACCAATGTAAATTCGGTTACGTCGTACTTATAATGTATCTTGAAACGAACACGGTTTAAAAACATGTATATTTTGTATTTACCTAAATGTTATTTAATGTTATGTTTCGATTAAATCTAGTGGTAAAGTTCAAAAAAAAATATTTAAAACATTGGTTCAGAAATGTAGTCCTTATCGATAACCACATATATAATTTGTTATGTTTTCATTATGTTACCAGTATACGACAATAGTCGTTATCCAGAACGATAAGCTTGGCAATGTTTTATCAGCTAAATTAATATTAACTTATATAGTCTACCTCTTCCAATTAAACTTATTATTCATCTTCTGAAAATTTCGATTTTGGAACATCATTATTGGATCAACTGATTAATCTTTTTTTTAAAAATCGCTCAATTATTTTTAAATAATCGACTAATCGAAATAATTGCGCAGGATTAGTAATAAGTACATTATTTTAAAATTTCAAATTAATCGGTTTGTTAGTTTAAGCTGTACGTCGATCAGTCATTTAATGAGTGGTATTTGAAATATATTTTCAGATCATTGTTTTAAAATATTTGAAAAATGGTAAGTTAAAACAAAATAATTTATTTTTCAAAATATAATAATTATTTATTCAAATATTCCATTCTGTTAACTTTTTTTTTTTTTTGTCATAACGAGTGGTTTTAGGACTAAACAATCATTAAATTTAAATAATTTTCCGACATCAATAAACACAAGTATATTTGGCTTTGAAAATTATTTTGTTAGCTGGTTTTTAACCGAATACGATTCAACTTGACCCTTTTTCGTCCTGAGTGTGCTTCGAACATTTTGGTTCTGGTAAATAGTGCAGTTTGACGATTACCGTTACGAGCTAGTTGTACGAATAATGCATCACGGTAAAGCCTTTTTCGGGAAATTCATTTAATTATTTATTTATATTTTTTCGTCTATTTCAAACGACGTCATTCCATTTAATGCGGTTGATTGTTAACGAGTCGGAACTATAAATAATGTAAGAACGCATTCATTTATCACGCGATGAAATCTCTTTACGACGGGGTTTTAATAGGTTTTAAACTTGGTATTCGAGAAATAGTTTTGCGTTCAATTCTAATGAATATGCATTTCTTGAATGCGCATTGGTGACATCTTACCTACATCGGGAACGCTCATAAAAACACATATTTGTTTTCGGGGTATATAACATATATAATACGATGACAAGTTAATTCAATTTTTAACAATTACTTAATTAGAATACTTTAATAACAATGCAGTTATCAATATCTTAATAATAATAATAATAATCATTTTGTTATTACGAATATACTATGAAATGTTATCATACATCAGCTTATAGCAAACTTATGTTTTTGAAACGCAAGTCACCTCAAAATATCATTATTAGTAGGAATGAAAAATGTTATCATTGTGTTTCGGTTAGATAATGTGGTAAGTAAATAAATACACTTGGTCACAATATTATAAAATTAATATCGGGATATAACAATTATAATAATAGCGAATTTTGGATTGTTTAAAAAATTATTATAACTACACATTAAATGTTTCACTTGTTAGATTATGTGGAATATCACTCTTTTCAATTTACATAGTATGGGGGTGGACTGTTATGCACGAAGTGGCGAAACGAAAGTAATTTATTTTTTTATGTACTATAAATATTAACGTATTACCAAAACGACCAGTTCATACAGTGTCAAGGAAATAAGAATAAAAGTTGACTATCTGCGTTTCGACGTAAAGTTCATTTTATTTTCCTACATCAACTGCTGCGCCGATGAATATTTTACAGTTTGTTTGCGCTTAATTACGCGGTGCGTACGCAAATACTCTTCTATTCACCGCTACACATTACCGTATACACATTATTATTATTATTATTATTATTATTATTATTATTATTATTATTATTATTATTATTATTATTATGAAACGAAGCTTTCGAAGGTTAACGCATTAGCTCTCCCGTCGAAATTCAAAAACATCGCTGAAATACGACGCTCGCCGTTAACACAGAAGACTTCATTTATTATAGATATTTCGATTAAAAGGCAAAAACTCACGGAGATGGTACAGCCGTGTATACAGGTACCTGCACGTACGGTGTACAACCTACGTACATCATACACCCGATGCGGACGGTGGACGAGATACATCGCCCGTTCGAGTGTTACGCCTGGCCGAGAGACGACGGTGTTTTGTCAGGACAAATGTTGACTTTGAGTAATTTTCAATTCCCACTTATTTTCCTTTTCGCGTGTCCTTCCGTTCCACGTGCACGCCGCTCGTGTGCGTGCGTGTGCCCGGCAAAGCACATCGTTGAATCGATCTGGACGCACAATCATGAGACACCTACACCCATTGTCGCGTTTAACAGTCATGCGTTACGCGTGAATATATTGCGGTGCTAAATATTGTGCGGCGGTGTCCGACTCGCGAAGGTTTTCCACGTGGCCCGTTACGAATCGTTAATAAAAACCGAACGAAACACGCGGGAAAAAAAAATTAAATCCGCTATGAAATACGATTATTTTTGTAATATTTAATATCGTTTTCGGACATTTTCAAACGGATGAAAACGAGTCCGATGCGTTCAAACCCGCTACACCTGCTATGCGTGAAAAAAATTATACTATTGGACTAATATTGACGTTATTCTTACTTTTATATTTGGTGGCCAGCTCGAAGATAAGTTTTTGCCAAAGTGGCCCGCCCAGTAAAAAAGGATGAACATCACTGCTTCGATGCATACCGTTTTGATTATCGTTAACTAACGCGGTATATAATTATATAAAGATCAACTAAATCTGTCCGTGGATTTGTGCTTGCGAATGCGGTTTTTTTTCCTATTGACATTTGTAACCGAAATGATTGGATTTTAACGCTATGCGTTACCTCCCAATGAATTTATCGGTGGTATCCAAGTGTTAGACACTCGGTTTCGATCACAGAAACCGTTCTTTCTGAAACAATTAACGTCAAAAAACCAATACACTACACCATGATTTGATACATATATATATTCTACGAAGTTGACAAATTCGTGTAGGTATATCATTAAATATTTTATATTATCACATTGAGTTGGGTATCAAACAAATCTGCTTTTATAATTTAAATTTACGTATTCTTTTATTTCAAAGCTCAGATATTTATATTTAAATTACTTTTATTGTCAACTCAACACTTCAATTCAAAACGTCGACTTAGCAATAAAAACAATACGTTTTTTAAATTGTATTTTTCTCCGTCACCTTACGTGCTGATTAATGTGTAGAAAAAATATGAAATACTATAAGAACTTTGTTAAATGATATTGTTATAAAAATAAGTAAAAACCAAAATTAAAAGAATGGAAGAAATGCAGTTATTTAGTGTCGCGCAATTGTCTTGCTTCACTGACCATGACTCAAGACAATATTGTGTTACTATTATTGTTAATATTTTGAAATAAACACTGAATTGTCGTATTCGGAACTCGATTGTAGCGTATCCCTTTTTACAATCAGTGTTAATGTTATTTCCAAAACCATTGTAAGGATCGATCAATACTGCGAGTCAAACATTTTAAAAGTTTACCAAGATATAATAAAACTGTATGCAATAAATATCCTCGGGTGAAAATCTGAAGGCTTGATACATTGAATTATAGTATTAAATTTCATCAAGTGGAATCTGAAGAAATAATATTTATCAAAATATTTGAACGTGAACTTATATAATTATAGTTTTATTAATCAAATTTATCAGTAATAAACGACAAAATTTGGATTTATTTTTATTTATTTATTATTTAATAATAAACTTATACTTCACATTTGACCATGTATCGTGAATATTTTATTAAATAGCAGATTGGGTGTGACTATGCTTCGGTACACACAGTTAATTTTGAATTTCTATTCGAACAATATAATGTGACTTAAGTACGTGTATATTATTGAAAGCCTCTCTATCTCTCATTGATACATTTTATTGAACATTTTAACGAATCTGAATACAAAAATAAAATCGAATATTTACGAATCACCAACAAACTACTCTGTTAAGATTTATAAGAAACATATTTATGTCAGTATAAAGTTTATTTTTCAACTAATCCTAATATACTGTTATGATTTATTTCACTGATATACGACTGTGTGTTAAATAATGTTACACTGGACGTTTAGAAACTACGTCGCATCAATCCAAAAGATTAACAAAAATATTTACAAACAAAATTCATCACTTTACAGAATTATTATTGACATTTTTAAATAAAAATTAATCACATATATATATATATATATATATATATATATATATATATATATATATATATATATACTCAAAGCTGTACAATTGTAAATCTATCTGTTATACACGAGGAAAAACTTACTGATATCTTTATTCAAATATCTTCCAGAAAATCGTTTCCTTCGAAGAAATTTTATTTCTTCGATGATTGTTTTTCAACTAAAATATTTTAACTTTTTAAAACGATTAATTTTTATTATAGTATATTAACCAATTTCAAACATATTATTTGCATTTTCCCACATTTCTTATTTAATATTTAACACAAAATTAATATTTTTAAAAATAAAAACTAAAGCAATAATATATTTTATTAGTTTGAAAATTACTTATTGAGGGCTATATAGTATTATGATTTCAGCGTATCTTTCATGCAGATATATTTTTACAAATATCATATACCTAACCAATCAGTCAAAGTGAACAAATAATACATTTTACCTGGGAAATGTACACAATGGCCAACAAAATTAATGGGAAACTGAAATAAAAAGAAATAAAACCATTTTTATTCATTTTATAATTAATTCACGTACTTTTTCGTTTGTTTTAACGCTTTACGCCATCATGGGGCATCATTTGCTTTATGGATACATACAACGTTTACTTTATGTGACCTATTGTTAACATCTAATTAAATTCGACTACTCTTTTATTTTATTATAATTATTAGTTCTAATTGCAACTAAATTATATAGCGAGATACATAGACGCTTCAACTCGTCATCTAATGGTAAAATATTTTTTTATTTTTTACGTTGAAAAATAATAAAATTATTATTATCACATTTAGTATTATATATATATATATAATCTATATTAAAACCCATGTTAATAAAAAAACTTGTGAAAGTTTATTCATTCTTTGCATAACACGAAATTAAAAATTTTAAAATTAAAAAAAAATAAATCAATATAACTCTAACGAAGTTTACTTTAACTGTACTAACTTTTAAAAATAAAATACGAGTATAAATGATATACCTATCATGTTAAAATAAAATATTAATAAATAGTAAATTTAATAAGTTTTTATTTTAAAACTAAAAGTAATTAATCTCAAAGAAGAAATAATGTACTAGTCTAACTTAATTTCTAGGTGATTTTTTTTTTTTTTAGTCACTTCTTCGGAATTTCAAAATACTAGTTCACTATACGGACAGATAGAAAAATCAAATGCTTTTGTTTATTTATAGATTCTAACACTTTACACAAAATTATACGTTTAACTTTAAACGTTTAAGTCAATTAATTATTTATACCGTTTTGTTAATTTATGGATAATCAATGTTTCGCATTAAGATTCCTGTTGAAATTCTTACGGAACTTAATATTTCATCGAGTAGCCATGATATTCGTTGACAATTTATGTACGTGGAATTATACTGTCAATTAATATAATATATTGGTCTGTTCGTAACATAGACGGTATAATGTACTTAGCAATCGAGTGCAATGAACAGTTGGCGTGGAAAATAAAATTATATGATCTAATTTAATAACCAAATGAATTCAGGTTTTCGATGACTTATCCCGTAACAATAATATTCGGTAACATTTTCAGACGGTGTGCAAGTATTGCAAAAATAATGACAATTTTGATAATTTGGATTGATTTGATCGTTACAATCGATATTTAAATGAAAAACCTAATAATGATCATTATTGTTATTTTTTCCGATCGTTATACAACCATGTGTAGGATTTTGATTGTATATCTTATTCCGTACAAGATTCGGCATTATCTATACCAGTTGCCATTAACCGTAATGAAATATTATTATAATACGTATAATAAAGCTGCACGATTAAACCGTGTGAGTTATTGTACTGTTATTTTAATATCATCTTACCTTATTTTTGTACGAGTCGTTGTTACACAGTGAACGGCATAGGTACATGTATAGATATTCCGTATATAAGCTGTACCACGGAAAGCGCACTTGTGTGGAATATTCAACAGTATATTTGTATTGATAATTCTTAAATGGAAGATAGAAGCTAGACAATATTAATTTATTTGCGGAGTCGACGTCTGATTAAACGAATATAATATACATGTACGAATAATACGTAATAATACGTAGGACACTGAGAAAGTAAATATTCCGCTTCAAATCATGTATTATTTATGAAAATATACGAGATGGCACGTTTAGGGTCGTACGGTGTTTGCACACGTATGGTCCGACAGGAGCGTAGAATATTTTTAATTACAAAAAGAAAATTAAAAAATAGTACACACAGTATACTGTCACGTTTTAGCGTGTAAATTTGCACTTTGAAGAACTACATGATGCACATATGACGTTTTTATACACGATTTTGTTAAAATTTCAAATTATGTTTAAAAACGAATCTCGTCGAAAATAATATAAAATCGTACGAATAATAACGACCAAACGAAACGTTAAATCCGGTCTTCGACTTATTTAATTCCTCATGGTGGTCAGGTTAAACATTTTTGATTAATTTTTTACCAATTCGAAAGTTAAATTATTCAAACTGAAAGTTTAAATTTCATAATTTATTTTTTTTTCTTTACTTGTTAATAATACAAGTTGAATATAAAAAAAAAAAAAACTTTACTTAGATGAATTTGTTTTTTCATTTCAAAGTTTTCTTTGAATATAATATAATATTGATAAAAACCTGTGTATATGTACATTGTTTTGGTACCTATTGTAATCCAATAATATTGCATTCAACACTCCTATAAATATACTTCCAGTTATTTTTATTAAAAATATTTACGAAATAATGTGTATTTTTTTTTTATTTTAATCTCTGGGATTGAAATCGGTAAAACAATTAACTCAACGTGACCGTAAAATGCATTGATTATCAGTAGTATAATATCACGGAAAAAATTAATTGTGACTTTTGAAAAATTAACTCGTTAAGTTACTTTACTTCAACTTTTTCACTTGCCAGTGCCCGGTCTTGATAATTCCATTGCGTTATAATAAACTGCGGTTTGTGATGAACGGCTAATTGTTATACCAGTATTTATTGGTTATTGGTTAGCGGTTGTGCTTAGGTGCTTAGGGGATATAATAACGAACGAAATACTATATAGTAGTTACCTATAAACCACGAGCTAAGATAATAGTAATGTAATAGATGCTATATTGTTGTAGTTACGATCGGGCCGTGGGTTCAAGATGTTTTACTATAGGAAGAATTTTATTGCACTGAGCGAGGGACAATATATCCGTTCACGGTAAAACTCTATATAGTGACTATAAATTTTAAAATATAGTGTTTAGTGAATAAATATTAACCGTTATTAAATTTAAATGTACATCCGTGTAGTAGTATAGCGTTTATGTCCCGCAATACTTTAATACATTTTATCCTTTACCAACGTATTATATTTATTGTCTAAAACCATGGAGTACGATTTTCTACACACAAGTTAAACTTTCCCGTTTCTAAACCGAACTGCTTGTGTAATGAAATATCATATCGATTTCGGTTCATCACATTTAAGTTTCTGATCTCAACACGCCTTAAAAATCCAATAACGAGTATTGTAGAATAATGAATTCACCTTCACATCCAATTTATCTATAAGCACAAATTCAAAGAGTACCAAATGATCGTTTTGCCAATAATCACGTTCGATATAAACTAATCGCACGTGTCATCTCCGAATTTTTACTTTAGATAGCATAGATAGAATATGCTGATACGCTTATAAATAGATTGTACTGTAAACTCATATTTTTTAATATAAAAAATACCTGACTCTACAGAAACCAGCTATATTTCAGAGCTTGGGAAATCATAATTTCTATATTCAGCTGAATAAAGAAATTTTGATTCTGTACATATTTTGTACCCTTCTTAGTTAGTGTTTAAATCAAAATTAGAATTGAGCACATTTGGCGGTCAACTCTACAACTACATGATTGATTATTATATAACATTATAAAAGTACAATATATATATATAATATGTAATACTAAGCTAGTGAAGACGCAAAAACTTGCTCAGGAAAACTGATTAAACGAATCATTTTCTTTCTCAAATTTAAAATAAATATAAACTATCGATTTATATGAAAAATTTATACATAGGACAATATAAGTTAGTTTTTAAAACTGTCGTTCAAACAGTAAGTGTGTAAATGGTCGGTAATAATCTTTTTGATATTTCTTACACGCTCGATTAATTTGATAGTTCGATAAATGTACTGGCTTAATTACCATCTAATTTAAACAAATATTACGATAAACACCTCTAATTGCTTCCAAATATTCCAAATTGTTATATTTCACCAAATTTCTTCAGACTACGGCAACTTCATTGTTTATAGAACATACATATTTATTTTAAAATGCAATGTATAAATTACCAACATAAATAATAATGTTCCTAAAATTATACCAGTATAATATTAGGGAAAAATTTTCAATTTCCAAAAATAATACTTCCCTTTTCCAATATTACACGTCTTTGGTAGTGTGCCGATGTTTTGGACCCTTCACAGGGGAAAGGAAATATTTTCAATACAATCCATAAATGGCTTGGCCAGTTTATACCTACAAACTGGAAGCTGTTTCAAGAAAAAAACCGTACACATATTAATTTTATTTTTATTTATTTTTTTGTTCTCCTTTCTCTGTTTTTATACATTTAAAACATACAAGCAAATTAATAATTCAAACTAATCCGTTCGGATTAATCGTAAATTATTAATTGTGTAAAACATTATCCTTTCCATTGTATACGATTGTGTTATAAATGAAATTCACGTCAAATGGTTTTCGAACCATCGATAACCATCGTGTATTTTAATAATCCGTTATACATTTTACACTTTTCAATTTTGTTTCTAACATTTCTGTTACGTATCCTGTTCATTCGTCCATAAACATTGTCCATATACTGTATGACAGACAATACAAATGGTCCAAAGGCGAATAAGGGCGAAATATACATCATGGGCCATTATTTCACCCCATTGTTTGGGCCACTGAACAATTAATTACACTGCAGGTATGTGGTAATTTTGATGTTGATTGGGAATGACAATTAACACAGTCGTTACAATCAGTGGACGTCTTTTGACCCAAGTGTGATGATTTAGTTTTGACTGAAGTGGGATTTGTTCGGTTTTCGGTGTTCGGGTGACAACCTTCAAATATTCGATATTGTGCTTGCACTACGCTATTTGTATTCAACTAGTTAGTACAACGTGAAAACATTGTTCCGTCCCTGTTTTACCAATGTATTTGAATTCGCATGATAACGTAATTATCACTTATTCGACGTAACAACATTTATGGTACAGGCATTCGCACCCTTCTTGTTAGCGTCCGCGATACGATTTCCTACACTCTATTCGTATGCATACGTACAGTTATAATGTTTATAAGACTGTTTATAAAAGAGAACAAATTGCTTGATATACAGTATGCACTGTTCGTTTCTGATGCGCCGAAACGTTTGGAAAAAATGCTGTTCATACCCGTTTTAACTTCGCAGTAATTTGAATGAAGTGCTATTCGAAAAAACAATTTATTTTAAAATAAGCGGAATCGAAATTTTCTAAAAAATAAATTAACGAAAACAATTAGGAAAATAATTCATTTTATATTTGATTTTTGATATATTTAATAATAGCAATAGTGAATGGTAGTGCATGATTACCAGCGATGGCCTGAATCGGATAAAAATGGTAAGAAAAATTGAAAAAAATAGCTCGCTCCGACGAGACATGATTGGGACTTAATGACGATAATTTCACAGCGTAGATAGTTTATCGCAAGAAAATGTAATCGGTTTCTATTCACCCGAATTGTCCATCGTCATTTGCTGTTTTGCGAATGACCGTTGCCATTGTAGCCCTCGAAAACATAAAAAAAACTGCCCAAAATACTTTTCTGTCTACACGCCCGGTTGGTACTTACAAATATTATTAAATCGTTTGCAGAACAATGTATATTGAATTTCCGAACAACGTCTGGAACAGAAAATTATTTCGGTTTAAATATTACACTCGGGCCCGGGGAGACGATCCGCCTTGGTGTGTGCATACGCAGACGGGATATGACTAGTACTACCGGCTAGGACTACGTGGTCGCAATACTCTATTAGTTTGGATTTATGCGGTCTGAATGGAAAACATATATTATAGAGTTTGCTTTATGTATGTATACTCGCCGTCTCTTGGGTTCCTCACAAATCTTATCAGTACATCCTTGTTCATGTCACAACCCAAAAGCCTATGACGACGATGACGACCGTGATGACGATAAAATGTTAATACGCAGAACGTGTATTGGTAAGGCGCTTAACAAAATGTACGAGTGGTCGCCCGTTATTATCTTTCGACCCGCAAGTCACATTAAAGTACAGTTATTAATCAAAGCTTCTCTGAACAATACGAGTATGCACACATTGCGATATTGTGTAATTAATTTGTGTTTCGATAACAATGGTATTACGTAATAATGATAATAATAAGTTTTTAAGTTCTATTTTACGCTTTATGATTTAAATTTAAATCGTTTTATAAAATTCAATTTCTTAGCTCTTAGAAATGCGTTGAAAATTTTTAGTCCACAAAATGTTGCTGCGTAATTTAAATATCTATGTTGATAAAAGCAAAATTAAAAAGTTTAAATACGTCTTATAGTGAGTTTTTTTTCGTGTAAAAATCGATGACATTGAGATAGGAGAAGTTATGGAAATTTTATTGTTGACGTTTAAATTTTGAGAAAAATAATTTTGCTCGAAATTGATAAACGCACTACGAAAATTATAATAACTATCGATTAATTATGTTTCGAATGAACACGAGGGTTATTGTTGTTTTATTTAGAAAGTAAATTTTATGTGCAAGTTAAGAAGAACATAAAATTTGAAAAAATAATTATAAAAATATTATTTTAAATTACAATTATAATTTCAAACATACAGTCTAATTAATTTATAATATTATTTATTAGAAGTAATAACAATTATTCTTTGGTATCTATCCTGATGAATAATATTAAAATTAAAATGTTCATAAATTTGAAATTCACGGATTATTATTATTATGTTAGTTTGAAGTATTGGTTATAGTTTTTATAGGATTTTGTATTCATAATTGTTTTTTAAAAATTAAATATTTTGCATTTATCGAAAAAAAAAAAAAAATGTAAAAAAATGCATAAAATATGTCAAACTTTTAAACACAAATGAATTGTACTCTACTTTTCAATTATATTTTGATGACGAGTAAGCATACGAAGTGTGTGCGAATATTTTTATATAATTTGACTGTTCGATAATGGGTTGGGTATCAAAATAATTATGTAATAAAATAACCAACTCGTGAACACAAACACTATTAGACTAAACATATATCCAATGGTTTAATGCGGATAATTAAAACAGTAATAATTTATTTTGCTTGAGTATACTAATACAATATAGTTCTAATGGTATTTATCATATCAAATCGGTGCATTTATCAAGGAATTTTCACTGAGCAACAAGCCATTTTTTAACTTCTCAAAACAGTCATTGTATAATACTGTAGTATGATGATAGTATTTCACTTTCAAACTCCAAATATAAATATTAAAATCTTAAAAATCTTAAAATACCCTTGTCTTTTCAAAAATTGCTTTAAGTTTGTCGGTGCTAATTTCAGAATCTCTATAAAATGTAACTACATATTTTATATTTATTTTTCAATGTTTAACCTCTGTCACCATATATTCTATAACAGAAAATGTCGAATCACGCCAATGTGTTACACACCAAATACGTATTATATCCTTTTACGAACAAATTTATCCATCGTATATCACCAAATTAATTTTTTGCATAATTTATAAAAAATTGATAATTAATTGTGTTACGCTTAAATTTTTAGAATACTGTAAACTAAGCAACCAAATATTTTTAACATGTATTATACAAGTTAACTAATTTAAAAATACATTGTACCAAACTGTAATACTTATTACGTATATGTTTCTCTCGTATTATTTATGGTACCTATCTGATATAGTACTTGTACGTCTATGGATTTTTCAATTCATTAAATTTAACACAACTTGATTCGGTTTTTATTTATTTATTTATTTATATTTTTCGTTTCAGCGGCCCTAGTCAGCAGCGGTGGAGCTATTTATCCGATTGGTTGGGATAACAGAGAAGTGAAGGAGTCCTGCGGGAACATATCCGGACCGTACAAACTAGGTAAGACTACTGCACACACGGTTGTCCCGAACGACACTGTGTCCTATTAAATAATATGGTCATTTTCATTATAATCTCCACGTGCACATAGTTCGAGCACTATGGGACACAATATTATTCTCACATATCCATAAGTTGTCTAAGCAGCACTAGTCTCTTTTGACTCTCGGGAGATGTTAAATTTCCCAAACGTTATTGAAATTTCTCAGCGATAATCATTGGGCAATTAAATCGAATCGTCCGTGCAGAACACATTCCCGAGACAGACACAACGAGGATCTCGAAATATAATTGGTGACAACTACTACTACAGCGACCTTTTAACCTTTTATACACTTATATAACATATATATACGAGTATAAACGAATATGCGCAATAAGATCAATAAAACCACTTCGAATATTTATCATTGACTGTTTTGTCCCGAGTTCGTGGAAATCATCGTAAAACTTCCGTACCCGTCGACACGGGAAAATTCGAATGACCCTATGAAAATAATAACTACGGTGAAACGTTACGATTGTATCGAACCGCGAACAATAACAATATTATTTTATGCTGCGACGGAACTCGATCTCACAAACGGATTAATAAAGCATTGTACACGAACAACTGTTTATGTGTAGCGAATCGCCGTACTTAGAACATTTTAACAAATAAATCGGCGATCCGCAATTTGTCGGTATTTTGTTGTAACATCAAAGGATGTTACGCGAACATGTTGCGTACGACATGTATGGTCTACGAACGTTTTCACAAACACACGAATGTTATCAGTTATTAGTTATGTTTCCTTCGATTTATATGTTAACAATGATTTATATTTGTGTTTGTATACACACACACACACACACACACACAATGGCGTGGTGGTGGATGTTTGCCCTATAAAATGACCCTAAAAATATACGTTAGAGATGGGTATCCCCGGACCGTAGGCACAAGTCCCGGAACTAGGTACCAACAACTTCCTACTACATACTACATATTACTTGTAGTACGTCTATGTACGTAATTAATAACCGAATAGTATTTCTAATTATACGAAAAATCTGTCGGTCAATATTCGGCGCAATGTACAGAAATACAGTTTAAGGACGGGGCGTCATTCTTGTAAGCGCGAGTGGGTGAGTAGGTTATATGTAATTGCGTCGGACAAGGTCTGAGGTTTTGTCACCACGCCACCGCGCGCGCGCGCGAACATACGCACGCACGCACACGTGTTTAGTTCATAATTTTGCATCAAAAATTGTTTGTCCTTACACAGTTATAAGACGCGTACACTCGACCTTTCGGGCGCGACGCGTGAATCAAACCGACACAGCTTGGACACTCCACTGTTACGGTGACACGTGTACGTATTACAATAACGCGTTTCGACGGTATCATTTGGATTGGCGAAAAGTCAAAACGTACCGAAATAATCGTACAGCTGCGTGTACAGCGCGATCGCATTGTCTAACTGTAATGTTATTACCGCGGTCCGTTCGTTTTACGATCGGCCAATATTTTCTCACGATAAGCACGCGCGACTGATCGGAAAAATATGTTCTATCGCAGTCCCGGGGGATTGAATGCCGTGCGCGCAACGCGTAGTGTTGTACTGTACGATGCTCGTAGGCGGTACATCAATATAGTACCCGTATAATAATACCTGCGCGCGTGTACGACTTGGAACATGATATTTTTATCGCGTGATAAAACTTACGCGTGTGCACCGTGAAATATTTAACTGGTTCCGAAATCATCTCCAGGAAATACACGAACGTTTACGATACTTCACCCTGTTTGTTGTTGTATTGCAAAAATGAAATCCGCGTAAGGAAATAGTTACTACCGTTGTTAACTGTTTTCGACCGGTTGTTCCGCTGGTGGACGGTTCGCGACGTCGTGCTGACAAAATAATTATTATCGATAAAAATATATTCTGAAAAAAAAATAAAATAATTTTTACAGAACTAGAATTAAAAAAAAAAAAGTATATTTTACATATTTTGTCAATTTTGCTAAAGAAAAATACATATTTCATTGATTTTGCACTCGTATTATGCATATTTGATATTTTTCTAAAAAAAATAATAACTTTAAAATTATATTTTACTCGTCTGTATATTTCAATTAATATTGAATACATAAAATTCAAAATTATCAACGAAAATATTTATTTCCATCGTCACAGTCAAAAATTAATTTAATAACGACGATGTGATACGCATTTAGTCTATCACCCGAAATACTTATGTTAAGTACTTTTTATCATACCGTAAAAATACCAACCAATTCTACATATTTTTCAGTTATAAATAGTTTTAGTGTATGTTTTGAATTTTAACAACAATAGATGTATATTTTTTTTTTTTGAACTTTAGAATATTTTTTTGCGTATTTAATAAAATTGTTTGCATATTTAACGCATATTTTGCAATATTTTCGTGCAAATTTTGTGTTTTTTAGCTCCTACAACTTCTGAGACCTAGTAATAAGTATCGATTCTGTTGAGATTACCCATTCGGGTATCCTCAAGACATGTATTATACATATAAATATATACTGTACTATACTTTTAAAGCAGTGGATAACGTAAAAAAATGGGACTCTTGGTTTGTTTCGTTTTTTTATCGTAAATATACACCCAATTTTCTTGACACAATCTTTATAAATATTCATAAATTAAATAACATTCATTGACTGACTGATCAGTGAGTAACCAATACTATTATAGCGAGTAATTTGAAATGTTGAAAGAAAGTCCTTAACACTATGTATGAGGGCACACTAAAGAAGGATTTCAAGGGTCGTAAAAGTTTTGGATAATTTTTATGTTTTTGAAAACATTGTTCTGCACAAGAAAGAGGATCGACTGAAACACAAGCCACAAGACCCATTATGATTATATAGGTAGTGCAGGAAACATGAGGTTCACAAAAGACAACGGCGCATGCAACCCTCGCCAACCGACTTTAGACTTCGAGTGTTATATCGGTATATTAATCGACGGTTTCACTCTTCACGACACGCACGCTCGCACATGGTATTCAGACGTAGTGTAATAATAATATAGCCTGGATATGTCGACTCTTCAACCGAACGGTGCAAACAAACGATTCCCAACGCTTAGCCGTCCCGTGCGCTATGTTATTGTAAACCTGTGTATTTGCTGAACGCGCGGAGGAGAATCGGAAATAGAACCGCTCATTATTGTACCCTTCGGGTTTGTTGTTTGGTTCTTTCGATGCGGTTTACACTGTAGTCGTGGCCGTAAATGCGTCTATCAAACCGAACGGGTTCTAAACGTTAACGACGACGTCTTGCCCGGCTTTTATTACTATGATTATTATTACGGTTATTACTATTATTATTATTATTATTATTATTATTATTATTACTATATGGATGCTTCTGACTTTTTCTTCTTCTTCTATTATCCGTTGTCCGTCGGTTATCGTTATAATATGCCGTGTATTCAAATAGAACTTCGGAATACGATCTCGTTTGGATTAATCATTGTCATCCGTATCTACGCTCCCTCTATCCGAACGTTAAACATACTCGTATATACCCCGCGAAAGAGTTTCGTGTTCGAAAACGCAGTAAAACTTCGACGGCTCGAAAACTTTGAAAACATTGCGATAACATTACATATTATCCCGGGTACATCGTCCGCATTTTCGATATTATAATGTTACATTGGTTTTATACATGCACGCTCCGCGATAACTCGAAATCTCCACGATGACGTGAATTTTATTTTCGGTTCCTACTCTGCACGTCGTCCCGTCGAAGTTTTAGCGATCGAACCCGAAACTTTTTAATATTTTTCGAAAAAGTATTAGCGAAACATTGTGCTTGAACCTAACGATTATTACTATAAACGAAATAATAGCGTTACATTGCCGCATAACTATAAAATTTGTTTCGAAGCCATTGTTCGATGAACTATTTCAGACGAACAACGTTAAAACGTTGTAGAACCCAAGGCTCATAATCATGAAATGTTCGTAAATGTTTCCGATTCAAAGTTTAATAATATTATTGTATCGCATCGAAATCATTCGATGGAATGCGTTACTGTTAGCGTGATCTGGGGTCAAATATTATCATTTGTCCCGCGGGCATATTTACAGCTGAGGCTGCTACCACTAGATGACGCTTACAGTACACCTACTACAGTGTACGTTGTACACCGTCACAATGTTATAATTGTTATTGAAAAACTTTTGTTTACCCGTCCAATATTAAGTACACAGATTGTTTTCAATATATTTCCAAGTCAACCCTTACACTTGACATTCGACTTGTTAAACACTTTTTAATTTTATAAAATAAAACTGTCTAATTAGTTATTGAAAGTTATGTATTCAATCATATAGGTATTGAAAATAATCTTAAAAAATCTCATATTGTTCATTAATTTGTTAAATTTTAAATTATTCTATGTATTTTATAATCTACGAATATACAATCACAAACATTAACCAAGAAGTTTTTTTTTAGACGTAGATTTTCAGTAAAATAAGATATGTATGAAATATGTTTTAACTTTTTTTTTGTCTTTGTATGTGATGAAATCAGAATCTTTGCTTCGATCAACACCAAATAAAAAGTAAAAATAGGAAATTTGGTGAAGTTGGTGCTTTGATAACGATTATTTTACGAATTTCATAACACTTTCCTTAATAATTTAAGAAAACTGGCAAAAGTTATAAGATAAATCAAAATTTACGGCCTACTGGTTTTCAGCAAAATCGAATTTTTGTTTTCATATTTACTTTAAAAAAAATAACAACCGTAGACGTTTTTACTGGAATTCAATCAACTTTATTTGTGAATTTGATTGTTCTACTACATCTACTATCTTTAGTAGTATTAACTGATTCACTTAACCTCTTTCCCTCAGAATTGTTTTTTCAAGAGCATTGGTACATTGGTTTCGAGTTTAAAAGACCTATTAATCAGTACCATTTCTCCATCAATGTATCTCACTTGACCTAGGATTTTTGCCATTTTTTTTTTTTTTTATCATACTTTAGCACTTATTGTTCGGCTTTTAATTAAAAGTTGATTACATGTTTTATAGTAATTAAAAATTATCAATCGATTGCTGTAATTTAATTGAGAATGTTTAAAATTTGAAGTGCGGTATATAGATAACATATGGGTTTGCAAAGCGTCGAATTTCACATGTTTCACAAGATGTAATTTATTGTTAAACGTTAAAAGTCTGTCAAATACAACTACGATTGCTAAACGTCTAATAACATACTATATATATATATATATATATATATACAAAATAATTCATTTAACGAACATTTAACAAACACGCATTACAAACAACAGAGCCACACGATGAGCGGATATGAACTATAGAACAGATTTAGAAGGTGTAATAATGTTATTGGTTCAACATCAAGTGGTTAGACAGTGCGAGCAAAAAAAAAATAAAACAATAAAACACAGTGTATGTAAGTATTGAACCGGTAGTGACGAAAAAAGTCGAACAGCACGTTCGGTAGAAGTCGAAAAAAAAAACATAATATGCACAACGTACATAATAATGTTACATACACGCCCGATTCGTACGGAATGTGAAACGAACAGTCAGATTGAGGTTTATTGTCGGAGGCGAGGAAGATCAATTACGTTTTCAGTCGGATCGCAAGGGATCGGCTTGAAGGATCATGCGTGTGGCGGATTTATCGATTTCGGGTTTTATTCGTCCACGCCGGGCGCCCGTACGTGTTACAACGTTATGTCACACGGTATTGACCGCGTTGGCGTGGTGGACAGCCTCGTGGAAACGGGTGAATCCGGGGATCAACGATTATGTTGAGACGATCCGAACGAGCGAAAGACTGGCAAATTTGAACGTCCGCTCAATGACTACGTCAGCGGTCTGGGCTGACCTACAATTAAGGAACGACTGCGGGGAATCCGTACAAATTGTTCATTACGACGCGTTATGTGTTGGCGTTGGGACACTGGACGACCATGTGTGACGTGAAAGCGTTAGACTTTTAGAACAACTTTTCCATTAGCACCGACCTATTGTACATTGTACTGAAGTTACATCGATTCGCGTACAAATAACGTGCGTTTTCAGCCATCGTATTGAATATAGTTTTAAATATCATGTGATACCGGTTAGGCACTTATTTTTTAATATTATCTATGCGTGTTCGCATTGCACTGCGTGTCTGGTTCAAACTATCAAAATTCGTTCGAAAAATAATCAGACCCTCGCGCGAGTATAGTACTCGAAATAGTCCATTTTGTAAATTTAGATTAATTTATTAATATAAGGGACACACTGTTATTATGATAAGTAAACCCGCTTAGATTAGATACAAATATCAATACTGTAAGATCAACTAAAAATGAATGTACAGCAAACTCATTAAAAATGTAATAATTTTATTCGTATTAAAAATATAATTTTTTTTTTTTTTTTAAATAAACAATTATTTTTTAAACGTAAAATATTATTTCTTCTAGTTAAATTCGAAGTAATATAAATAGGTAACCAGATCCAATCATACTAACCAAACCCATTAGTATTTCAGATAGAATTTGAAAAAAATAGCATTGTTCAAAAATAATTAAAATTATTCTGAAATTCCTTCGAAGTAAGGGAGCTAACGAGCTAGTTAGTATACATGTAGTTTAAAAAGAAGCCAACAAAGTAAATAATGTACGTTTTTTAATCACGATCATTAATTATCCTCGAATTTTACAAATGTTTTCGCTAGCGAAAAAAGGTTTTTATGGACTTTGAAAATTATGATAACCATATAGTGCAGGCGTGCCCAACCTTTTTCAACTCGTGGGCCATATTAAAAATGTATATCTATATGCTTCACAGGTTTTTTTTTCTGTTCATTTCGATAAAATATAGACTAGTCATATTTTATCGGATATAATATTATCTTTGTTTACCTATACTTAAATATATTTAATTATTTATTTATTTGTAGTCTATTACACTAATTTATTTCTATTAATATTCTAAAATCCCATGCATTTTTTTTTATATATAAAAAATTAAAAATTGTAATATACTTTATATTCTTAAAAACTTTATAAAATACATTTTTTATAAGTAATAATTTTTTTTTACACCTATATAAATTTCTAATTTTTATAAAATGGTCACGGGCCGGTTGGAACACCTTCGCGGGCCGAATTCGGCCCGCGGGCCTCGGGTTGGGCACGCCTGATATAGTGCTTTCTTCATTATTGATTATTTGTATTAGATACCAATAAATGATATTAAGATTTCAAGTGCAGAGATTTACTAATGTAGTGTTTATAATACGAATACGAAAAATAAAACTGAATAGTATTGCACAATAATTATTCACAGTAGCGTAATATTCATAATATTAGTCATTTGATTCGAAATGAACTTTGAACTTACATATAAGTAACTGTTGGCATAATTTGTAGATTTCAACTGGAATGCATTTCAAGAAAGTCTTGATTTAAATTTCCTTCGGCAATTTTATTAAGTTGAGCGTTCGGTTTCCGCGGAGATGTATACAATTACTGTTTAAAACGCAGTGAAGTCTTTGTCCTAATCCACGACAATATTGAGTATGAATTTCTGTACAGTTGACTTACAACCAAATTCTTACGATCTGAATATGCGAATAAATCACATAATATACTATCATATTTATATATAATATTAAATATATATATATATATATATATATATATATATATATTATATTATATTATATTTATCATTATTTTTACGGTGTTTCCAGGAAATAAAATTCTTTATTACAATTTTGTTTTCCATACATCTGAGCAGGGCATGAAACCGGTATTGAATACCGATTTTGAATACCGGTTAAAACCGTTAAAAACCGATATCGAAATCGAAACCGAAAACGAAATCGAAAAAATTAAATACCGATATCCGAAACCGAAATCGAAATCAGAAAAAATAGATACCGATATCAGAAACCGAAACCGAAATCGAAAAAAATAAATACCGATATCCGAAACCGAAATCGAAATCGAAAAAAGTGAATACCGTTATTCAAAACCGAAATCGAAATCGGAAAAAATAAATACCGGTATCAGAAACCGAAATCGAAATCAGAAAAAATAGATAGGGGAAACCTGGGTAAGACGGGACACTGGGTAAGATGGGACATCGCATTATCTCGAAATCTAATATGTTTACACAATATCTCTTGGGGACATTTATTTTCAGTATTGGCGACACTGTTATTATAACGTTTCACATTAATGATAACTATGTTTAATAACGAAATAATCACATTTAGAAAAAAAGTCGTTTGTTGATGTTATTTGGTTTAACTCGCAGTTGTTAGGTAAATACATATTTAATTGATTACTATAGGGATACACTATTGTTGTAGTAAATTTTGTCGTGCGTTTCATGGTTTCATTTATAATACAATGCGATTAATATTTTTTATTTTAAAAGTACTTAAGTAATATAACACACATTGGGGCAAGATGGGATATTCATTTAGGTGTAAAATGAGACAGTCCCATTTTGTCCACACTTGTATTTTGTAATAAAATTACTTTTCTGGAATTTTTAATCTCAAGTTTTCCTCATTAAATACTCTTTCTACATTAGTTTTTAAGCACTTATATTAGTTCTATATGATGTTAAAATATTCATATGATGAACTTTATCACATCTGTGATATTTGTAAGCAATAAATGATTCCTACTTAGTGTGATAACTACCAAATGTTCCTAGCAAATGAAAAATAAGACTATTAACTATAAAGTAATTTTGTTTATATACAATTTATAGCCTAATTCATTAAGTTTCCATTGTTTTTTATTATTTTATAAATGTTATGCTCAGTTATTTAATTTTTATACCTAAAGTTACAGGATAAAATGTATGAAAAAGATTTATAATACCTATATAATTTTGTTTTATATTATATTTATTTATATTTATTTATTTTATGTTGTTAAAAAAAGAATAAAGCATTTGTTTACATGATTTTAATCTGTGTCCCATCTTTAACATATTGTGTCCCATTTTACCTCGATAACAGGGTAAGATGAGACACTTTGAGTAAAACACTTAAAAAAATTCTCAATAATTTTCAAAAAAATAATTTGGAATTCTTATTGAATATTTAGGTGTGTCATAATATTTGTAATAACTTGGAAACATTTTTAACATGATAATGTATAAATCGTTTATTTTATCTGGGTTAAAGTATTAGGTGTCCCGTCTTACCCATGTTTCCCCTACCGATATCCGAAACCGAAATCGAAATTGAAAAAAGTGAATACCGTTATTCAAAACCGAAATCGAAATCGGAAAAAATAAATACCGGTATCAGAAACCGAAATCGAAATCGAAAAAAAAAATTTCGGTTTTGAATTCGGTATCAGAAATTATGTTAAAATGGTAGTATAAATATCAGGGCTTCAAACCATAATGATTTTTTGTGGTTAATGGTTTTAGTTTATCTCCAATTTTATCCGGATTTAAAAACTGATTAATATTGATCTTATATTTTATAATTTTTTAAAACTGGTTTTAAAGTAATAAAACCGGTTAATTTATTTCTTTTGAAAAAATAATATTTTTTTTATAACAATTTTATACCTCTGACATTCATTGTCTTAATTAAGAAATAATTAGTTAGAAAATTCATCTTTCATGAGATATACTTAAAATAAGTTCATATTATACAATAAAAAAAAAAATACACATTTTTAAGTTTTTATTAAAATATTGAATATTGCATACCTAATAAATAAAAATATATATTATAATAATTATAATAGTAAATATTATAGTAATTATTACCATTTTATTATATACTAAAAAACAAATTTTGTCAAAGAACAAGCTAACCAACTTAACAAAATGTGTAAGAACTAAAACTAAAAATTAATTATTTTTAGTAATTAAAAATGTATATTTTTCCGTTCGAGAACGAAAAATATTTTTCTGGTTTACTATAATAAAAACATTCTATAAAATAATTTATACTGGTTCCGATTTTGTTTTCGTTCAGCCAATAAATAATAATCATTATTGATTATTCTATATAATCATCGAACGACCATTTCTGTCATGCATATCATAATGTCATGTAGGATGTGGCGACTAGCGAGTTTATGTCATTACTCATTATAAATTTAAAATTACATAATAATCTTGGCTTGAGATTTTTAATATTGGTTAAAACCGATATCGATATTGCAACTGAAAAGTGAAAACGAAATCGAAGAAAATTAATATCGAAATCAAATCGTAACAAATAAATACCGATATCCGAAACCGAAATCGAAATCGAAAAAAATAAATACCGATATTCGAAACCAAAATCGAAAACAGAAAAAATAAAAACCGATATCAAAAACCGAAATCGAAATCGAAAAAAGTGAATACCGTTATTCGAAACCGAAATCGAAATCGAAAAAAGTGAATACCGTTATTCGAAACCGAAAAAGAAATCAAAAAAATTAAATACCGATATCCGAAACCGAAATCGAAATCAGAAAAATAGATACCGATATCCGAAACCGAAATCGAAATCGAAAAAAGTGAATACCGTTATTCAAAACCGAAATCGAAATCGGAAAAAATATATACCGGTATCAGAAACCGAAATCGAAATCGAAAGAAAAAATTTCGGTTTTAAGCCCTGCATCTGAGCATTACTTATTTTTTATTTATTTATTATTTCTTATTATTTATTAACGGACGGAGCCTTATACAACAGTTTCACAATATGTGAAATTATATATATTTAATTATATAATTAAAATACCACTCACTAATTGATTGATCGGTCCACGATCAAAACTACCATTTGAAAACATTTGAAACGTTAATAGAATGCACTTAATTACTATGTTATATCGGCGTACAATGAAATTATAAATTTAATACAATGATGTCATGATATATTGTACAACGATTGTGCACTTTTATGCAATATATTTATTTATTTTTTATTTACTTTGAAATCGGTATTCGCTCTAATATAAAATAATAAAATATCTTCCAGATAAGACAGGGCAATTCAGCTAATACAGGAATATATATGTCTGTACAGTTGTCCGTTAAAAATTCCTTCTGTAGAATTTCTTCTCGCACACCATAAACCTTTTAAGTACAAGATATAGTTCTCTCCTTCACACGATTTCGTGCGTAAATCCATTTTCTCTTAGATTCCTAATCCTGCCCGATTTCGATGACCCACTAGACACGTGTCTATTTCTCACAGCTTAGTCTTAGTCATGCTATAACCTCTTCTCAAACCGAATCGCTTGCCTCTTGAACGCAATCCTATCGGCTTTTGCAGCGCATCTTACGCAGCGACGATGTATTGTTCCCGTCTATCATTTTTCGTAAAATAGAATCTCATTTTATACGTCAGTTATATACTATACAGTTTCCGGTACATGACATTTAGTTCTCCTCGTCCTTTTTCCATCATCGTCCATATCGCACTACGCGTTGTTCTATAATATTTTACCGAACGCAGTCGAATTTTCATTATAGTATTTTTAAACCTTGATTAGTAAACAATACACTCCTTACTATTACTATATTTAACTATCGCTCAGTTCAATCGGAAATTCATCGATTAGTTGACTAACATGTTGCGGATAACTGCATTTATCGTTCTGAGAATTGATTTTAAAACTTAACACCAATGTCATAAGTTACGTCCCATCGTACGTTTTTTTTTATGCGAATTGAATATTTTTTGTACACACGTAAATCACGTCCTGGAAATTTTCCGCATTGCATGCAGTGTTATGAGAATAAACTTATCCATACGAAAAAAATGTATAGATAATTATTTATAAATACTTCTTATTAATAATAATAAATATTAAATAACATAAATGTATGTTATAAATAAATTCTGAAGCTTTTTTTTAAATATGATTAAACAAATTTTTATGTTATTTGTATAATGTACCACGTAAGAATCATTTGTATAACATTTTATAAATATTGAAATAAAAAAAATTTATAAATAAAAAAAAATACTTCATTACGTTTTAGAACCATAGTTCTATGTATAATTTTCAATTTCATTGTATTTAAAAAAAAAAAAAACCAATATCAATGATGTAGCCTTTTAATTTTTTTACCCACAGGAATTGAATCAAAGTCGTTTATATGTCAACATTTTAAATAGTTCAAAACGTTTGTCCATTTTAATATTGAAACAAATTATCGGGAAAATAAGAGAGCTACATCATAGAAAATGTTTGAAAAAAAAAAACATGTACAAAAAGACTGTACGAATTGACGAATTCGGTCCGAAAGATTTTGTGTCGTACACTATAGTTGCTCCGCTCAAGAATCATAAGAAAACGATTATTCTATCCATCGGTCCCACAGTGATCCCTTTCACGCAATTACTGTCGTCCGTTTATGGGAATACGCACTTTTAAAATATAGATATTAATTCTAAAAAAAAAAAGTCACTTCGCTTGGCAATTTTTTTTTCTATACTAGAAAATATTTAATTAATCCCTTATACGTCTAAAAAATTCTATTGTTTTTTATTTTATTTTATTTTTTTTGTTGTTGTTATCGAAACGCAGGCACTTGTCATCTGTCGTGGTCCGTTTACATGCTCGGTTCATCGGTGGCCCTGCTTCTGCTGTGCTTCTACCTGAGTTTCTACTCGTCCCGCGACAGTCCTGGCAGTTCATTTCGTTCTATCTGATGAGTGCACGACCAGACCTCCGCAGCAGCAGGGGCAGCAGCTGCAGCTGCAGCATCACAATCCGACGAAGGATACGCCGCTGGCCATTATTTCTGTCGCACATGACGGCAACGACAACCATCGCGACGACGACTACGATGACGACGACGAGACGCAATTCAAACCAACCATTATCGCTCATTGTAAACTGTAATATTGACGACTTTTATTAATTGATATCGATAAAAACAAATTTATGTGAAAAATAATTTTAATACTACTACTACTACTACTAATAATAATAATAATAATATTGAATAATTAATTACGATATTACGAATTAGCTGCTAACAATACTAATTCGTCATCGTTATACTCATCGTGTCGTTTGTTTTAATCTATGATTAGGTATATTGTCTTGCGGTAAGTAATAAAAATTTTGTTTTATATTGTATAAAAGGAAATGAAACTAAAAACAAGTGAACGCAATGACAAATAATTTGTATAATAAAAATTATATTTAATAAAATTAACGTATAGTCCCCATTGTTTCATTGAAATTTAGAACTGTTTTTGAATTTTATTTTGAAAATAATTAATAACCAGTTACTACAGATAATGAATATAATATTTTATTGTTTTGTAAATATCTGTTAATTATATTATATATATAATTATTATTATTTTTTTTTCTATACATGCTAAATCATAGTCACTAGTTATTGTATATATATATATATATTATTTATGTGAACATATATTAACATTTAAATTGTATATGCTTTGAAAAAATATGCAAAATATTGGGCACATTTACGTGAACAAACAACAGTTGAACATAACTATTTTGAAAATAACATAACAATAACTACAGTTTTCCGAAAACATTGCACAATGCTTGTATTATTCTTGAAAGTGATTAGTCACAAATGTAACAAAAACCCTTCGCGCGATACACGACACGGTGGTAATAAGAATTTATAATTGAATGCCTTTTTCGCCATCTTTCACTTCGTGCGTGATATCGATTTCGATTTTAATACATCCGAGCAGTAGGTCCCGATGAATTCTATATCGGTACATTTCTTAGCGCATCGCGTTTTTTGTTGTCGACACAATTGTATTTAGTCACGTGTACATTGATTCAATATTAACGATTGCACGTTTAAATGTAGTAACTCTCTATTCCAATTAAGCAATTACGATTGTAAGGTTAACGTTTCGCATGTAATTTATATCACCGTGCACTAAGCCGTGCAACATGACGTGTATTTCGTTTTGCATAAATCGTATATTTCAACAGCATCCTACCGCCGTCTGTTATCATTGTTCGTGTGAAATGTAAATACAACACAATTCTTTATGTTTTACATAACCTTCAAGGGATTTCTAACAACGATGTCTATGTGTAGTAACTTAATTTTTATGCGATTCGATTTATGTTCGTTCTTTTGTGTAAAATTATTTTGAAATTAGTTAGCTATTCTCCCTCCTACACAATGTATGTTGCTAATGTCGATTTCAGTAGTAAATATTTGCACAGCCGTCATTCAATGTGTGTAATAATAATATAGTTTATCGAAATATAATTCATGTGTTACCTACAGTTTTTCGATTCTACACAAAAATAACCACGTTGATATGTAATAAGATTTCAACAAATGCAATGTTTGAACTATAATATCTATTGTATAGTACGTGCTTACTTAAAAACTAGATTGTATAACATATTTTAGATATATTCAATTGCTTTTATTATACTTACTTTTATCAGTAGTGAACTAAAATCAATGATATTAATTTGTTTTAGATTATTTTTGTTATTGTTTTCTAATTCCAAATTAAATTAAATGTAAAGAATTTTTGTTCCAAATCTATATATTATACCATTAAATTTAAAAAAAAAAAAAATTATAATATTGAAATATATTAATATTTGTGATTATTATGTGTTGAAATATATAAAAAAAAAAATGTATATATTTAATCCGTTTAGATCATTGCATTACAAATGGCCAACGATAATATACAAGTGTTTATACAGCTAAATTTTAAGGCAAAGTTGTTAATATTGTGATAAATGTCCTTTGAACTTTTAAATAACATATAAGTCCATCAGAAAACATATACCTTTATATATATATAAATATGTTATAACGGCAGGACCACGTCAACAATGATCCGTAAAATATTTTAGGTGCTGAATAAGAAGAAATCGTTCGAAAATCATATTTTTGAGGAATACAACCGTTTTGGGTTGTACATGTATTCTTATTTTTTTGTTACCTAGTAAATATTAAATTTTGTTTATGTATAATATATCATTAAATATGATTTATATATTGTTTAATATGATAATTTTAATAATTGCCAATTGAGGTATAGTTTGAAGTATATCGTATATTAAAATAATATAAATCTCGTAAATTAAATAAATATCAGCAGAATCAGTATCAACGATCGCGTATTTATTTTAACTAATTATTTTTTTTTTTTTTAACATTTATTTTACAAGGATATTTGTTCCAGTCTAAAATATATAATAAATTATTATATATTTACATTTGCTTTAAACAACTACATTTTCGTTTAAACTTACAATAATAACTTAGTTCTTTTATACGGAGTACATAATCGGAAAACATCTACCTATTTTGGTAAGTTTTGACACGCTTGATGAACGATATTCAACAATATTCCACGGCGATGTTCAATAAATAAATATGTTTCAAGTTATTAGAGTTTATATAAATATTTTTTTTTTTTTTTTTCATTATAGCGTGGAAAAATGTACTGTGATTTTCGAAATAGAGAATTATTCCGAGAATTTACTTCTGAAAGACAATTACATTCAGATCGTATGTTTATATGCGTATACTTAACTCAAAGTTTATCCCGGTGCATAGGCGTTTATATTCCCCAGAAAATACGGAACACTAATCGTTACCTTAATCCGCGGGCTTTTACGCTAGAATAAAGAACAGAAATCCGTGCACGGCTTTCCTGTCGAAGAAGACGTCAAGTTTAAAAACAATAGATTAATGTATCTATCGTATAATCGATATATACTCGTATTACGCGTTACATAATGCGGGATCTTCCGGTCGCGGGATCGTCAAATTTGCCATCGTACTGTATAACTATCGGCTGTTCTGGTTTTCGTTGTTTTTTTTTCGCCGCCCTTTGCACACTGAATACGTTCGCCGTGTTGTGTACGATTTGTATGGGCATCAAAATAATTATGTACGGTTACGGAAATTATGATAATATTAGTGACGGACCACGGGAAGACGGATTAGTTCTTTTTCGCCGGTCGTAGTCAACACTTTTCTAAGCATATGATTGCTGTAAATGTGTTAAAATCGTAACGACGAACGAACGCATTAGACAAAAAAAAATTAAAACAAATACACACGAGACACGGTATCATGTCTTTACGCCGACGGTATCGACGCCGACGGCATCTACGCCGACGGTATCTACGCCGACTAGTATCTACGCTGACGGAAAAAATGCCGACGAGTATCTACGCCGATAGTAAATACGCCGATGGTATGTTTTTTTACAAAACGAATGTGTTTCTGTGGGACTAATAAAAGAATCAAAATTAACTAATTTGAAACTGAAAATTTTGGAAAATGAATTATGTTATTAAATAATTAAAAATAATATACATTGAACGTGCGAAAGTTGGCCGCTCTTGCATTTGTTCCAGAGCCCGACGTAGTTGATTGTTTTGAAAGACTCCTCCGGACAAAATTTTACACGGATAACGAAGACCTAATGTCAGATTTGGTAGATTATTTTGAGTCCACGTGGATTGGAAAGCCCTGACGAACCGGCCTTGGAAGAATGCTTCCTAAATTTAAGCTGAGCCTCTGGAATTGTAACGAGGCATCGAGGATTCAGCTCTCTTTTAGGAGAAAATCATCCATCTATTTGGAAATTCATTGAGGGTCTGCAAAATCAGCAGAGCCTAAATGAATTCCAAATTAACCAGTACATTGCTGGATTACCACCAGCACAGGGACGACGGTGTTATCGAGACACAGCATTGCGAATTAAAGAAATCGTTGAAGACTATGGGAATCGCGACACCTCCGATTATTTGCAGGGAATTGCTCATAATTTTCAATTCCAATCTTGCTAAATCGCCAAGTTTAGGGGGCACTCCTCGTTTTAAAAAATGTCCTTTTTAGGCAACAACGAGTTAGGTATTTTATTTTTAATTATTTAATAACATAATTCATTTTCCAAAATTTTCAGTTTCATATTAGTTAATTTTTATTCTTTTATTAGTCCCACAGAAACACATTCGTTTTGTAAAAAAACATACCATCGGCGTATTTACGATCGGCGTAGATACTCGTCGGCATTTTTTCCGTCGGCGTAGATGCCGTCGGCGTCTTTACATAGAACCCGAGACACGCGTAAGTCACATAATCCAATTGCCCGTGAATGAACTGGATATAAAACGAAAAATGACTTCAGATTTACTAGATAAATACATCTAAACAACAAATCAGACGGATAAAATTAAAATTACGACGAATTAAGGTTATTTATAATATTCGATGGATCAAACTTAATAATCTATAATTTTGTTCCTGTATAGAAAATAATAAATACAGTGCGTTGATAAAAGTCTTATTGATTATTAAATGTTTGCATAATTTAATCAATTTGGTTTTAAATTTATATGTCCAAAACCGTAAAATATCAAACAACGGACAATAACTTTTGATATTACTATGGATAAAAATCGAAGTTTAATTATAACTAATGTAGATATTAATTCATATATACTTTTTTAGCAATCATCAGATTGGTTCAATAATTTGGATGGATCTCCACTCATCCTTATCTATCACCATTACTTCCAGTTCTTTATAATTGGATTTTCCTTAGTCTTATATAATTAGTTTTTTAAATTGTATTCTTGATCTTCCTTTCCCATCTTTTTCTCCTATCGTTCCTCCTATTATTGTTATTAATCAAACATTATTTCTCATTATATTTCCAATCAATTTTTTGAACATATATGCTCATACTTACAGTTAATTATTATAATTTATAAAGATATTATTCGTGTTTTATATTTATGTTTTCATCGATTAAATAAGTATTAATAGGCTTCGATAATTGAGATAATTCAACATTTTTTGAGTAGCAAACCCGTGTTAAAAATGTTTACTATATACCACATGAGACGATGTAAGTTTACTTGCCTACAAACTAAGAATTTATTAACACAAAAACTAACGCTCGTTGTTAATTGGAATTTCATCTGGTTTATTTTGTGTATACCGACGTAAACAAAACGAGTATAATTTATTTTTTTGCTATCACAAAATTACCATAGTTAATATAATCAACTGTTAAAAAAGGAACATCATATCAGGTAACGAAGAAAAAAGTCAAGCTAATTAATCGGTAATTTTTACATATAGTCTATGTATCAATGGAAAAAAAAGGATTTAAAACGATTTTTAACTGTTTATTTGAATCTCGAGGAACAAATATTTTTGAAAATGTTGGAATGCGTATTACATGTGAACCTATTAACATACAAACAAATGATTATTTTTAATAATTCAATGTTTACACAAGACAAGTCTATGGTCAGCAATCTATAAAGACTGTAATAGATATATATATATAAATTAAGCAAGCGTCTTAGATTAGGAGCACTATGTAAGTAAATTATTTGTATATATTTGATAACTACATGACACACTATCGTAGACGACAAAAGGTTCCAGATAAAGTTCGATGTAACAATTATTCAATGTATTACTTATACCATAAATATTATGCATGTATAACATAACACATGTATAATATTTACCCAGATTATGTGAGATTTAAGACACCCTCTTTACAATTTTACAACACAAAGTCATCATAAAAAAAAAAAATGAATAATCTTATGGTTATATTCTTTCGAAAAAATAAGTTTACTATAAATTTAAGTCAATACAAAAAAAAAAATAATTATAAAAAACTTACGTTTAATTTTTTAATTTACATTTCATAAAACAAACTTACTTAATTAAATATAAACGCTTGTTGAAAGAATTTATTATAATTTATTTTTCGACTATTTATTAATATCAGAAAAGCCATTGGGAAAATCTATAGATAATATGTTTCGAATAATTGGTCAATTTCTCATTTTCTGAATATTTCTTTAGTGAAAGAAACATGAATTTGAAGATGTTTTTGATGATATTGCGGTTTGAAAACGAACAAAATATGACTAATAATATTCGTTCCATTTGCTCGTTTCTGTCTCCCCGAAACATATAAAGAGCGACCCGTTAGTCGAAGCGAACATCGGTACACCACATGTTCCAAAACAGGAAATTCGACCATATTACGAAACCATAACCTTTAAAGAATCTTTACTTCAAATTTTAAAGAACCCAAATCAAAACCGGAAAATCGATTAAAAAAGTTTTTTGATTTTTACATTCTAAAAGGTTTTTAGATTTTCTTTGATTTTTATGATATATCATGCATGTACATTATGCATTGCACACTTAAAAAAAAAAAAAATGTATAAATTTAATATAATAATATGAATATAACGGTGTAGTAATATAAGTTAAAAATATTTAGAAGATCAAATAAAAGTAATAACTATAAAAACTATTTGTATTCGTTTTAGTATTAACGAATGTTAAATATCTCTATTCACAACTTCACATAAAATAGTAACCTGTCAAAATGATTTCCCCCAAAATTAAAAAAAAAAAAAAAAAAATGATTTTTTCCTCTTATGTAAATATGCATTAATATAATATTTAAATAATAAAAACAAAATGTATTTAGCTATTATTATTTTAACATATAGCAACATTCTGTTAAAATTTAACAGAAATAACATTAAAACATTTAATGATGTTATAATATAAAACTATAATAATTTGATGGTTCTGTGATGCATATGAGTACCAACATTTTTTATATATATATTTTAATAGCAGAAACATTTTTGAAATTTTTCCTAAAAGATAAAACCAAAAGTGATGTATATAATTTATTTATTTAAATGCTAGGGTAGACTCAGCACAAAATAAGAAATATAACATATACATTTATAAAACATAATAAATGTAAGACATAAAACTATAAAATAACAAAATAATATTAATTAACTTAAGTAGATATTTACACTCGTAGTAAAATGATAATAACTTTAAAAGTCTGTGATAAAAAACAAATGAAAGACATTTACATTTAAATAATAATTTAACTTGATAACAAAATCTTTACAGGTACTTGCAATTAATTTTATTTCAATTATAATAATTTTTCACTATTCTAATGAAATTAGGATTTTTTTTCAGTAGGAAAAATATCATAAAAATATTTCAAATCAAAATCTATGTTTTATACTTTTTTTCACGTCAACAAAAAAAGGTTAGAACCTGTTAAAACATTTTTTAATCGGAACCGAAACCTTAATTTTTGTATTTTCAAATACTGTAACTCAAATGGGATTTATGATTTTGTATTTTAAAGAACCGAAACCGAAATTGAAACCTTTTAAATTATATAGGTTTCAGTTCCTGGTTCCAGCCTACATAGTCACGTTTCAGTTCACTGAGGCTGATTAACATTGTATACCTTGACATTTCAGGTCTACCTGATAATGTTGTGGTATACAGACCGAAACCACGGAGGATCTAATTCAAGTTCATAGGACCACGAGGGGCAGAGGGTTATGTAAACTGTCTTTCTCGACAACGGCCACAAATTATCTTTAACTCCCCCCCCCCTTACTACGTGGGCTATTGACAATTTTAGCTTCCAACATTTTTACCATGGTTTTCGTTTACATTACAACCTATGGTTATAAATTTAATTCTTACATAAGACTATTATACAATAGTTCAGTTAACAATTTATATAATACGTAAAATATTGGCTATATTCTATTATATTGTAATTATAAAAAAAATAATATTATTAAACTGTAGTTATATATTATACAACCAATTTAAATTTTGAAAAAGAAAATTAATGTAAAAATTCCATTCCGAATAAATGTACAAAATATACATCACTACTTCAATCAAAATATAAGTTATTTACTATGCGACGACCTTTTTGATATTCTATTGTTAATGTATTTTTTAAAGCGCTTGAACCGTGTTAGAAATAATAGAATAAAACCATAATGAATAATTTAATTATAGCATTTCTTTAACAATAGATAATTATATTAACGGCTGTTTTATACAACTATCACTTTTGTAATTATTTGTTAACTAACAAATAAGTGAAGTAAAATATATTATCGATTGTTTTAAGTGCAACTGGCGTTACAACGATCCGTGAAATATATAATAATATTATACCAAAAACAATTTAGCTTTCTGTCTATTCAGTATTCCGTAAAAGGTTTGAGCAATGATAAATTTAAATTCCATTGCATTAAAATGTACTGCATTTATTGTACAGTGTTCAAAAAAAAAATTTGAACAAATCAAAAAAAAAAAAAAAAAAAATGTAAACTATATATTTAAAACAATATTTAATACACGATCGTTTACGTCAGAATGAATAATTTATTTTTGAACAATAATTTTAATTTGTAATAATCGTATAATATAATATAATATAATATATATAATATAATATATCTAATAAATAAATATGCTATTATACAAATTAAACGTCCAGATTTAATAATGTACAAATCAAACAGGGTGTTTTCTTCGAATTCATAAATTATTTCAAGACTTGTTTTTCATTTCACAATCGACTCGACGGCTTAACCTGCCAAGAATCCTCCATCGACTACGAGAGCCGTTCCGTTCACCATGGTGGAGTAATCGCTGAGCATGTAGATCACAGCGTTCGCGATATCATCGGTTTCTGAGAACAAATATACGATATGAGATTGAAAAATTAAACAAAAATGTATAAGCTCAGTAAATTTTAAAATTTAAACATTTTCCGACCCTGTGACCCAAAAGAGAAAACTAAACCAATTGTAATGTGTTAAAATCATACTTTCTTCGGGATAATATAAAAACGAAAAAAAGAAAAAAACGCAATCGTTATAATTTACTCGTATATTTTACAATATAAAACGTGTCCAAATATTTTCCCCACGAGTTTTCTGACACAATAGTCAATATGTACTACAATTAAACCACAAAAAACCATTATCAGTGGTGTTATAATAGTTATTCTGTACGTTCCCCATGAGGAACATCGGGCACTTACGGAGTCGATTTGATGTGATGATAAAAAATTATAAGTTTTTTTTCGTATTCTATGAAAAAACATTGAAATACGAAGTCGGTACTAAACTGTTAGTACTGTTTATCCATAATATTATTTTCAAGAAGAAAATAATTATAATAATAGTAAACATCGGGTAATATTTCAATTATCGTGCTGCACGAACCAATAAGAACTGCCATGCGCTTAATGGGCACCGTCATTTTACGTTTAAATGCGCAACACGTGCTATGGTACAAAACAATTTAATGGACCACGATTTCAGACTGCGTTCGTGCGCAATTCTTTTCGCATAAGACAATCCCACCGGAGGGAACCGATTTCTTTCGTGATATTGAAACGGAAAAAAAAAAAAAAATTCTTCCTGTTCACCGTTCGATTCCGGGTCCAGATGGGTCTGGAACTCGGTCGTTCGAGGTCGAATTTCAGAAGAAAAATATTTGTAAAATAATAACCGGGGCCGCGCGGGCCCCACGTGTCCGGCGTTAAAACTGACCTGCGAATTTGCCCAGCGGTATGCGCTGCATGATGGGTTCGGATTTCTTGGGGTCGGACCACGCGATCTTGCCCATGCGCGTCAGCACCACGGTGGGGTTCACGTTGTTGGTGCGGATGCCGTACTTTCCAAGCTCGATGGCCATGCATCTGGTGATCTGGTTCACGGCTCCCTTTGACGCGCAGTACGTCGTGTGCTCGGGGATGGCTCTCTGAAAACCGTGTGCGCGCGGCGTTAGTCTCACGAAACACGTGTTTTCGGCGGCAGTCACTTACCGTGGATATGGTCGAAGAAATGTTCACGATGGACCCCTTGATGCCGGCGTCGATCATGTTCTTGGCCACCGCCTGACTGGTCCTCACCAGCGCCCTGGCGTTCACGTTCAGAGTCCTGCACAAACGCGGTTCCGGTTAGCATTATTCGAGTCCCGGGACGCGTGCGCGCGCCGCGCTACACTGCAGGCAGCGTTTTCGACGCGCGTTTTTCTACCGCGTACGATTTAAAACACCGCCGGCAAAACTGATTTCGACGTTCCGCGTTCAACGATCAAATACCATAACAGTAAATAATCGAACGATTGTGAATATCAACGCTTTTTATGGTGTTAATATATTTTTTTTTAATTTTTATCACGCCCATACATATTATTTTGGACGATAGTTTGCTCGCGAATTCAGAACGCGCGTTTTTGCGTAGAATTCCAAAGACATTATTATTCCTTTTCGATTCGCACCGATTGAAATTACAGTGTCAGTCATATTGATATTAATGGTAAATTGATAAAAAAAAAAAAATAAAAACAATTAAAAACGTATTCGAATCGGTGCCGTTTACAACGGTTAAAACGAATAGAGTACTTAAACCGCTGCGGTGTATCGCGCGCCGTAAAAAAACATTGCGTTATCGCGTTCCAGCCGCAAAACCGCTACGGGACGACGGTGTAGCGCGACAACGCGCGTTCGAACCGCGCAGATCCGCGCACGCTCTACTTAAACGCTACGAACACTAGTACTGATAACGGCTAAGAGGTGTAACACGACCGGTTGCACGTGATGCGATAGGGCCTCTCGATCCCGTTGCGAAAACCTGCCGGGCCCCGAAGCTATTGCCACCCGGTCCGAGCAGTCCACGAATTAATGATGTCATCGCGAGACGTTTGCGCTGTTTCGGGTCGTTGCAAATATCGCGGTCCTGATGGCAATACGTCTGTGGAATTTAATCGGGAATCTCACGCAGTGTGTCACGCACCGAACGAACGATACCGTTTAAGCACGTCGAACGGTAGCGATTATACGAACGCGATTAGGACGGATGCGGTCGAAAACAAACGTGATGTACATTTGATCACTGTTGATCATCAATTAAGCTCGATCACGCATCTCGTTTTCGGACGCGAACACGTTAAGATCGATTTTAACATTTGCGCTCGTGACCAGAAGTAATAGTTTCGATTGCGTCAGTGGTAACACGTAATTGTGGTAACATTTTTTTTTTTTTTTTTCGGATACATCAGCGTGATAACCGAGAAGTTATGTGGTTACGTTGTGCACGTGGAGATGGAAATGGATACCGATCACTGGGATGAAAACTGAATTGATAATAAAATGTTATCCACAAACGGGACCGGGAAAAGAGAAAACGATCAAACGTATATCAGTGCAATAGAGTAAAAATGAAAAATATTGGCACGGTTCACAGTGCAAAATACTATAAATAAAAATGTACACGGTTATGTAACATACGAACATATCATAAAATATTATCAGTGCTTAAGTACGATGTGATTAAAGAAAAAGAACAATTTATCAAACCTATAAATGACACATATATCCAATTCAAAGCAGTAACTTAATTGATAGTAAAAACATAGCTAAGCATATTGTGTAAACTTCTTATTGCACCGTACTGCAATAATATACGTTCAATATTCATTTACTTTTTGTTTTTATTATCCCGCGCACTCTTCTAATATTTTTCTTCATATCATTTTCTCCTTCTTCAGTGCCTTCTCGTAACTACTCGAGTCTGGCCAAATCACCCACTCTTGTTTCTCATTATACTGTACACGGGGCACAAAGACTAAGTCACCACGTATTGTATAATGGGCGATCATCATACACCACATCTATAATAAATTAATAACACGTATAAATTATGTGTTTCGTTAACGGTAAATGCTTGGTTGCCTATACTAAACAATAGTTGCTGACTTGGTCTTTATGCCCCATACTTATTTTAATATTAACACTAACTATACATCAATAAATATTTATGGATTTGTTAAACATTTATAAGAAAAATGATTTTACTTATTCCAGCCTTCTTCGGTAACATCGAAAAAGGACTCTATAACGGCCACGCCAGCGTTGTTGACTAACCCATGTACTGGACCGAGTTCTAACATTTTTTTATACGTGTCATCCCAATTGGATAAATCGCAGACTACTTGCTTGGTGTTTGGTAAATTAACACCTTTATCCTTTTCGACCACCGTATAAACAAATGCTCCTAGATCTAATAATCGACTGGTAATTTTTTCTCCCATTCCTAGTAAATAAACAATCGAAAAAATTATAGCATCGCAAGATTTCAAAGATTAAACGAGAATATATTTTGGACTAGGTGCAAGGTACTTTAACCGTTACAACGAATATTTTACTCATTATTTTTATTGTTTATAGATGCTTAAGGTTTTACAAGAATTACGAAATAAAACCATACTTTTATTGTTCTGCAAGTGCAATAGAGTGAAATATAAATATATAGAAATAATATACTTAAAAGCAAATAGCTCAATTGATTTTATATCTTAGAACGTCGTTGATTTATTTAATATGTATATGGTTTTAAGTTTTCTTGAGGTATCTTTATCGATCGATTATCAAGTTTGGAAGTTTATACGTCAAATTAAAATTCGTAAATTATTACCTAAATATTTTTGAAACTTGTAGTTTTTCGTTGTTTTTTTATTTTGAACTAAACATCCCATTTAATGTACTCATCGAGTTGAAATTTTTAACGACTATGTAAAAATTCGATAATGGCTAAGTTTTTTAGAAATTTATACTTTGAAAGAAAAATTATAACACACATAAAACTATATCCTCTGTTTTTCAAAATGATATTCATAAACTTTGAGCAAACAAATTTAGATCATAGTAACATCATAAACTGCTCAAAATGATTTCTGAATAAAATTAAAATAGTTCTTTAATTTTTTAATACCCTAGTACAAATTAGTTTTATAATTAAATTAAAATTGTTTAGTTCAAAGAAGTTGTGCAATATATTTAACTATGTGGTATCGGTAATTTAAATTATTCAAATGTGTAACGGTTATACCAGCACGAGTTACTTATACATCTGTTTAGTTTGTGCCTAACTGCACACGACCATATGTACATATACGTACATAATTATACGAGTATAAACCGACGTGTAGACGTACAACAATTAATGACGGCCGAAATATGTTTGCTCATACTAACCAGCACACGATCCGGTGACGATGAACTTCTTGCCGCTAAAGTACTCTTCAAAACTTTGTGGTTTGTGGCCACACATATTCCTCGACATTACGTCGACGGCCATTTGTCCAGCCACTCGCTGAGGTAATTTGTATAAGGAACGGAACATTTTGAAACGCTTTTGGTTTCTTGAGAATATTTAAATGTATTTGGAGTTGAGAGTACGTATCTGGAACAGTGAAAAAAAATCAATTATACATGTAGAGTTACGCAACACTATTTCATGTAAAACCAATTATATTCGTATTTTATGGTATCATTGAATTAATTTTAACGGTTGCGCGTGCGCTTATGAAGCTCTCTCAAAAATAAATAAATAAATAAAAACAATAGTCAAAATGATTAGCTTGCATTTAAATTGCAATGATGTTGTGGCAATAAATTTAATTTTTAATTTGGTTTCAGAACGATTTTAATTGCAATTGTATGCGATTTCATTGAAAAATAAACATTAAAAAAAAAAAAAGTATCGTACTTTATATTTACACACTATTACTACAATTATTATAACTCTATGAAAAATGTTGAATTTTATCAACATTAATCATACTACATTAATTGTAATAAAATAAAGATTGATAATGTACTGTTGTCAGCAGTAATTTATAGATAATGTTATGATTATGTTCTATATAAATAATTAAAAAAATATTATAATAAGTAAATAAACACTGATAAATGTTTGCGTTTGACACAATACGTTACCGACTAATTCTACATTCTAGAATATTCTATATTATTAAAAGGATGTAGGCAATTTCAAAAGGTCAAGTAGTTGTAATTGATAAAACAAAATAATTACTAAACAATTTTATACAAAGAGATTATGATATAGATAATATTCATTATATTTATAGTATACAATCATAGAAATAGATCACTCGCATGTGCAAATTTTTTATGACCAAACAATTTTGAGTTCGGGTCCCGTGAGTAGAACAAAATACAGTTTTCTCCAAGACAAATAATTGTATTTAAAAAGAAAGAACAGAAAGATTTTTTTTTTTTTTTTTTGATTGTAGGTATAACCGGTTTTGGAAATTCTTGAAGCCAAGTACACGAGTTCAAAAAACTTGTTTTATGATTTTCATTTATTCCTTCTACTCACGTTCTTTACTGAACCCACGACGATGCTTTGTCCCAACCTGTTGTGAATAAAATTATTTAGCGTTCAATGTTATATTTTTAACGCAATTTGAATCAGTTTTAGCTGTCTTTAAGTCATTCAATAATTTTTCTGGTAAATCTAGGTATTGATTTTATGCATAAAGTATGAATCGTTTTGGTATGTGTTTGATCTACTCGTATGATGTTCAATCGTAAAAATTTAATTCTTATTAAAAGCATGCGGACTTTCGATAAGGATTACTGATCCTTTAATAAAATATTCATACAGGTAATATTATACTAATTAATTTGTTAAATGGTTACTATAAGCCTAGTTATTGATTTGATAATCTTTTTTTCAATATTTTTAAAACAAATCGGGTTTATCGAAAGTAAAATTAATCGAGTCAATTAAGCATAAATATTTAGGTTGAATAAATAATCTATTGTACTCATATGTATTAATAAAGAACATGGACTAAAAATTGAATAATGTTCTGTATTATACTGCTTATATTTAACAGTTATCGTGTACCATATTGAAATCAATTTTATTTTTATGTCCGGTGTCATAACGATGTCTTAACGAAAATATGAATTATTTATGAAGCAATGCAAAATTAAAAAAAAAAATTCAACCAGTCGTTATTTTTAAAAAAAAAAAACATTTAAGCAAATCTCACACAAACACGAATCTGCCATTGATTTACGATATTATATAATTGCATTTTATTTGAATTTAAAACGATTGTAAAATTTCTTACATCGACGATGAAAAACACGAATGAATGATATTTTATATAATTTTACGTCTTTTTCGATCAAAAAAAAAAAAAAAATCGACAAAAACAAAAAAAATCTAATCTACGGATTCATTGTTGCATTCATTATATTATATTATATTGTATTAATACATTTTTATACATTTATGCATGCCGAATATTTATTCGATAATTGTATAATATTTTACTAATTTTCGTGTAATGCGTTTCGTGTTTGTGAATTAAACCTACTAAATATAAGCATTAAGTATTGAGTCTGCCCGAAAGAAAATAACAGTCGAAAAACAAATAAAATATGAAATTCGCAAACTTACCACCGACGACGACGATCGAAAAATATGTACTGAGAGAAACGGCAGTGACGCTACTTGCGGCTTACTGTAACTCGTAAATGAACTGGGAGAAACGCATGCGTGCCGTTATATAGTAAGTTAATTTTTTTTTTTTTCGTAATTTGTAGCGGAGCCAAACACTTGGTGACGTCAGAGCGGGCACGTGGGGGGACAATTCACGACAGTTATTAAAACGTTCGCCCTGATGCAGTAAGTATAGTAGTGTCTCTCAAAACATGTATATTATGCGTCGACAAATATCCGCGTGGCACGGACATGTGTTTGAACGAATCGTACAGTACAGTATAATACATAATTTTAATTGCTCGTAACAAATAAAATATTATAATAGGTATACATTATATTCGATTTTAATTATTTAACCGTTGTTGTTTTATCAGCGAAATTGTTTGACTACGGCTGATAACATCAATAACAGCAACGCGCGTTGAATATTCGTACAGATAAAATATACTACAATTTAACACGATTCGTTGTGCTTGAATCTTAGGTTTTTTTTTTACAACACTTGATCTTGAAATTTCAAAATAGAACCTATTCTATCGAAAATCCAAAAACATTTACAAGTAGATATTACACAAAAGCACTCGAATACGCGTAGTGTGTCCACTTATAATATATATTTTTTTTTTTATCGGTATACAGATCAATAGGTTTTCTTCTAAAAAATTGTTCAGAATTTGTAAAACCTATAATTTTCCCTATATTTTACAATTTACAACGGAAGAAGGATTAATGATCGTGAATTTTATTTGTATGAATTTGCATATTTTCCGTTGATCGTATTGTATGCTAATTATTATCGGTGTAATTCATGACGTTATGAATAAATTTACAAACATTTTTTAAGAATTTTTAAGTTATCATTTAATTGCCAAATTTATATTCGTAATACTTCCATATTCCTCAATTACGATATGTATTTTGATAGTTTTCCGAAAAATACCAGATTACTTGCTTGTGAAGTTTGTCCTTTTTTCTTTCTCTAACAATAATAATTTTGAAAATTTGAAAAAATTTAAATTATTAATTCGTAAGCTATTAATTTTAAAAGTAAAATGGTACTAGTATATTTTATTAACATATAATATTCACTTTATTCAGGAATTTTGTTATTTTATTCACGTTTTTTAAAATACAATATAAAAATAAAATAAAAAATAAAACGTTATCGATGACTCGAAAAAAATGAATACTTAAATTTTTCAGTGCATATAAATCAGAATTGAAAATAGTGATAAGACCACTATAATTATTTTTTAAACAGAATGTGGTTGAATTATATAAAGAAATAATCCTATTATTTCTACTGTTCAAAATGTAAAAGCATTATACGTCTAGAACTGTATTAGATTTTAAGAAAAATGTTTTTTAAAAGCTCACAAATTTATTTATATATATATATATATATATATATATATATATATATATATATATATATATATATATATATATATATATATATATATATATATATATATTGAATAATAATTTAAGTTAAAATAGTTATTCCAAAACACAAAATAACTTAATGTTACCGACATTCGCATGGAAATGCGGTATAGTTATTTAACAAAAAAGAATCTTCTAATCGATTTGTAAAAGATCGATCACTTAAAGTACCCACTTGTACAGTTAGATAACACAATACTTGCGTTGATCGAATATTGTTTCTAAATAGTGATTCTATACACACGGCCGTATGGATGCCACTCACATTACACAGTGAAATATATTTTATTATTTAATTATATTTTACATAATCGTATTTCAGTATAAAAGCCTAAACTGTAACCAATAAATCTCAATCAAAATAATAAGGTACCACGAATAGACCAATAATGGTTATTAAATTGACCACTGATTAGAGCATAACTGATAACTTATTTCCAATTTCGCTCTTAAACATCTTCTTAATATATTTCCTACGATATGTAGAACATACTTAATGATTATGAAAGTGTATCTATGGAATTTTTAATAAGAATATTGAATATCAGAGTTGAAGAAAAGAAAACTACATCGAATAAATACTCGGATGATACTGACTGAGATTATATGCAATTAGATCCGAAAATAAAGCTTATTAGCGATATAAATGTTGTAATCCGTAATGGATTAATTATCTATTAAACTTAGGACTTGAAAAATTGTAAATCGTACATCACATCATAATCACATCAACCATAAATTTCTGAATCCGTAGCGTATTCCTTTGGAAATCGATTACACGGTGTTGACTCAATGAAAATATGTACGTCACACAGAATAACGCCGTTGCGATATGATCCCTGCGCGCGAACGTGCTCGCACGTGTCATCAGATCCTCCGAGCTCATATTGATTTTCGTCGCAGCAGCGCTGCGGGACGCGGGAAGGGTCACCGCACGTTTCGGTCGGCACCCCTATAGGCACAATAGCTGTGGGGATGGACTGGCAAGGCGGGTGGGCGGTCGCTATACCCATGCAGGCCCAGTAAAAATGTTATGTTCGAGGTAAGTATGTTATTTTTAATGTTTTTTTTTAATGACACACCGCGTAGCCAACAACGAAACGCGATTAACAAAAATAAAACAACCGGTACAGTCCGACTGAAGCCGCGGTGGCTATGAAAATTACTACTCTGCATAACTAATACCCAACCGAGCTTCCGGTGTCTTGATCCGTCCCTGAATTGGCGAACCACCGTAGGCCGCCGAACGATGTCGCTGCATATCGGGCTCGTGTACAGTCCTTCGATCGTCGAACCGCCAAATCGATATCAGTTACAGCACGTGTTTGACGGAACACCGACGGAAACGTTTGTTGGAATGGAAATAATAATATCGGCAACATTTGATGCCATGTTGTGGAGGGCGATAACCGACGCCCAGTATAGGAATCACTGACCGAGACACACTGGTCGTTTCACATTATTAATTGCTCCGAAGACGATGAATATAATATGATTGTTTCGAATTCGTATGTAACGAGCTTATTACCACGTGCTTCCGTGACAATCTTTAACTGTAATAATTATAATGCTACCGCGAACTGGGTCCAGTTTTCATGCATTATGCATTCTGCACTTAAACGCAACGTTTTGTAAATCTGTAAAAATTATGACTTGTCCGTTTCGTTGAAGTACGTTTGAAACGTTTTTATCGCCATTTCCGTGGTTGTTTTCTCGACGTTTAAATAAATACATTTCTTATTAATACACTTAGGGTTTTCTTAAAAGGAAAAAATTCTAATGGCTTCAATGATTCAATATTGGAATTTATCGGAAAACGATAGAACTTCATTAGAAAATTTGTCACTTGGTGACAATGTTTATTGTTGACTTAAATAAGGACTATGATCTTTAAAACTATTACATAATATACCACTAGTACAATAAGAACATCATATTCGTGTACAATCGGTTTCAATTATATTTCAAGTACACGACTAGTATCCGTATTTACGCATGATGAAATAATTAAGAACTTAAAAGTGTCTGCAAGAACAAGAAATCATTTTGAGGGTTATTAAAATACATAAAATGTAAAATGTTGATAAATAGCATTCTTTATTACTAATTGTTCATTTATATACGTCATTGCTACAAAATCGAATTGAACATTTCATGAAATGGAAACAGCTTTTTCACATTTCGTAAAACACGAAAATATTTCACGATATGGTCGTTTTTTCATGAAACGATCACTCCAATTTGACATCGTGTAATTTTTTCACAATCTCGTCATTCACTTTGCACCGAAAATATATTTCAAATTTATTATAGTTTTATAACCAATTTTGTTCATCATGTTTTTTAATATGGTATTTTTATTATATTTAATTTTGGTACACAAAGGGAATAACCGGATTCTGAAAAAAATTACACGATGTTAAATTAAAATGACTATTTCATGAAAAAGTGATCATATTGAGAAATGTTTTTTATTTCACGAAGTGTATAAAAGCCATTTCCATTTAATGAAATTATCAATTTAACTAAGTGGCTATGACATATTATTTATATGCTTTATTTACAAGTCTCGTGGGAGACTTTGAATAACTATTAAAATTGTAGGTCAAGTAATTTCTTATAACATTTTTTATGATAATTCGGGAGGAGGGGGGGATTGACCCCTAAACCTCTCTGCGTTTACGCCTATGTGTCTGTCTGTGGAGGATTACATAATTTATGAGTACTCGTGTGATCAAATCGTGTTTGAACTATCATTCACGTATGCGAAGCTCGGCAGGTGCTCATTGTTAAATTATCAATTCATTATTTATTAAACCAATAATATAATACCCGTGCAAAATAGGTCAAGACCGGATTAAACTCTGGTCCAATAAATATTTTTCCATAATTATTTATCAATAAGTTTCCATGATAAGAATTAACATTTTAAAATTATAATTGTCACTTCATACGTACAGATTGAATTATATTTAAAATTAGAAAGCAAAATGATATCAAATTTACTCGTTTAATTATGTAAATGTGTAATAATTTCAAACTGTTCAAAAAACTACTCAATAACTTTCAAGCCGAAGTTATATTTTTATAAGTTTTATTTTAAATTCTTTAAGTACATTCTATTCCAAAACTGTTATATAGCCGAGTGACGATTCTATTTTCTACGATAACATAACATTTTTTGTTCAGTAAATACTACCGATATTTGTATTATTACTTCTATAGAAGTCAAAAAAATTAATGTTTACAGAAGAAATATTAAACATAGGAAGACCAATCACACGTTAATGAATTTAACCTATTGAATTGTATAATGGTGATGTTAAAAAAAAAAATGTCGATAATCAAATTTGATTTGTGTTGACATTTAAACAATACTATAGTCAAATGTCTACTAAAATAAATAACCGGTTAGCTAGTTATATAATAGTAGCATATTATTCAAAATATAAAAAAAGGTATTTTATAACAATCGAATTCAATGTTATATATGTTAGTTTAAATGTGTAATGTTACGGCTTGAATCTAATTGCATTTTCGAGTTACAAAACTCCTGTTTTATTAAAAAATAGTGCTAATTAACACCAAATCAATGCTGAACCATCAACAATAATTGTTATTATTTTGTGCATCAATTGGTGTTATTATATTCAATGATATCAAACATCAATTTTTCATTCTAACTAGGCCTTAAAACTATCAGTTGCAGTCTAAACAACAATCGAAAAAAAAAACATGTAATCGTGGGGTTAAAATAAATAATTTCAACCGTATGTTATGCTGGTCGAGTCCACTGTTTATTCGCTTACATTTTAATATTTATCGGTCTCGACTAGGAGTTGAACACATTTTGCGGTCGAATTGTTCTACAGTTATAATATATTTGTAGAATTATTTATTTAAGAAACGACCGAGCACTTGGCCCATTTACCGAGTTCAGAAACTTATTTTCGTCAGAACGTGCATAGATAACCATTGGCGAGTATGGACATAAATCATAGCGCAAATCAATAACAGCCGGAACAACCCGAACCAACTATGCGTTAAAAATCAACAGTTTTAATTTTTAATAGAAAATTATTTCATTTGTTATTTTAAAAATACTTGAAATCGAAGCGATTTGAGATGTTTAACTCGACGTTAAATATATAGAAAAATAAGACTTCATGTACACGACCACCTAGTATGACTTTTTTCAATTATTTTTGTAAGTCGGCGAATTCGAGTGATTATCGATGACCTTATACTAATACACAGTGCATTTTTAATCATATATATATATATATATATAAGACAAGCCCCGTTTTATTGTAAAAATTTGTTAGTCGACAAGTTTTTTTTCTCAATCACGCAACGTTTTAATTTTATAGGAAAAGAAAAAATACCTTAAAAAATGTATAAATTATCATGAGAAAGATTACACACTTAAAAGCATCTCTCCTTTAAAATTAAGTATTTTTTTGTATTTATGTTTTATTAAATTAACTTATTGTATAAAAAAATAATTAAAGATTGTGAATATGTTATACTTTTTTTTTTATACAATAAGTTAATTTAATGAAACATAAATATAAAAATATACTTAAATTTATTAAAAATGATTTACATTCTACCTATAAAAAAAAAAAAAAAATAAATAAAATATATAATCATATCATAAGTGAAACGCGTAAAATATTATAAAAGGTGAACCTTAATGCTCTTTAAAATATTACCAACTATATACATTATATATATATTTGTATTTTCCGTATGGTTATTTGATTTTTTTTTTTTATAAATTTTATTCAATATTTACAAACTGTCGGATGATTAAATTATATACGAAATAAATGTTGAGTATTTGTATACGGTTCGCCGCACGGAAAACGATAATAAAGAATAGCTTATTTCCGTTTCGGTTTGCGTGTTAATGTTACTGCTACGGCCGTCCATCTATTAAATATTGTATAAGATATAACCTGCAACAATGATCGCGTTTAACATTTTACCGCGGTTTAAAGAAAAACGTCTAGGTTGTCTTCGCTGTCAGCCAAACGTAGTAATCATAGTACGATTGACCCTATCGTACAGTTCAATCAAATTAAACTCCGTGCATTTCGCTAGTCGTTCACGAATCCCGATGCACTAAATGGGAACTTTTTAAAAAGATGAACGATCTATGTGTGCACACAAAAACCATAAATTTCTTCAAACATCGTTGGCTCTAATTCTTGTTTGAACAACGGTCATACGAATATAACCGTCACGTACCTTATCGTTGTTTGTTTCTTATCACTCGGCCAACTGTGTGAACACGTCGAACACGAAGCGCCCCCGAGGGGAGGGGGGAAGGCTCAGATACGATCGCTGTAAAATGTTGAACGATATTGTGCGTCTATCGCTTAGTACATTTTTCATTGCCATATACTTCGAGCACATGTATTTCACGCCTATGCCTAAACCGGTGAACAAAACATTCGTTAACAATAATTATGATTAACAATAACCTTGAAAATGTACTCTTACTCACCGTACACTGCGTTTTCCATTGTGCGCCAGTAGTTTACATAAGAACAATCTCAAATTATATTAGTCGTGTAGACCCGGTAACACCCTACGGTGTACGAGCGTGCATTGGTATATCATAGAAGATTAAAAAGAACCATGTACTGGCTATTGTTAATTTAAATTAAAGAACTTCGAAATATTTTTACTCTAATTCAGGGACGGATTTATGTTCGTGGTGACCCTTGGGTGCCCTGGGCAAATGCATTGCGAAGGTCCCTTATACACAAACAAGATTATATTTTTTTTACTTAGTTAATAACATTTACTATCGCATTTAGTAGGAGTATCAATTAACTACTTATTTAACAATATATTATCATACAAACAATCAAATCAATTTTAAGAAGTATCATCGTAATATTATATTTGTTTTGTAAAAATACGAATAGCTGTGCAAGTATAAGTAATTCAAAATTATAATACAAATAATCATATCAAGTAATTAAAATTAAACGCGTGGAACTTTTATCTAAAACATCATTCGTTATCCATAAACGCAAACACATCTATCATTAGTTAGATAAAAAATTAAATTTCAAACTCCAAATAAAGTTCAATATTATTCAGTTAAATATGAGCAAACACAAATACTTAACAATTTTTTTCTATATACTTATTTAAATATCATCAAATTGTGGGGAACTAAAATTTGTGGGGGCTTCAACCTACTCAGTCCTACTCTAAATTCGACCCTGAACTCTAATGCACGTGAAACAAAAAAAATACAATCATTTTATTTTTATTTATCATTCTAGTGAATTGTTTTGTTTTACTCGTGCAGCACGCGCAGGTATTGATTACGGTGTCTTAACACCTCAATATGGCTAATATTGTACTTAGTTCAACGTATCAAATGGTTTTGAATTTCCGTTAGGAAAAAATAATATTTATAAAAGCTTGTGAAAAAAGGTTCTCTTTGACTACACATTTCAGTGTGTTCTAGGAATCATACATCTATTGGTACGAATGATTACTATTTGAAAATCTCAATGATATCAACCTCCAGATGACAATTATTATTTTTATAAGGAAAAATAATAATTATTACTTTTGGATGTTGTTATACAAGTATAAAATTTACCCCAGGACGTAATCATGAATCTGGTCGCGTACTGAATTTCTCGCATCGCACAAACGCTGTGATAATACGTTGTATATTAAATGTAACACCTATATTAGCATAACAGGTAAAAAACAACAATATGTGTGACTTGAATGGCTTCGTTACACTTAATAAATGAACGAAAGAATATGATTATTACTGAGTTAACATGCCCATCAATTATGGACATTTGCAAGTTTTAATACAGTCTTTTGTTGCTTACAAATCAAGGAGTATCTATTTCACGAGGTATTTGAATTTCATTTAAATAGTCTTACACCAACGCGAAAACACTTTAAAATGCTCAGAAATTCTTGCTAATCAATAACAAAATATGCATACAGTATACACTAATATGTTAGTAAATGTACTATACATAGTATTACTACGGTAATAATAATAATAATTAAACATTATTATAATAGTGTAACATTAAATCGGACGTTAATTAAACGAAATTAATATTTAATCATCGCGTGCTATCACTTTAAGTATGCTCTTTTGCATGTTACAAATTTAGAGTTCTCGACGTTCTTGTACTTCTAAATAATTTCGTATAAGCTGTGAGTAAATTATATTACAATGCACATCAGTGTTATCATCTTTCAGTGCCGAAAATGCGAGGCACTTTTATTTATTTTGAGAATAATTTTCATGTATTTATTACATTCAGTTTCATTTATTAACATGCCAACGAAATACAATATTGCCAGTTCATATAGCTCATATAAATATGGATCTTTCTTTTATTATGTATGTGAATACTTTTGTTATATAAAATTAAGTATAAAAAGAAAAAAATTCAAAGGATTTACATTAAAATATTAACAATAAAATAAATAACAGTTTTTCAATTGTATTATAATACCTATAGTATTTATTATGTATACTTAATCAATGCTAGTAATTAGTACATACAACTGGGTATAATGAGCTGTGTATGAGTGACAACTAATTTATGAATTAATTAATTCAATTGATTTGGTAAAAATGCTTGGTTGTAACTTGTAAAAAAAACACATGGATCTATTGGCTTTAAATATCATAGTATTTTTGTATTGTTTAAAGAAATATTCAGAAACGGGACATTCCCGGACATTCTCATTGATTCAAAACGCGAGACAAGTCGAACAACAGGACTGTACCGTGAAATACGGGATGAGTTGCAACCATGATGAACATAGCGATTTTCGCACCCCGTTCAGTAGCTTTTATTCTCCTCTTTATTTTATAGAACGGAACATCATAACTGAAGTTTTTTTAAACGTGTACATAATCAATTTCACATTCGTTTTGAATTTATTTGACTAATGGATTGTCGAGATTTACATGTAATACGAAAACGTCCGGGGTCAACCAACGCACACATTTCCGATAAACGATTAACACACGAAGTATTGTGAGCGGTTAAAATCAAAGAATATTGTATTGCAATTAAGGTTAAATTGATATATCGATATACACTATCAACGAAATAGTGTAGTTATTGTACAATCGTGTATTATTCCGGTCAAGAATGTTGCCTTATAATACAATAGATCATATCGCGTTGATATTGCATACACCGACTTCTAAATTGTACAATTTCTAGTTCCGATCCCCGGAGCACAGGCAACAAATAGTCAGACCGTCTGTGATGGCGATGAAAATAAACGAATTAATAAAACTAAGAATTATTTATTGCATCAGTATACCATCTTAACTAATCCGATTTTACCTATGATATACTCGTACAGTGTGTTCAAGCTTAGAGGTACGAATAAATACTTCAGTTTGATGACCTTGTATTGAAATGGAATTTTCGACGAATGAAAAGGAGTACCAAAATACACAATTTCAGATAAATTTCAAATTGTTGACCCTGATGATACGCGCACGAGCAATACAACTTACATTCTTTTAAATGGCAACCCTATTTTTTTCTACGTATTTGAACAGAGTATTATTTTAAAAACAATTTTTCTATAAAAAGTTATTTTCTAATTACAAAATTGGATTAGTTGTAGCATATTTAAGTTTGACATTTACGAATAATCTGGTCTTGGAAAAATTTTAATTATTTATATAAAAAAATTATTTTAATAATGTCAATTTAATACTTGAAAATAAAAATAAAATCTTCGATATATAATAAAATGTTCGGTAAATCGGCCAATCACGGTGATAGTGGAAGGGAGGGGGGTTATGGCAGTAAGCCTAGGTGTTGCAGTACATAATATGTATGCAGTACAGTATATTATATTATAATCAATAGCACAAATTGAATAGTTATATAACATAATTCAGTTTTAATCGTTTTATGATATAAAATTTTTGATAACAGTTCAGTTATATATAATAATAATAATAATAATAATAATAATATTAACAATAATAATAATAATAATTGCTTAATTAAACATAATGACAATACAATGTTACCGTTAAACAGCAGAATATGTCGTCCAGGGTCATGTACACGGCTGTAAGCATCGGACAATGATCGACGTTCAACTGAACGTCATAAAATTTTATGAAATCGTATGTAACGTGTACATGTATACGTATACGTGTATAGCCGAACATGAAAAGGTTTGATCACATCAAAAAATAGATTTATTTTGTTAGTAACATGCTTTATTGTTAGGTGTAGTAGGACACTACCACTGTTCATTAGAAAAAATAAAATGTGCAGTTGAATCAACGAATATGTGCACATGAGTACTTGACTACGGAATTGAGAAGCACAAAAAAATGATTTACTTTACCGAAAGTATTTAAAATAAAACATGTGTTATTTTATTACGTGAACTCATCGATTAGTGGCCCGAAATCAACTGGCAATTATGCGCGTCAATCATTGGCGATCAACGTGTTAAAAATAGATATTGAAAACAGGCACGTCTAGTTTTGAATATTTTTGTTCACTGTTTAATGTGATTTTATACTTAGAAAACAGAAACAGTGTAATATCATAAACACATTGTCACCGATCGTTGCCGATTACCTCTAACTTTAAATTTTATTCCTTGAAACCGTACGTGCGTCACCATACATACAGGATAATATTTACCAATAGGTATGGGGGTATGATAGGCAACTGAGGATGGCCTTTGTTATTGAGGACCTCGAATTTATTAGAATTTTTTTTTTTAGAATACAACTCTTATCGTATAATATAAATGTCTTCTTCTTCTTCTTCTTTTCAGCTTACCGGTCCGTTGAGGACCATTGCTGCCTTCAAGAGGTCTCGCCATCTATCTCTGTTGTACGTCAGCTCAAATGTTACATTTTGGCCTATCTCTTTCAAGTCTCTAGTTATCACATCTATCCACCGGGTTCTTGGTCTTCCTAGGGGCCTTGTTTTGTTAATTTTTTCAACAAGTACTTTTTTTATTAGTAGTCCATCTGCTCTCCAAGTGTGTCCAAACCACTCTAGTCGCTAAGATATTTGGTCTTTCGTACAATTTCTGTAATTCATCGTTTGTTCTTCTTTCGTAGGTATTGGTTTCTTGGTTGAAACGTGGTCCATAGATATTCCGGAGTACTTTTCTCTCAAATATTATTAATTTCCTTTCATCGCCTTTTGTTAAGGACCATGTCTCGCAAGTATAAGTTACAATTGGGCGCAAGTAGCTATTTCATTCACTTCCTGATGCATATTATTCTTATTATTGACATTTACTCCAAGGTATTTAAAATTATCTACTGCTTCGAATTTCATGTTACTAATTAAAAGATCGTTTGTATTCTGATTATTTCTTGACATCATCATATACTTAGTTTTATTTTCATTTATATATAGGCCCATTGACTTACTTGCTTTAACCAGTTTCTCGGTTGTTTGAACAATTTCTTCTTTCGTCTTCCCTAATACTACAATATCATCTGCATAAGCTAAAATTACCGACTCCCCAATTATGTCCATGTTCCATTGTTCGTTTGTATCTCTTACTATTTTTTCCAGAGCTAGATTGAATAATGTAGGAGAGAGGGCGTAGATCAGATTTTACCTTAAATGTTTCCGAGTAATTTTGTAAGTAGCGTATTTTACAGATTGTTTTCTCATTACACATTTTAACGAGATTTATATACTTCTTTGGTATTCCAATTAGTTCTAAACGTTTCCATAGTTCCTTTCTGTTTATACTGTCATAAGGTTGTCTGAAGTAAATAAATAATAAATGTAGTTCTTCGTTGAATTCATAATATTTTTCCATCACTTGTCTTATCACGAAGATGTGGTCGGTAGTTGACTTACCTTTTCGAAAACCGCATTGGTAACTTCCGATAATGTCTTTGGTATATATATTTATTCTTTCTAAGATTACCGTTATTAGGACTTTATAACCTACGTCAAGTAAAGAGATACCTCTATAGTTCTCCATTACTGTCGGGTTTCCTTTTTTATATAAAAGTAATATTATAGCCGTGTTCCAATCGATAATATAAATGTATGCAAAGTAATATATTTAAAAAAAAAATCAGCGAAAAATACAAAAATTTTCTATTTTGTCTAAGGACATCAAAATGCCTTCATAGAGTCCTACATACTTTAAATTTTCTATGTATATGCGGTAACACCACAAGTGAATAAAAAGGCGTTTGTTTTGTATCATTTACGGGCTTGTCATCGTTGTCAAGATAAAATAAATAATTAATATTAATAAGAAGATTAGTATATGTTATATAATTGTTATTTTTACTTTGTGACGGTTCGCGTGATAAATACGTGAATGGTGCTTTACAGTGAATGTTTTCCGAAGAAAAATAATACAATAATTATAATTGTTAATTAGGTTTTATAAAATAATAGAGGAAGTAATGAAAGAAAAGTATAGTTTATTTTTTATAGATCAGTGACTCGACTGTGCATATAATGACTTGATCGAGGGGTGATTTCGTTGAGTTTTCATGCTGGAATGAGAATCGCGGTACCACATTACGGTTTAATAATATTTTATTTGTATAGACATTTTAATATAACATATGTTATATTCTATCATATGTTTGTTTACAGACGTTATCAATTATTTTACAGTAGATGTTTGTTAAATCAAATTATAACGTATGTTCGCCGTACGTCGATTAAGAGTACCGAACGTGTTCTAGCACGTAAAAATCCCGTAAATGCTACTGAACGAATCCGAATTTTTACAATTAACTCGTTGGATTCGTCATTTATTTTTTGCACTTGCACTACATTTAGATCAATTTACCGCGGTCAAATTCATCTTAGACAATTACTCGTGTTGTGGTCAAATCCATTGTCGCACGAAATAAAATGCAATTTTAATCTTAATTCTTACTTTTGTTTATCTTTATTTTTTGTTCATATTTTATCAATTTAAATAATATTTAATAATCATAATTAAAATTATTGAAAAATTATAAATAATTGTGCTAAATAAATAATATTGAATCTATGTATTCGTATTGAATATTTTCTGATGGTGATTTTAGGTTTTATCGTTCAATTCGTGTGATGTTTATATTTTCGATAAGTACAATTAAACATCGATCTTTAAAGGTCTTTGTAGTGATATTTAATTTTGTCAGCATTATAACACATCTCTTTGACTGAACTAGAATAAAACTGAAAGTTGCAATCGTACGCTAATATTTATGTGAGTTTGTATAAATTGCCACTTAAATATTTGTATACTACTCACTATACATCGATAAAATATGTTAAATATGAAAATGAGTTTTTTTTTCCAAACGAGAATTATTATTCATAATTTTTAAACGAAAGTATTTCTTAAAGGTACATAACACTATTTTTTGTACATTAAATTTGACCCTTATCCATCAGTTAAGATAAAATATGAGTGAACTCGAATTCGGAGACATTATGCAAATGAGTTAGAAATAACAAAACATGTAATGAGATGAAAATAATTCAAAACCAATTTATTCACTGCAGTAAATTTCTAAATAAACTAACAATTGTATGTTTTGAGTTACTACAAATACCGCTAATTATTTTATTTTCCATATCTAAAGACGAAATCTGTCAATTTTAAAGCATTCAAGGTTAATTTTAATACTGCTGATTCATGTTAAAACAATATAATCAAGTAAAAACGTAAGACTATAATTTAAATTTAATTATATATATATATATTTCCTTTCAACGTGTAGAAGTAAAATTTACCACAGTTTATTACACAATCTCATTTTACTCAACGTCAAACAGATCAGGTTTCAGTGGCACATTTAGAATATATAAAGCGTATAGAATATATAGAATATATAGAATACATAATATATATATTCTATATAAGATATTATCTTATTGCCACTCCTCTTCCAACTTATCACTACTCTGTACAACTTCAGACCTTCTCTTTCCATCCTCATTTAATAAAAAATATGCCCACTGTTTGTTTTGAATAACATATTAAAATGTATATTATAAGGCTTACAGTATTAAATTTCAAAAGGTTTTATTGTATTAAAATATCATGCCAAATAATGACTTAGGTAAATGTTATCAAACAGTTTAATTATCCTTTTGTTTCTTGCCTGTTGGCAGACAAATTCTTCAATAATGTCGTCATTTGGGTATCGATAATCTGTTATCATAAAATCATTGATTAATCAAAAAATGTCACACATATATCAATGTTATGCATTTTATGATAAAAAAAAGCAATAATACACTCCATAAAACAACCACCCTTAAAAACAGTTAAAATTTTGTCATTCCCCCTTCCCCCCCCAAATGCGCCACTGTAACGGTTATAAGACGTTTCTCCGATCCCGTCGTGTCTTTATATATAAATCAACACTTTTTGCACGCTCTTTTGAAATGTCACCTGTCAACCTATCATCTATAACCCCGTTTCTTTAATATTTCCTTGTCTTTCATGTAATTCCAATTAATTAAAGTCCGATTATTAGACATTTTACTTAAGGTATTCGGATGAAAATTTTTAAATACAATTATTGCATTCGAGTATAACGCTCAATTTCTTTTCTTTTTCTATACTTGTACTCTTGATAAACGCAAATTGCAAGAATTTATTTCTTATTCTGCTGCAATTTATTATACGCTGATAATAGAAACTCTGTCTGGAAAACTAGTTTTGATAGACCATAATCGTTCTCCTCATCTCTCTAATTTTCGGAATTACTATCAAGTCACAATTATTTTTAAATTGAGATTTTGTTACTTCGAACGCACTAGTAAAAAAAAATTTAACATTATATAAAAAAAATTATCAACAATGTATTTTATTTTATTCGAATAAATATTCTAAATATACAGTTGATTTAACAATCAAATATTTATTTCTTGAATAAATTACTACTCTTCATAAATGATAAATACTAGACGGGTTTTTAAAAATCGGTTAATTTTTTTTTTTGTTCGTTCGTATAACGGCGGATTCAGAATTACGCCGAGAAGCTCCGAGAACACCCGAGCAACGTGAATGGTCGAATAGTTTCTTACCGTCTCGTCTTTGCTCTCACCTGTTCTCTGTTCATTATCGGTATTTTTTGCCTGAGACAAAGGGGGTCTCTCGGTCGAGAACAGTAGTACATTCACGTATCGTCTCAGTGCCGATTAATGAGTGGTGGATAAATCACGTATTTTTTATTTCATAAATTTTATATTTCCTTTTGAAAATGTAGAATAACGGACTGGAATTAAAATTCACTGAATGCATTCGGTTTCAATCCATTTTATGGAATGCGAAACATCGTCATTGCATAGACAAATGTTTAAATCACGATGTGTGAAACCGACTCTGACAATTAATGGAGATAGTAGTACTCGAACTAAAAATACTGATAAATAATTACACCTAATTATTATGTATGGTTGTGCATAATAAACCGGGCCCATCGACCAATATGAAGCCGAGTATATATTGAGTGTGGATATGTTGTTTGTTATCGTGAGAAGTCAGGAGTAGCTATAAAAGATTTAGCTTTTTATCTTTTTGTCATGCATAGAACATATACCCAATAATTGTTATCGCTACTTGCATAATTTCAAGGATATAGATGTGCCAGTACCACTGTTGATTTTGTATAAACATTGGACCCTTCCCTTACATCCAGAAAGAAAAGTTATAAATTTAATAATATTAAAATTATATGGTCGCATTAGTCATTGGTACTGAATAAAAAGAAATATTGTCGTTTCATACATCGCTAATATTTTCAATTGCACCCGATATTTATTTACAGGTATTGTTCAGATGTGTTTAGATGCTTTTGTATCAATATTGTAAGTAATTTTATAGATATTAACGTGTCAATTTGAAAATATTATAGTTAGTTGTGCAACGCAATGTTTATAATATGATTTATTATAAAACATTTCACGTCTAAGACAAATCGTTAAGCACTCTGGCTCGTGGAATGTGATTTTTTCAATTATTTTTTTTACTCTATTTATGTATACGAAACTATGTAAAAGTTGACAATAACAAAACCTAATGGGTTCTAACGACATTGAAAATACAACATTTTAAATAAAAAATTTTGTTTGAAAATATAAAAATCATAAAGATGTAATAAAATAATTTTGAATGATCTATTTAGAGTTAACTGAGGTTGGATGATTTCATTATTAAAACACAGTAATTTCCTATGAACGTGTTATAGTGAAACGGATTGAACGCTGTTGAACTTAAAATATTTAAAATTTCTAAAGAACTAATTATAGTTCTAACAATATTAATATTCACCAGTCAAATAATTTCATAGAATGCAATGGTGATATTATGATAGGCGAGTTAACTATAAAAACGATTTAAATTTTTCTCAGAATCGCACGTACAGTTTATAGATGTAATTGTAGTTGTCACAGTGTTAATCGTTATAATACTTCGGCCTGCTAAATAATCATTTTGCAGGGCACTTTGATGATACGGGACCACGCCGTAAAATATGATAAATATGTGAAAAAATATTCATTTATATTTTAATAAAATTGAATTCTCGCTTTAGAAAAGTGAAGCAAATAATGCAGATCGACGTTTATCGACAAAGCTCGTCATGTTATACCATTTATAGATAACTACTACGGTAAAATATTAAACAATCGGACAAATATAATATGGGACAGTTTAACTATTTTCTAAAACAAATGTTTTGAGCTAAAAATATCCGTACAGATTCAAGTAGTCGAGGTTAGGAATGTCTAAAATAAAAATCAATTATACGAGTAGATCGCAACCGGGTAAGTATGACTGGAAATATGTTTAAGAATTATGAGATCAATAGAAATAAGATTAACGATAGTCGGACGAAATTAAACATCGTATTTCATAATTTATTTTCTATTTTTCATTAAAAGGACGCTATACCAACATTTTAAAGACAATTTCTAAAATGATAAACTAAATATATTTATTTGGCTAAATATTGTATAAATATCGTAAAACAAGTTTTAAAGAAATAGAGATCCATTTTAGCACTTTGCAATACACATTTAATTTTATTGTTTAATTTATAATAATTTATCTAATATTTAATTAATTACTTAATAATTATACATTAATCTTTTTTAAAACGGTTTAAATCATTTTTAAAACTATAACCAGAGATAAATTAAGCAATTTTAGGGGTTTTTACCCTCTTTATAAACTTTGGTGGTTTACCAAATCCCATGAAAATGAATGAAAACGATAACAAAATATATGTTATAATATCACAGAAAAACTTTCCAGTTTAATCAACAATATTAGTTTTTCTGGTTAAGAGAGTGAGAGTGATACATTTTTTCTACTGTCTAGTAAACTCGAGTGTAAACGACTACAGTCCGTCAGTCAATCAATTTCGAAATCGTTACCTATTTCAGTGATAGAAATAAATCTTTTTCGATACTAGATAATTATCCTATGGTATAAAAATAATTTGTACACTTCAACACAAACATGAGTACTTCATTGCCAGTTAAAAACAATTTTTTTTTTTTTTAGCTGGCTTCATAGGTTTGCTACCTCGTTTTAGTTTATGTGATAAAAAGTTCGAAAATTTAATATTTCTAAAAATGAATTCGTCATTTTTAAAATAAAGTAATAAAGTAATTTAAATTTAAGCATAATAAAAAAATTAATCTCATGATAGCGACAAGCTGATAAGGTACATTCAGTAATATGATATCCTAAACTTTATAGAACAATAAACTTAAGAGGATGCCACACCTGTGAGCGTTGTCTCCATCTTACAAACATTCACATAGAAATTCAATAAAACAGGGAACGTATTACTGTAAAAAGTTCTGATTAAATTCTCTAGAACGTATTATTTAAAAACAATTTAAAGATTTAATGTCCACGAACAAAAAACTTTAAAATGTTTTTTAGTAAAAAGTTGGTAAACAATTTAATTTGTAACATTATACCATTAACCCTTTGTTAAATATAATTTAATGTTTATTGCAAATAAAATTCAAAAACGAACCATGAAAACTGAAAATATAATTAACGGTTAACCCAGTCTCTGACCAATTGGTAATTATTCTACAGTATAGAAAAACCAACTCACCGAAGTAAAATATTATCTATGTAAAAAACTTAAGTTAGGTTCCGAAAGTATACGTATATATTTAAAGTAGTAGTTGTAATAAACAATAATCATGAACTACCATTAATACATTTTTGTAGTAATGGTTTTACAATAAATAATTGAAAAATTGGAGTTAAGCTGGAGTTAGAGAAAAGTTAGATTCCACGAAAAAAAAAAAACTATTTCCTTAGAGTTTCGTGGTCGTAAAAGTTTGGGAATCACTGTAATATAAAACATACTATTACCATGTGAAACGATTAAATGATACACACAAATTCATGTCCCAATGAATATTATCTCGTTGCACAAACTATAAAATAATCAACAGTTTTCCATCTAGTATTTGGGTCTCCGACAGGAATATTTTTCCAAATGATAACAAAAATTAATTAGAAACTCGATTATAATAAACCTATCACGTTTTTGTTACCATCCTTAGCTTATACTCAAACTATATGCTTTTTTATTTCGAACAAAGAATCGGATTTATTGTAAATATTTCCTACTTAAGCGATTTTCGTTATATAAATATATATACAAACAACGAAAGATAAATTATCACATTAAGTAGTCAATATCAAACACGGGTTGCAAAAAATGTTTCAAAGAATTTTTTTTTATGATTACTCTGCGGTTTCCCCTGGCTTAAGTTAAGTCTAAATATGGATACAAAAAAAAAAAAAAATAAAATGTTGAATTCTTTAGAGAAAGTGCCATTTTTACGTTTATATATGTAACCTACCATGAAACATCTTGTAACTGTACTACAAGGCTAGCTCAGCAATAACATAATTCACATTAATGAGAAGAAAAAATTGACAGACAAATGGTGGCTTTTAAAAGCGTTCATTCAGAGTTTGAATAACTGCAAAATTGATTTTGTTTATACTAACTAGTGATTTTTTTTTTAATTTTCGACATTCTATATTCATCCAAGTTTTCAATACTTGTTTTCTGATTCTAAGTCCTACAAATTGAATATTTGATTTTTTAAGATATTTTTTATACTTAAAACCACTTATCTAAACTTTAAACGTTATAAAACTATTATCTTTTAAGTAGTTCAACAATCGATGCACTCTGTTGGGTATGGGTGTGAAAAATTGAATCGGCAATAATAGTATTGTAGGCAACTAAACATTCATTACAGTTCGAACACCTGATTTTTATACGTATTGTAGACCTTGTAGTAGATGCTGTTGTATCAGGGTCAGATTTAGAGGTTTGGAGGCCTCGGGGCAACAAAGGAGTGGAAGCCCCCTGGCCCCAAATTATTCTCCAAATAAAATGAACATTTTTTTTTTTTTTAAAGAAGATTCTTTTCTTTTATTAGTATTTAACAAACATATATAAACATATATATAATATATGAACATTTAAATATGAATATTGAATAATAAAAAATAACAATCTCGCACCACTCGCACATAGAAAAAGGAAAATCGAATAATATTATCATCGTACGTATGGCGTTCGCAGGTTCACGTCAATCGTCAGAGGTTGTGGCAGTAGCAGTAGTGGTGGAGTTTAGGACGCGTCCGATTTACTGATAAATAAACATGCTGGTGACATATAGCTTCACGGAATTACCCAACGGCAATCAGTGTTAGATTTATTTTTATCCTATTGGTCACTTTCGACAGAACGGAGGGATGGCAGTGCATTTGTAATTTGAAAGATTTTTTTTTTTCCGAATTCTCTATTGTAAAGGCGCCGGAGCTGCTGTCCCGGGTGCCCTTCCTTAAATCCAGCCCTGGGTTGTAAATGGTTGCCTAATAAACAATATTTGCTGACTGTCTATTTGCCTTGTATCGTTTATTTAATTTACACATGTACGAAGAAAAAATTACGATTATATTAAATAAATAAAATCGCTTAGAGCTTATTCGATAGAAGTTTACTAATATAACATCGCTAGACTTATACATTTCGATTACAAACATTTATTTCAAAATATGAACTGGCCAGAGATTTACTGGTATTTCAAGGTACAACCTTATATCAAATTATGAATAAATTCATCATTTTGGTTAGTCAGCAAGTCCCCGCGATAGCCCGTTCTTGGCTTGGCCACGTTATCGCTGTTATTTCGTGATAACAACAACCATGGTCGAACAATGCATGCGGAAGAAACAATATTCTAATGCCGTCACCATATAAAAATCAAAAAAACCTCGTTTACAGTATAAACCAATAACAGTTTCCCTTTACATACGCTAAATTTGCACAAAATATTACAGTCTTGTTACTCCCACTGGGCCTGGATGTTTTAAAAATTCTATAATTTTTTTGATTTCCAACAAACCTTGGGTTCGATCAATATCCTAATATTTGGGTGACTAAATCAATGATATGGACTTATAATCGGTGCATTACGAATCGATTTAAACTATCACAACAAAATAACTCCTTCTAAAATCTTATTCGCCTGTTAAATTGATTAAATCATATTTCGTTATAATATCAAAAAATGTGGCAAATAGTGAATAATTCTATAAAGTTCATTAAATAAACTCTTAGCTAATAAAATCTCCACATCATAATTAATTTTACATTAATGCTTGTCCACTAAAATAAAATAGAGCTTATCACGTGGTAATTATAATTCTTTTTCGCACTACCCCAACAAAAGAAATAAAGACAAACTACTATCATAGTGTCACGGTTACAGAAGGATGACAAAATATATTTTCCGTCGCAACAACAAACCTTCACAACTACACCTAAATCAATTTATCAGTTTTCTGTTATAAACTGAAAACTTAACTATCTGGGATACATAAACACAAACTATCACTGTCACTGTCACTTGTCACTCTGTTGTATGCTGCTCAAATTCGGTGTTGCATCTCAGTGGTGTAGAACCACTTATCTATATGATTAGTTTCAAACTTAATTTGTCATTTTCTAAATAGTAACAAAACTAAATTATTTTACTGTTAGTAACATTAGTTTAATAATATTTTAATAAATTATCTTAAGGCGGATTCAACTTTGTTATATTTTATGCCTAAAAAATTCTTCGTTGTTATTCAAATTTTTATGGATCAATTAATTGTATTACAAATCGTATAAAAAATAAAAATTTTACTTACATTTGATGTGATTTGTGAATCTAATATTACATAGCCATCGTTTCATAGAATTTTAAAATACCCACAATAATTTGAATCATCACATAATTTATATTAAATTAATTACATTTTGTACTACAATAATGTCATTTGTACTACAATAATGTTAGCTTGATATCGAATGTTCACCTTACTTATAAGTGCCCCTTGTTTTATGCGACTATAGTCAACTACTATTACTTTCATTAGTACAGAAGTGTATACTCGGGTGCCCGTCAGACAAAAACAAGTCTGCTTCGTAAATAATTTTAAATCAATATTGATTCCCTCAAAGTTTTTCACATTATCATTTTGAATACACTCGATAAGAATTAAGTACAAAACAAATGATTAGTAAACATATTAGGATTGTGTAAGGAGGGAAACAAAAAGGATAAAATATCCTGGGTGGTCAAATGTTGTAGGTTTTCTGAAAAATGTACTTCACTGAATCATAGCAAGGCAGAATGACTGAAAAAGACGGAAAGCTGAAAGAATTTTTACAGTTTAAATTTCATTTAATTTCAAAAATATATAACATTTTAGCGGATAAACATAAAATTCGGTTCGTAATAGTATAACAGCGGGTGGTAATATTTTAATTTCTTGTCCTAATTTCCATTTCAACGTGAACTTAGTATATATGTATATATATAATATATATATGGTGGTTATTGCTACCCTATACTTTTTCCTAATGTCAGCTTATTAATATTTTGTATTCTTATCACTCTCGTAAACTATAATGGTTGGGGTGAAGGATAGTTAAGGCTTGTGAGAAACACGTTGAAATTCGCCTCCTGGTAGTTTATGTGTCGTCGAGACATTGACACATAGAAAATTTGTTTCTGCTTATCTTGAAGAATTCATTATCAACACGTTATAGTTAACATTTAAAATCGATCGCTTGTACAGATACGGAATTATCTGTTGAACTATGCAATCGGCTATTTTTTTGAACTCCATAATACGCATTTTGATCGTTTTTAAAGTGTAATGTCTTCCGTGTCCTACGTAAATCCAACGCGTACAGCGAAACGAGTCGCGGTGCCTTAGATGTGTTAAAATAAACAAATCTTTGATAACATTTCTGCGTTTCCAATACACGCAGCTATCGCCGCACTTACGGACGATCGAATTTGTTCGCATGCACCGGACGATTTGAATAATAAATCATTTTGTTTTTTCCACCGTACGTTATGGCGTTCGTACGAAAATAGTTTTAAATATTTAATTTATTTTATAATTTACATAATATTAAAACATTTTATGAAATGGAAACTTTAGAACTTTGGATAGAAAAAGATTTTTGTAATCGAAGGAACAAATGGTAAAATGAACCAAGTAATAATCGAACATTATAAATGAATTACGCACCATTATAATATAATCGTTTAGTTTATTGGGAGCAATACTAAACTAGCCATTAATGAATTAATTTATTTCGTTAAAAAATATGAAATGTAGAATTTTGATTGACATATATCCAATAATTTTTGTTTAACTATAAATTTGTAAAAAAAAAAAATTATTTCGTTAAATCTATGTAATACGCACATAAAAGTTCTTAAACCTAAAATACTCGAATTCCTATAAAAATTATGCTAGATTATGCAACAAATATTTTTGTACTTGAAATCTGCGTAAAATGAATCGAAATCGTATGGAACCAGAATTTCAATATGCACTTCTTAAACATATATGCAAATGCCTAAAGTTCTGAGTCTTAGTTATGACAATAATGAAATTAATTGAGGGTATATTTCATTTTATAACATTGAAATAGTAATGGAGGAAAACTGACAAAACCCACCATGATTTATTTTGTTATTATATTGATGTAAAATATAGTCTAAACATAAATATTAATATTAATTAGATTGTTATGCAACTAAATCTAAGTTATCTAAACTATAGTTTTGACTAAAAATTACTTTTAAAACATTTGCATTGGAATTGCAAATGATATCACAATAAAAATACGAATTTTATAATAATTTTGGCTGTTAATAACTAAAAACTGTATTATACTATCCAGAACCATATATTCAAATAATTTTCTTGCCATTATTAATTTTTTAAACTAAAAAATCTCAATAATGATACATTATTTTGAGGCCACTTAAAATGATACCAACCCAACTTTAATTACGATGTGTTATTTTACTATTTATACATACAGAAACTAAACATTCCGCTTTGGGTCTGGGTCGTGCGAGGAATTTATTTACACTCGAACCGAATGTTTGTACTGAGTATACTGTTCCTCCGCAATCATTATTTATTAACGTCTATTTCAATACTGTTCGTTGGGCAGCAGTCCGCAACTTATGTAAATAAAATAAAATTAAATAATGATCGCAAGACGAACTATAGTTATGGATATAATCATCAATAATTCAAGTGCTTGAAATTTAAAACAATTTTATTTTATTTGAAAACATTGTACATTAACTATAAATTATACGAGCATTATGTTTTACAATAAGAAGTCTTGATTGCTCGTACCCATAGAACATGAGTACGATAAAAATTACACGACTAAAATAATCTAAGTTTTAAAATATTCATCATAACACGTAAAAATAATTCAAATTTTTTTTTTCTTCTTAAAATTCAAATCGCCAAAAATCCTGGGTAAATCCATTAATTTAACTGGTTAAAAATCCACCGTCCACTGGAATCGAGACTCCATTCACGTACGACGCGTAATCGCTGAGCAAGAATAGTGTAACGTTGGCGACGTCATTGCATTCTACAAGTAAACAGATTAAGCATTAAAATGTGGTTAAAATATGAGAAAATAAGACGTCTACAGGCGCTGCAGTAACAAATTAATATATAATTGACAATTGCATTTGACTTTAGTAAATGTAATGTTATTAGCGGTTTTAGAAACGATATTTAATTAAACAAGGGAAATAATCCTTTTTACAGAAATTAAAACAAAACTTAGGTTGGTATACTGAATAAAAGAAAGACACTTTCTGAATTTGTCACAACAATTATTGTGGTTTTTTTACAAACATAATGGATTTACAATCCATAAAAATTGTTTTCGATTTAACGAAAAACATTAATTATTAAATAAAATGTGAAATTTTAGATTTTTTTTAAAAGCCTTAAGTACTCATATTTTGTAAAAGTGAACTTCATTCGCGTCACTGTCAAACTGGAAAATAAATAATTTTTTCTTGTATTACACTTAAAAATCATCTACGATTGTATGCAACCAAAATTATATTGAACACTCTTTCGTTCAATGTTCAAGTTAATTGTATGTACTCTCCCTCCCATCAACATAAAACAAGTTTGTGTATTGAACGAAAATTGTGTTCTTTAGCAGATTTACCACAATCAAAGATGTAACAATAAATAGTTCATTTGTTCCCGAAACAAACACGATTTTTTTTTCAACTTACAGCTCTTTTTAATTACCTCCTATTTGCGTACTTGGAATAAACTACCAATTCCTAGTTCTAATTCAATAGAGTTAAAACAATTACAATGATATCCCTATGTAGAGTTCGAGAAAAGTATCATTGATAACTCGGAATTCAAAATGAGACGAAAATGAATTAGCTTCACGAGCTTCGCGGGTTAGAATTGTACATTGTAATACTGTTGTAAATCGTTTACCTGCGAATCGTCCCAACGGGATCCTGTTCAAAATGGGATTGGATTTTGCCGGGTCGGACCATGCTTTGGCACCCATTTTTGTCATGACCACAGTCGGGTTCACGTTGTTGGTACGAATACCGTGCGGTCCCAATTCGATACTCATGACCCTGGTTACTTGATTGACGGCACCTTTGGATGCACAGTACGAAGTATGGTCCGGAATAGCTCGCTGTAACGAAAACATAAATAAAACAATGCTCGAATACGATAGTAATTTTGAGCACTTATCTAAATGATTAATGAAGAAAAATTATACAATAATGCGTGAAACAGATCAATTTTACGAGTAACAGACGGGTCGTCGGATTTATGGTGTTTTAAATCGATAATTCCTGTGCTTATTTAATATTTTCAAAGGAAATTATTTTTATATAGCTGTGACACGTTTTACAGGAGAAAATATACTTTGGAGTGAAAAATAATTTTTTTGTTTTGGCATATAGTTTGGTGAATATTAGCTTAATGAGATTAATCGAAGACGATTAAACAATATTTAGATTATAAAACATGAGTTTTCTAAGTCTTTAAATTAATTTCAAACCATTTCAACCAACTCAATTTATACTTAAATTGCAATGGTCCTACCCCAAAATTATATAGTTTCTATACTTTTAATTATTAGTTTGAATATTTTCGAATAATAAATTTAGCTTCGTACAATAAATCTTATAAATATTATTACACAATATTACAAAAATTACATAAATGGTTTGTGATTTTCAGATAATACATAATTAAAGACAAACGCACACGTTATACAATATTATCTTTCTGTACGTACTTCAGAAATGGTAGACGATACGTTGACGATAGAACCTTTGATTCCAGCGGCGATCATGTTCTTGGCTACGGCTTGGCTGATCCTAGCAACTCCTCTGGAGTTGATGTTCAAGGTCCTACACAAAGCACATTAAAAAATTGTATAGAAAATAATGTCAAAAAACCGAATTTCTACTTCTTGAAACATTAAATAATTTTTTACAGTTCATGAGCAAGTGGAATAATATTAAATATTGAATTTTGAAAAAAAAATTAAACATGAACTACTTAACCCGACGTTTTGGTTACCTTTTTCTAATTTAAATAATTCTGCGCTATAATTCGATAAAAAAAAAATGATGATTATTTAACATTTATTCCAGGGCTTGAAACCGATTTCAAAATCGTTTTTAAACACCAGTTAAAAATCGATAATGATATCGAAATTATAATAAACCAAAACTGGTATTAAAATCTGAAAACGTAACCGTAAAACATAAAAAAACCGGTATACGAAATAATAACTTATTAAAACCGATATCAAAAAGTTGGAATTCAAATCATAAAAATTAAAAACCGGTATCCAACATTAAAATCAAAATCATAATTTCCTACAACCGATATCTAAAAATTGATACCAAAATCGATAAAATTAAAAACGGTATACAAAATCGAAATCAAAACCTAAATTTTTTGAATAGGTTTCAAACTTTATAGTAAAAAAACTAAAGAGTATAAAAATAAACGTAGATATAATAAATTATTGCAACGATCAGACAAAATGTATTGTTGGAAAACGGGAAAAGATTTGGCTGATGCGTTTGATTGGTTTAATTTTCATGAAAAATTAATTACATGATTTTTATCAAAGATAACTATTTGACATTAACCAAATCGTAGAATGTATGCATTAGGGTCGTTCTTGTTTTTAAATGTATTTATTGTTGTGACCGTTATCCTAATTAGTTTCCAATATATATAAACAGTAAGTATCCAAAATTTGAGCGTTATTGGATAAGTTTAACCCGTGCTCTGAAGTGCTCAAAAGTTAAACACTGCTAATATTTAAAAAAAAATTAAATATAACGAACAAATTATATAAACGTTATTTATGTATAAATTTATATGTTATATTATATGTATTAATTATGTATATATTTTGTATGAAAAAAATAAATTTAACTATAAAAACAATTTATAATAATAACTACATTTTTTATAAATTTCAATAAATATTTAATTTTGCTTGCATGTATTTTAATATTAAATTATAATTTTTCTATAAGAGTAGATACTTTTGTTTGAATTTGAATATCGTTACCTGTATTATTTTACGTTTTTAAGTAATTAATAACTTTAAGGATTTTGGAGAACGTATTGTGATCAAATTCTGCATAAGTTTTTTTATACGTAAAAACCTTTTTGGAGGAATCGATCATAAATAATAAAAAAAAAAAAAAAATCCCATTAATAAGAACCTCCCCCCCTAATTCGGACTTATCTGGTTCTTGCACAAAAAAAAGAAAACCAGATATTTCCATTTAGTATACAAAATTAAAATCTATACTTATAACGGATTTATCTGGTGTTTGGATAGACTTGTAGACAATTTCTTAAAACCGATATTTAAAAATCGAAATTAAAATCGAAAATATTAAAAACCAGTATCTAAAAGTGAAATCGAAACCATAATTTCCTAAAACCACTATCTAGAAATTAAAATCAAAAATCAAAAAAATTAAAAACCAGTATCCACAATTAAAACCGAAACCATATTTTCCTTAAATCGATATTTAAAAATAGAAATCGAAATCGGAAAAATATCAAAATCGGTAAACAAATTAAAACCTAAACCAAAATGTTCTAATACCGGTATTGAAAAATTATAACCAAAATCGAAAAAATTCAAAACTGGTATACAAAATCAAAAACGAAACCGAAATTTTTTTATTCAGTTTCAAGCCCTATTTATTCTAGCATTTTTGTTTGAAACTTAATTTTCTGACAAAAAACCTTCAAGTAAACATACTTTGTCGTCGGGTAGTAATTTGATCAAATGTAATATGAAGGGAGTAGTGGCGTATATATAAATATATATATATATATATATATATATATATATATATATATATATATATATGCAAACACTATAGACCCGTGCATACAGCGGCAACTTTGAAAAAAAATTTTTTTATTATATTAAAATTGTTTAAATCTTAAGAAATTACATTTAAGTATCTAAATGCTATTTGTTTTATATAGTTACCTAATAAATACACACACACACACACATATATATATTATAGTACGTAATTAAATGATAATTAATTAAATACAGAACATTATTTTAATTATATAAAAGACATTTTTACACAAGCCTACACTCGACAAACATATAAATAGGTCTCTGTGGGAGGGTATGACGTTCGAAATAGACTGGAGTGAATAAATAAAAACGAAAACTTACTTATCCCATCCTTCTTGTGTCATATCTAAGAAAGATTCGATAAACGCTACACCGGCATTGTTCACCAAACCGTGGACGGGTCCCAAGGCCTTGATGATATCGTAGGATTCCCATTCGCCTACGTCAGCGCACACCGGAGTCAAATTGGGTCCTGCAGGCGGCAATCTGCTCTTGTCACGTCCAACGGCGAACACATGGGCTCCAAGTTTCACCAAACGTTCGGTGATTACCTCGCCGATTCCTGTTGGGAAATTGTTGATGAAGTTAATATTTATTCGTTTTAAACTAGAATAATTACACGAAGTGTTTTGTTTCGACGACCGAATAGTCGGGTAATTAATAACGCGACATTATAATTATATTTTCTGTCGTCTACGGAGACGTTAGTCATCAGCTCTCGTAGGGTCTCTTGCGCGCATTCAATTACAATTTCTAATAAACCGGTGATAATAAACAACGTTTCATTGCACGAACTAGCCAATAATAACAATTAGATCGTTTCATTATTTTATTATCTGGTTAATACGACTAAGTAAACAAATTAAAACGACGAAGATAAACCAGCCATATCATTTATCTCGGTGTATGTGCAACATGTTTATTATTTAAGTATCGAAAAAAAATCCAACAGAAATGTAAAATTGTTTCCGCTTCGTCAAGCTTTGAATTGTTATTCAGTACGTAAATGTTAAAACTAAATGAAATAATTCATCATACATGTTAAACATAAACATTTTAACTAATTATGGTTTATAATTAATCGATTAATACTGTCTAATGTATGGTCTGTGCTAATAATTATTTACTGTTAAATATATATTTATGGTCGGATTTTAAAACGAATTTCCCATTTCCTCTAATCGGTGGTTTACAAACTAAATTATTTGAAATAAGTATGGTACTTAAGTATAAGTACTTGTAATGGTATATGAAGGATAGAAACTTTTTTTTTCTGTAATTTTTTTCAATTAAAATCCTTATAATTATGACCAAAGTAAATAGTATTTAGTAACCTAAAATGTAGAAAAAAATACCTAGAAGAAATGTCTGTGGAAAAATCCTAAATACACCACTGATACACGTTTGATGATTCTTAAAACCAATTGAATTTGTCTTAACTCGATCGAACGTTAAAATGAAAAACTAATATCTGGCCCTAATTAAAAAACTAAATACCTACGTATCAAAACGATTTGACTCGTTATCGGTATACGGTCATATTTCATTCAAACTTAGAAAAAAAAAAAAAAAAATGTTAATAAGTTAGAACGGTCAAAACAAGTGCAACGTTATGTTTTAGACACATAGGGGTGAATCCAAAACGAAAAAGAAAACAGACGGAAATTATAACAATAATAATAATAATAATAATAGTGATAGATTTCGGACGTCTAGAGAAACGACGTTTGGTCGGACTTACCTGCATTGGCTCCGGTGACGATGAACTTTTTTCCGGCAAAGTAGCTTTCCATGTTTTGACCGGACAAGTAGGATGGCGCGAGATTGTTGTTGATTTCTGGTGCAGGACCGACGCGGTGTTCGAGGACGGCAGGCGTGTGCGAGTGAATTGAACGTCGAAGGTCGGTGGTGGACGGTATTTATAACGTTTCCCCCGGGCGCATCGCGTTATCTCCGGACCAGAACTTGTTGTTTCCGTTTGCACCGACGAACGCGCACACCCATGTACGTGCGTCGTACGTTACGGTTTCCGATCGCCCGCCCACGGTCGAGAACAACGCGCAACACGCGCCGAAGAGGGGCAACGTGCCTGTCGAACAGTCGCCGCCGGAAAGGTGCGAGGGTCGAAGGATTTCGCGAACGAACCTCGTCAACGAACGATCCTTCGCGGGCACGTGGCTTACGAGTTGGAGGTGAAGCGATCGCGCCCGATCATCCCGAAAACCGTATCGCGGTAACCTCGGGTTATGTTGTACGGCCCATACCGCTTTATTGCACATCATTACGAAATGGTTTTGAAGAATTTCAATCGCCCTCCAACCCAGAAAAAGAATAATAACGAAAAAAATAAGCACCTATTTACGTGGCTGAACCTTCCACACGGCTCGTTGTTTATTACTTTGGAATTCCGTAACGCGCGATGTTCGACGACCACCTACGGCGGTCAATCGTTAAATATCACAAATTATTCGGAACGCTAGGAGACGAGGAAAACTCCGTAGGAGGAAAATGTTGTTGTTGTTGTTGTTGTTATTATTATAATATTATTCGTGAACAACAGTTCAGCTCCTACAAATTTCAGGCGATCGTTTTATATACATATGATTTTTTTTCTACGAACCACTAAAAATAACGAAACGTTGGTACACGTCAATAAATTATTCGCGACGAATTCAGAAAAAAACTTAGGTGAAAACTGTTTTTTTAACAACCTATAAATGTTTACTCGTCATGTAAATTAGTTTCGTACACAGTCGTGCATTCTGACCGGACACCATCGTGTGTGTATTTTTAAAACTGAATAGTAGTGCGATTACGAGTAAAATATAAGATTAATTGTCTCTTATTATGGAAAAAATCAAATGTCAAAAATGTGCGGTTTATATTTCCTATTTTTGTTTAGTTGTATGTAACGCAGATTTAGATCGTACTTGATTTGATCGTTATTAATATGATTATATAATAAAATATAATATGCTGGTAACAGTATTAATAAAACATATAAAGCATCCTATTTACTGTCACGTAGAAAAAAAAATAGGTTAGATTTACGATTTACCGGGCAAATATCACGGGTTGGTCAGCCGTTAAAATTAAGTCGCATTACTGCAGTTAAATATTTTATAATGAACATCTAAAATTTAAACTACGGCGTAGTTATTACTTTGATTTGTGAGTACAAGTTACACCTATCCTGATCGAAGAAAAAAATAACACGTTAATTTGAATATTTGCGTTTCATTATTGCTGTAATTACAATTAATGCCGTATAATTTTATCAGATCACTACCGCATCCGATAAACGACAACACGATATGTCTTAATAATAACTTGAGTGTTTCGAAAACATGTATATTATAGAATAAACATGTTTTGATGTTATTTTGTTTGTAAATATAAAATAAACGGTAAAATGTGTTTCGATAGTATATACCAAACGAGGCGTGTTGTATTTTTACATTTTAATTCAACTCTCAAGATTTATACAGTAAGAATAAACTTTTCAACGAATTTGAAACTGCATTGCAATAGTGTTGTGGTTTTTGTTAAAAAATCAATTCATGAATAATTAATACCGAATTTCGTGATTAAGTACTTCTAAATAATTGTAATGCAATGGTTTTTAAATGTCTCTGTATAGGTAAACTTGATTTAAAATTGTTTACGAAACATAAGGTATTCCACGGAGGTACATCACATTGTAGACCGTAAATAGTACGACTGTAGTAATAACTGATCCTACCTAATATAACGATTTTGCGTTCTCTCAGTGGACCGAGATCGTTGCCGTTGTAGTTAGCGATAGTATTATTATTATTATTATTAGTAATATAATTAGCGCAGCTATCTAATATATCCCAGATTTTTTAAGTGAAAACCTTTGAGGTGTTATTTTGTTATTACGTTGTGTAGGATAGGGCTTGCAAATCTCAACGTCTTATAAAACACTATGACACTAAAATTTACTAAAAAAAATACGAAACCTTACACGAAGTATTATGTTATTGAAGTTTATCCGTATTGAAAACGAGACTTATTTTGATTTTCACTCATTCGCGATGCCTACTCTACCCGCGAGCAAATTGAATGCATGATTGACGTTTTTATGTACACGTTTTACGCACCATCATATATAAAAATTGTCGAAAACATGATCATTGTTTTAATCACGTTCTAATTTTGGAGTAACAAACATGTTTCGTTTGAATTACAAACGCACGTGTTGCTGTGATCCTATGGGCATATTGTAGCTTTATAAAAGTCATTTCATTCAAAAGTCGTTGCTTAATTCCATATATCCGATAAACGTTACATTTCTTATGCATTACAAAAACAAAATGTCCAATAAATATCACGTTAAAGAATAAATGTACATAGCGATTGTTCTACAATTAGAGAAAAACTAAATCCGTAAAATTATAATATTTACGTTTATTATTATTGTTTTAGTTTATGTGATGATGGTCTATGAGTAATATAAATTTATTAACTTCGTATAATTATAATAACATATCGCATACTATTACATAATAATATATTATTATATTTAATTATCACCGAAACAGTATATGTAACGAACTTTGACCACATAAAAGTAATCTTTGGTTCGTTAAATCACTATCAACTTGAAATAATCATGTTAAAAATTCAAAAAATGACGTCTGCAACACCATTCGCTTTCGATATTTTTTTTAATCTATATCGATTTTTTTATTTATAAAGCCCGAATAAGGTCATAACGTTCGTGTGCACGTTCAACGTGACTAGCGTTTAAAAACACTTCAATTTGATACACACACGTATATATATATATATATATATATATATATAATATTAATTATTTAAAAATAACTTCGAATAAATAATGTGCATCGCGACGGTGTAGACCGCGACAGTGGCACGCGTATACCACTGGTAGATCTTAGTATCAAATTATTATCATCAGATATTTTGTACGTCGCTGCACGCGACTGTTTGTAGTTCGGTGACATTTAACGTAACACACCCTGCGAACTCGACGGAATTGCAGAAAATCTCTGCTGCACCAAACGTCGGTCAACGGTTGCAGTTTCAAAGCGCGCACTAACCGATATGTTAATGATCGGTTCGGGCGGCAACGAGCGACTTCCATCTATTCCAATTACCATTTATATGCGTTAGGTTAAGCTAACCGTTTATATATATAATGTGTTAACCTAACGCATATAAATGGTAATTGGAATAGATTGAAGTCGCTATTATGATGTCTTATATTATGATGCACGATGCACTCAGAGCAATAACTGCGATTCGTAAACATGCCGAAATCATTAGATTCGATACTAATCGAAACAAGTTATTTTTATTTTGAAATTATACAAGTAGTTAGAAAAAAAGGATATGGAAGGTGAGGATCGAATACCTAAATACCCTCCCCCCGTGATTACGTCTCTGCACGCAATAACCTAACCTCGTCGGCTTAGCATATGCAATCCTGTAAATATACGTAAGTCAAGCAGTGAAGTCCCAGGAAAAAAAAACAATTTTATTACAACATTAACTAAGCGTTCCTAAAACGTTTTTAAAACATTACAATATTCAGTAAAATTTGCCGAACAATTTAATAAATGATTAATTGAATATATTTTATTTTAAAACCTTCTTATTGATCGCTAAAAAAATTGTTTGAATAATTGAATTAATGTATTAAATTGAGTTAATAAAATGTTTACGGTCCTGTTGTCTAACCAGTTACCGACCGTTGGACTGGACTTCGGTGCCCTCGTACGGTTAAATCGAATGTGATGCCCTTTAAAACTACCGATTCCTGACTATGTAATACTATAAATAAACGCTAGAAAACTCATAAACTTTGTTTTTACTTTTGTGGTCATTTTCGATTTTTTTTTTTTGACTAGCCATGTCAGATTTAATTTGCAGAAAAAAATTGCCACACGAAACTTTACAGATCTAGGCTTAGTCTGAAATTTTCGTGAAAAAATGTTTACATTTTAACCTAACTATAATATATATTTTATATTGTATATTTAATTATAATTGTTAAAATTATTATAATATAAAAATGTATTAAATAATTATAATTAAATATACAAAGTCAATAAAATCGCGATTTGAGTCACGATTTTATTAATTTAATATAACCATTTAATATTTTTTAATTTTAGTTTTATTTTTCATTATTTTATTATGGCTAAATACAATTTAAAGTTCTGTATATGTAATACTACATAATTAAAAAGGGTATGTGAATATTCGTGTCACTTATAAACATTGTATAGTCTTAAAGACGTAAATAATAGTCATCATTCATTAGAAATCTTGGATGTTATTATGTCCAACAAATTTATTATTATGACAAATAATACTTATAAAATAAATCACACAACATTTCTAAGATAATACGTTACATATGGCTAACGAATACAGATCTAATGAGTTGATATTGCTCATCACTACTCCTACCCACTCGGATCAATCTCGAATCGCAAAAGTCTCATTTGCATAAGTATACTGATTAATCCATGTAATTTTCATATCAATTGGTTCAATGATTTAGGCAAGCATTTCTCGACCTAGAGTTTACCAACTAAATGAAGGGAAATACGATAAAAGAAAAAAAAAAATCTGATTAATCTGATTATCATTTGTTTTAAAACTTAATTTAATTTAATTTTTATTAATTTCATCAAAAATTGGTTATAGTGCCACCATTTTTTTAAATATTATTTCGTACTTTATCTCTTAGTTTTTGGAATTCTGAAACTTTTAAACCGCAATACTAAACAGTTTAGGATTATTGAATGATAGCGTTTTTCCTCACAGACCTTCAATAGTATGGTGTCACCAATATTTGGTACAAATCAACAAAAATAAACAATTACAGATCTCAAATGATAAATAAAGTAATAAAAATAATTTCTAAATAGTATAGTATGACATCATACGAGAATATTATATTATCGTGTCTAAGCTTAAATTTAATTTTAAACGGGAAACGGCATTTATAAATAATAATAAACCATAGAAAATCGAACTTAAAACTGAATTTGATATATTTTCAGAATTGTTTAATTGAAATAATTCAATAGAAATATGTTCCTTAAGAATAGTACTTTTACGATTTTCAATTTATGATAACGTAAGCAAGTATATGAGAAAAAATATGTTTGGGGATCGATTAAAAATATAATATTCAAAAAATGGGGGTCGTCACGGCAAAATACTGAGAAACTGTGGTTTAAGGTGTAGAAACGACGGAAAGATTTTCGTAAAATTACACAGGTTAAATACGATTTGAACGTATCCCGTAAATGTATACAAGATCGTCACGCGAATCCCTTCTTACTTAGCTGTGCACTGCTGGATATTGACATGTAGTGTTATCAGACGCGTACACTAAAATATATTTTGTGGAGGATTTTAGATTGTTCATTTCCATACTTGTATAATCGGTAAACTAATTTTACCTCATAAAAACGTATCTAATATTTTTCATGAATTTCGGGAGGAGTGAACCCCTAAACCCCCCTTGTGTACACCCCTATGTGTTGTACTCAATAATATATATTGATATATTTACACTCGTTAACCACACCATACCTATAGTTTAATGGAACCATCTCAGTTTTCCAGTAGGCAATTGTAAGCATTGAAAAATATACAATTAATGCTTCTGAGAACTAATTGACCAATTTACCAAAACTGAAAGAATAAAAACTTTAAAATTGCAACATCGTTCGTATACTAATTAAAAATTAAATTGTTTTTTTTTTATATTACATGGAGCATAGGTATTTTATAAATGTTCGTACTTGGTATTGTCTTAGCGAATAGCAAATTGTTAAGCTTTTATGCACGAAGAAAACACTGGCAGTTCTATAAAATCTCAGTTTCCCCCTCTCCTCAATATTATACAATAATAATACAATAGGCAGGTAGGTTTTTCGTTTAACTTTATCAGTTACGTACAGAGTTTTTTCTCCATATAATTTTTTTTCTTCAAAAACTACAATTTGAATCGATACAATGAACGATTCAAAAGTTGCGTGTATAAATATATATGTATAATTAACCAATCGTTCCTGTACTGACAAACAATCGAATAACGATCGTTTTATATTCATCCATTACAGGTGGTTATTATGGTAAACTAATTTATGTTTCGTTTTGAAAGAATAGCTTAACCGTTTTGAAGCATTCGATCATCGTACACTAAATTCTGCGTGAATATCGTAAGAAATCAAATATTTTCTATTTGCTATGACGCATATCCTTTAGAAACTTTGACTTGTTACACCCCGGTACGCGAAAAACTTCATTGTTAAAAATTATAATAACTTTTATTTTTATTTAGCCATTCGAATTCGAATAAAATAACCTTGTCAAATACAATGTATTAAGCACTTTACTGTCATATCAAACACATTGACACAGTACATCGGTAACATTACGATAAACGTAAATTATACACCGTGATCGTTTGTCATCGGTATCCGATCGTTCTGGGCGGAAATAAACGATGAGTTTATACGTAAACATTTATACGTATTCCGTAGCATACTATTGATTTTACAATTCATACAAGTACCTAATTATCCGTGCGTTAGCCGTTGTACTAAACGGCGGCGCCTGACGATCATATGTTAGTTAAAACTTGGTCGATTCAGTACACGCAGAGCCGGATTATTGTTATAATATAAGGAAAGACTATTGCTTTCAGTGAGACCCTTTCACCCAAAACAATATCATATTTTTATTTATATTTAGTAATTTGTAATAAATATTTATTAAAATAAGTATAGTATGTTTTTTTGTATATTTTAGTGTAGCTACGATTTAGTTAGATAAAACAGTACTTTATATTTGTTGACTAACGATTATAGAACCATTGTACATTAACCATTGTAACCATTTTAAACTTGTGGCCCAATGCTATAGCCCCCCTTCTAGTCCTGTCCCCTCGATCAAGCCCTTGGTACATGTAAATCTGTACGGTTACGTCCAGGTGGATAGACGTACGACTGTTAAGAATTATTGAGAATCTTTATGCAAAATAAGAATGTACTCGTATCTGCAGTACAATTGTTCGAAACAATTTGTTCCAGTGAATCTGTCGAAACGTAAGGAAAAATGGTCCTGTAAAATCTACAGTACAAAAATAATCTTGCGAACACGGCTATGGATAATATCACAAATCGTCTTCTGTCATTTTGAGATGACGGATTTAAATACACAATATATGTTTATCGTATACAAATAGATATTAAGGCTAGATCAAGAGGAGAGGGCTGTAGCTCCGGGCAGCAAGTTGAAATGATCCTCAATATGTTAACTCATTTGTTTCTTTTTTTTTGTATAAAAATGGCATCAAATGATAAATTAAATATATATATATTATTTATTTTTATTTTTTATTGCATATGAGTGAAAAAATGTTTATTCAAATTAAAATTAAATATATTTTTACTACTTAATCAACAAAACATATTTTGTAATCGTTGATTAACCAATATAAAATATTGTTTTAACAATCGCGACTATACTACGATATATAAATATACTAAAATATAATTTTTTTCGTTAATATTTATTACAAACTTTTAAATATGAATAAGAAATTTAATTATTTTGGTTGAAAGGGCCTCAGTAAAAGTAATTGCCACCCTTATATTATGACCATAATCCGGCCCAAATAGATACGGATAACATTGTGTGTGTTAATATTTTAATCGTGGGAAGCGATTATACGACAGAATAACCAGATTTCTTCTCATTTTAATTAAACACCATTTTAAAGTATATATACGATGTTTACATTCATATAACACTTTATCGTTATGAACTCGTTTGGGATTTTTTTTTTCTCTATTATTAATAATACGAACATCTACGTAATTAACAACGAATATTAATAAGCGCTTATCATCTGTTATTGAAATCAATTTTCATTTAATTGGCATTTACAAGTTTCTCGAATTTTCTAGACAAATCTAAAATCTTAGCACAAGTATCTATCGATAAACTAATACAATAATATATTACTCGTGCTCGATGTGTATTTAATTGATTCGTATTATAATAATTATAATAACATATAATATTATCTACACGGGCTTTTAGTTCTTACACGTATCCCCCGTAACCTTTGCGTGCTATTGAACCGTAACGGTAGGTATTATTTGCGATTAAAATCAATGTTATATTTTAAAGCACACAAATATATGCACTATGTAAACATTGTTAAACGGTCTGTATAAAAAAAAAAAAAAACCATATAAAACTTACACCAGCTGTAAAATATTGTGTCGTTTGGTCTAATGCCTTAATAGTTTATATAATGATAATATGGTCACGATTTTTTATCCAACGTTTACTAAGAAAAGAAAAATAAAATAAAAAATGAGTTTACTCAACAATAAGACGAGTAATATAACGTTATGATATTCAGTAGTTACGATTAACTAAGTTTTATTTCGTTTCTAGCGGTGCGGTTTTTTTTTCAATCTGTAATGGATTCCGCTTTTTTATTAGTGTTTTCTTATTATAGACAAGCGACTGCAGTACAAGGCTTAATACCTACGGATTATTAAAATAATTAATACGATAACGCGTGCACTAATGTTAAAGACGTCGTTACAATTATTTTTTCTTGAGAAGATTAATAATTAAAGTTCGACGAGATAAACGGGTCAATTTCAAAATCATTAACAAATCACATTAGCCAACAGGAGCGTAAATGTAATTCATAATATATTGTTATCGGCGTGATTAGTGATTTATAGAGATGTTAAACATGGTATTTATTTTTATTTATTTGTTTTGTATATAACCGTATTACACAGTATAGAATATTGCAATACTTTAAATTATTGAAAATATAACACAGGTTACAAAACCATTATTAATTATGAAATATAAATCATTTTAAAATGGATTAGTTGAAAAAATGGCTAAAAGGTCAGAAAACATTTAAAAAACGTTTAATGCAGCAATTGTTTTCAATTAAATTCACGAAATTAATATTTAGTCATACTACAAATTATGATGTACCATATGTATTGCATACACCTAGTAACTAGAAATAATTTAAATCAAAATTATTTTAATTACAATTTATTCTTCATAATAAATTAAATACATAAAATATAATAAGTAGCCAGTATCGTCGCAAACTTTAGAGGGACGTCTGGCAAAAGTAGTACAGTTAATAAAATTATTCCAACTTAACAATATGATGAGGACCTCCAAATGTATTTCAAATGCGAAATCAATTTTTCAAGCCAATTCGTTTCATATTTCATATGTAAAACCCGACCTATTAAAGCCATCCACTGTTATAATTTAAGAAACCCGAGCCCTTCTAAAGTTAAAGTTAAAATTGTGTAATGAAGGTCATCCAGCTCTAACTATTCTCATAAAATCCCTAACCCTATCCGGTTCAGCGAAAGTCTCACTCAACTTGGTGAAGATCCAAATCGACCTGGTGAAGGACCTTGTAATTGTATACAACAATTATTTATATAATATTCAACTATTTAACATTTATTAATTAGTATATATATTAGGTATTGTGTTAATAGGTTGAAACACGCATTCGTTTCTTCGATGTGATTTAAATTACTGAAATCACATACAATTATTTGATTATTTTTATATCAATTTTTAAGTTCATCTTTATACAAATTGGTGGTATTGATGTATATACCATATACATTGTTGATGTCTCCAGGTATTGGGTTTTAATATATACATGGAGCCCGGATGTTCGTACGTAGACATAAAATGCACATTTAAATTGTACATTATCAGCATGTCACGACCTACGACTGCCCTAGAAAAGTACTATCTGTATACGGGTGCCCACGTAGCAGCACGGACGAACACGTTGGCCAAGGGAATCTATTCGCCTGTTACCGAGGCAACCGGCCGTGGTCCACCGCGTTGAGATTAAATGGAACATTTTTAAATGTGCATTTGGACGATTCCGCTTAAAGCTTTTTTTTTTTTTTTTAGTTAAAAATAATCCGGTCGGTTGACCACCACCTACTCGCGTGTTGTACTTTTCATCGAAGTGGAGTTACAGGATAACGAGGTCGTCCCGGCTGTACCCAATACACACGCACCCAGCATAAAACATATCACACTTGACAGACGAGAACTAAACACTATTTTTTGTGTCTGTATTATAATATTTCTTTACGTGTACAAACTTTTATTTGTTTCCTAAGTGTTACAATACTCTACTATTTTGTGTTCTTAATACAAACACGTCCTAACATTCGATGAACATAAAACTAAGTCACTCGATCGATAAATCATCCGAAAAAAAATTAATCGATTTTATACGATTATTATTATAGGATACTGAAATGACACAAAAATCAAACGAATAATATACGTCATGTTTAGTATTACAAAAATATACCGTTTCATAATATATTATTCATTTGACCTAAAACGTTTTAAAATAAGCATAACGGTTCCCCACCCCGGCCTGGTTTAAATTGATTCTCGAACCGTTCGATTAACTTATTAATGGCGTTAGAGTATAATATTTTAGTAGATTTATAGTTATCTGAAAATACTAAAAAAAAATAAAAAATGTTTTTTTTAATTATTTTTAAGCATGTATGTATTATAGTTTTTACTTAATTAGCTCTTATCATTAATGTGTAATATGTTCATACCAATTGTATGGAGTTCGGGCCATGCCAATCAATAATATTATTGAATATTAACTAGTCGTGTTGTTATGAAACAAATTCTTTTTGAATTGTATCATACTAATTAATGAATAGCAAAAAAAAAATAAAATAAAAAATAAATACTGACCGTGGTTATAGAAGTGCATGAAAAGAACCTAAAACGACTTCCTTTCGTGAAAGTTATACACAGAGCACTGCACTTTAATACCGCACACGGTTTTTTTCAAATTTATGTCGTGAAATAAAAAACTACAACACATCATATTACTTTGACTGGAAGTGAATACAGGCCGTATAATTCTAAAGATATCGATTGGTTGTACTTATCGCTTCAATAGTCTGAGGAACAAAAAAATCGAACACCACTTGTTATACTTGCAGGGACTTGGCTGCTCTAAACTGAAAAGTTAACAACAAAACTGATCAAAATATTATCATTTTTCAAACCTTTGAAAAAAGTAATGTTCATAGTCAGTTATGTATTTTTATTTTTTTTTCATTTGAAACATTTATGGTTCGTTCTTTATCAGTTTCCTGAAAACAAATATGTTTTGTGTACTGTAACAAATGTCGATTTATAAAACTAATATTATTAACATACACATGTATACGTATAATTTTCAGTGTGTTATATTTCAACTACCTATTTGGATATTTGCGTATCCAGACCATTCTTCGCGTTAATTAATCAGGCTAATCAACAACCTATAGTATCTCATCGTTAAAACGTTTCTACGAGCATATACCAAATAGAATTGAACAATAAATCAGCACCTTCAAAATATCCGCGAGACAACATGTTTATCGTCGTCATTGAGTAGAATAATAAAAAATAAAAATTAGTAAATGGATTTAGAACTCGTAAATTAATGTATTAAAAATTTAAAAAAACAATTAGCTTATGCATAGAAATAAATAAACGCTTATCCTTGAGTGTTATTATGTTTGTAAAGTACTGCTGAATTCGAATTAAAAATTCATCGTTAGCTATATACATAGCGATTTCATTGACTTTGTTTGTACCTGACAATGATTTTTAATCGTGTCACGACCGAAAACATTGTTAAACATTATACAATTTTTAGGCAACCCAGAAATACGATGCAACGTGGACAACTCATTCATCTCTGTCCAATTAGACGGATCTAGGACGTGCACCTACCCGATTGAGAGCTTCGCGATGGGTATTGTTACCACAGCGCACGCGTTTCAGACAACTTCCGATCTAATCCAATAACCGACGTACGGTTGTTCACAAGCTGCACATCGATTCGCCGACGGGGTGCACATAGCCATCGTAAAAGAGTTGAAAGTTCGTTCGGCACCCGAAACCAGATTGATCGACCTGACGATCCGGAAAATAACCGGTCGAAATGAAAACCTTTGGGGAAATGGCTTGGCACACGTCAACCACTGTAATATACCTACAGTTAAAACCGCATTGATTGTGACTAGTCTGCGCGCACATTTATATTTCTAACTACTCGTTTGCGTAAAAAATACTCGACTGCGCGTATACATTTTCACTATTCTTGACGAAAATCTTGAGAGAAAAAAAATATAACTCATCTGCATCGTAGACATAATATAAATGACTTACATTATATTCGCACATACAGATATTCGGTAAGCACTTGGTATTTGGTACTCATCATACATAGACTATAAATGTCTCTAATATACTATCAATTTTTAATGAAATATCATCGTAATTATTATTATTAAACAATAATAAATTTAATTAAATGTAACCATTTATTAAAATTAAATTTCTACTATGGAATTTATGTTCAATATATTTTTTATTTCATATCCATTCTTGTAAGTATTTTTCCTTGTGTACAGTTTCCTTTCTTTCACAATTCATTATTATAGTATATTATTATATTTGTTTATAGACGCTCGATAGGCATAGAGTATATAGTTGATAAATACATGATTAGTTGTTTCAGAATATATATTAAAGTTAATTATAGGAAACAACAAATAAAATAAGACATTTAAGACAATATTTAGAGTTATAAAGTATAAAACAAAAAAAATGACGATATTTACAAAGAATAAATATAAAATTATATCGTTATACAATGGTTTAACTGCGAAACAGATTGAAAAAAAAGTCAAAGTACTTAAACTCTTAGCGAAAATAGATAATTACCTTGAGTTAATATCCGGTTTACAGGTGCAAGAAAACAATAGGATTTACGTTTTTGAGGAGGAAAATAGAATTTATACGTGGATCTCAGTATTAAGTTTAGAAATTTATAAATTAAAGAAATTACTTCAAGACAATCAATTTTAGAATTCAATAAATTTTAAAACTAGCGCAAATCATTACACTACTTTGTGAATTTCTGAATAGTTGATAATAAGTTGAAATTTGTTTAAATTCAAAGTTAGGTAAGTAGTTAGCTGGCAACATCAAAGTTAGTTCAACATTCCCTGTTTTACACGCTAACATATGTAAAAATCGATTTTCGATTCGTTCCAATTTTTTAATAAGATACTGTTCTTGATGGGGGCTCCAGATTATTGAACCGTATTCCAAAATCGATATACAAGAGCAAAATATAAAATACATAAGATCATCGAACTCAAATAATTGTATTAATACACTCAAACTAAGAATGGAACGGTAATTACTTACAAGGGATCAATTACCAGACTTAAAAATCAGATAAATAAAACTAATTTTCATGTGATCATGAAAAACTCGTGACTAATCCAAGTGAATTTGATGAACGACTCACCCACATTAGGACAGTATAGAAAAAAATGTGACATTATTTTAACTGGAAACATTAACAATATTATAGCAATAATAATAAAGACGCATTGAATGATTTTAAACGGTATATTTATTTATTTATTTCACTATATGAATATTGTCAACAGTCAACAAAAGCCAAGTGCGATGAAGAAACGAACGAGCACATTGCAAAGACACTTTTAATTAAAGTTACTTTAATTTTACGTAATACTCTCTTTTCCCGTGCTCTCAAATAAACGGAAAAATCGATAAATCCCATGCCCTGCTTACGGTGACATTTAAGGTCGATAACAGGGTGTGTTATTAAATACGACGCAACAAAAAAAAAAAAAAAAAATACCGGTTAATAATAATATTAGTAGATAATACATAGCTCGGAACCTGTCGGTTTTGGCTGTTGGCAATAAATAATTCTAAATCATTTTAATATATTATATCAGTACACAACGTTTTGAGTGATCTACGTTTTCGGAAGAAACCAGTGACCGATAGTATTAATTCACGATCGTTGTGATCCATAACTCCATGTACCAATGCATTTCGTTAGATTTAATTAGCTTAACATATAAAATCCTAGTACCCAAATACTGATATCGAGTGTCAGAAGTGAAAAAAAATATTTATATAATTTTCCTACTCCGGTCATCAATAATCTATAACGTTATTTACTTGTATAGCTGTTGTATATAAGTAAACCGATAACAAACAATTGTATTATCGATCAACTATAGTGATAATCATTTTAAAGTTAAATTTGTTCGGGAATTAGATCAAGGTAAATAGAGTTGGTCCGTACGGACTCACTGTAATGTTGAAACAAATAATAGTTTATAAAAACGGCTTCATACATTTTACCGCAACATTGTTAATTTTTTCTGCGCACTATTATTAGGAAAATTAAAAAATAAATATGTTGCCGGCGTAGATTTCCAGGTGAAAGTCAGTAGCGTAATTGGAACAATTAAGAGGAGGGAGGGAGATTTAAAAATATCACGGATATAAATATGTACTGTTTTATTTTATTAGCTACAGGTTATTGGCTTAAGCCGCGATTAAAACATCATAAATAAATAACTCCAAGATGAGGCGACCCTCCCATCCCCACTCAGCAACGCCATTAGCGCATGTCGTGTATGTTTTTCGAGATTTTACTGGTTCAATAACTTTCAAATTAATAACAGTACAAATATATTAAGTTTAGAAGTACATAATTAACATGACTTGTTTGCTGTTTAGACAAATCGCGTGACACACAGCAATAAATAACCGTAATACAGAGTGTCATATTTTGCCTATCAGAGTCGGCGCAAGGGATGTGCAGGTAGTACCTCACACATCCCATCATTAATCGCATCGACATATCTAAATGCGACCGCTCCGTAGAACGTTCTACGGTGCGCTATTTTCCAGACAAAAGTGAAAAATAATCATTACTTTAAAATATAAATTTGTAAAACAATTTGTATCTGTAAGCAAATTATATTTTATATAATAACGTAATTCTTTTCGGTTAAGATGATTGTTTGATTAATTAAGCATCACGATCCATCACCATTTTATGATCACAATAAAAATACACTTTTATCGTTTTTCACACATAACGGCCCTTCACCAGAAAATATTTGAAAGTATAAACTAGTGATGGATACTATCGAATAGTTCGGTGGACTATCGAATAGGTCGATAGTGACTAGTTGATAGTGCTCATCACTAGTATAAACTATTGCGATAAGGACGACACAACAAAACATTTGTCTAGTTATTTCAATATGGACCACAGAACAATACAAAATATCGAGACAAAATGTACAAGAGATAAATATTCAACCAATTGTTCTGAAAAAATTACTCTGTGATAATACAGGTTTTTATGTCAGTTACATTACCAGAATATAGTGTAATAAATATATCATTATCTCATGATGTAGAGACTACTGCAGAAGAAACTGCTTCGACCAAAAATCGAAATAAATCAACCAATAAGATGATAATCCGGTCTAATCTAAATACTGTACAGTCTAAACACTCACCAAAGATAATTATAAAATAAAAATATAAGACTGTACCGATTTTAAAAATGGCTCTACAAATTCTCATTCTGGAAAACTTAAGAGTTGTACGGTTAGAAACTTTGGATAAGTTATACTATGTAACACATCTGCATTCCACTCAGTTGCATCAGTATTAATGGTAGCATATTGTGATAGCATTAACTAAAACACTGCAATTGTTTAAAAAAAAGTTTTCTTGGAGTTCATAACTGGATTAGTTTAATTCATTTTTAAATGAATGTTGTTACATTTAAAAAAAAATAATATGCAAATTGTAGTTGATTTTTGCAAAAATATAATTTAAAATTGTTGTGATACGAGTACGCGTATTACTAAAATTTCTATAATCAGAAGAATAATGTATGAGAAATTTGGTTTAATGACACGTACATATTATACAGTTAGTGTAAAGAAATGTGATTTGGTATAATATGTGAAATCGTTATATCAAACAAGTTATAGTGTTTGATATAATATTGTTTAGTATCAATTCTATTGTGACTTCGAAAACCACTTAGTAGAGTAAGAATCGGTGATATTATTCTTCAACTTATTAAACTTATATTTTTGTTAACAGCTGAAATATATACAAGCTAATATAGAGTATCTAAATTACGATACGAAGTTGGCATCATGTGAGACTGCAGTGGCAAATGTTCTTAAAGCATTGTTAATTCAATTACCAACAATGATGGATAATATCAAATTCGTTTACCTACGAAAACTATTCCTTTGTCTTTGTCGTACATAACAATACTTGTCATACATGTAAATTGAAATTTATTCTAAGAAGATTAAAGCAAGATTAAAGATATTAAAGAAGATTAAAGCAAGATTAATGATTGAAAGTTCTAAGTGTCAACATACAACTCAAAAAGGAGTAAATTGTAAAGGAATAAAAACAATTGAAGCATTAAGCATTTAAACAATACATTTATTATCAAATTACTCAATTGGGAAGGTGTTTTACAATTACTGTAACATTTTCATATCGTATAGTTATTTATAAAAATATTATTAAATTTAATTTCAGAAAATTCAACCTACCAAAATACCGGTTCTGAAAGGGTCAAACAAATTTTAATAAATTTGGAAAATGTGCCTCAAATTGTAAAAGTGAATAATACCAGAACCATTTAAGAGGAATAGTTCTCATGGGCATGAACTAAGCGGACAAAGAAACGATGTTGGGCATTACCGTGAATACTGCAAAATAATTGGTAGAAATAATTGGGAACTGTACGATGATCAACGAACTAAGTCCGTCCGAAAATTCATAAAATTATTTCTGTTTATAACTAAGGTTCAAAATCTTAACACTAGGTTATCCATGAACTACTCTTCATGAATCTATAAAAAAATTTCTTCCGAACTTAAAGGAAAAAATTGTATGACCGTTTGAAATTCAAATTTTTACGAAATTGCATAAAACAAAATTTTTTCTCAGACGATTTTAAATATTTTCGATTATTCAAGAAGTAAAAGTCGCAGAAACTTGAAATTTTTACCAGCTGTTAATTTTGGCATTTCCTTTGTGTATTATTTTTTTAAAAATATTTTATTGATTTTTAAGCTACTTATAGGCATTATAAATATCGATTTTTTACATTTTTTTTTTTATAATCATTGATAAAAAACATTTGGCTTGTACGAAATACTTGAAAATTGAATAGGAAATTCCCCAGAAGTAATTCTTACTGTCATATAAAAAATATTGAAATTCATAGGCACAAATTTTTTTTATAAATTTTGAAAAGCAAATATTGGCATTATATTTCAATTTAAATATAAAATACTATATTATTATATACTCATTTTAGACAAACATATTAACTCCGTTCAGAATCGTTATTCGTATACAATGATATTTATTATTGCATTCAAATTTAACAAATCCGTTGTAATGACCTATCCTATGAACGAGGTGCACTCCACCACCAAGTGTACAGCAGAGCGAGGCCCATCCCGTTCTTTTTTTCTATATAGTTATTTCTAATAATTAATTAACGATAATAAAACACCATTAAATAGGGTGAATAGTAAAAAATGCATATGTACAATTTTGTAACTTTGATGTCCACTCTATGTGCTATTAATAGGTATATTTCTTTTATATTATTAATCGACAATCGTCAACCAGTACAAAAGTATATTTTCCTTCTGTGGCGTACAAACACTAAAAAGCTACATAGGTATCATAATTCTTTTTCCTTTTTATAGTGTTCAATAAAACAATATTGAAGATTTACTATTTAAAATGTTTATTTATCCATAATTAGGTATAAATAAAACACTTAAGAGTAAAAAATATTTGAAATTTTCTATATAAACTTTAAAGTTTTTCTCTTTTTATAACTGAAAAACCTCAATATATAATATAACTCAATAGTAATTTATCATGTAAATAAAATTATATTTTATATTATAGTTATAATTAAATTACATAAATTATAATTGAATAACATAAATAAAAGTTAGAGTTAAATTATTATTTATTAATAATAATCTAAAAATATTACGTTTGGATGCAAAGCCTTGGTTTTTAACAGCATTTTTATTCAATTACTATAGAAAAATATAAAATATATGGTCTTAGAGAAACGTAACAATATGAATAATTCAATTTAAAAACGACAAAACATTATTCAGGAAATTAGGAAAATTTATTTATGGAAACAACACATGGTGGGATTCAAAATTCAAATAGCCGGATAGGCCTCTAAAACTAATAATTCTATTATATTTTAAACCATTTAACCAATTTTTAATAATAATTGAATATAGATTAAAATGTATAGGTCTTATAACAATAACATTACTTTATTTACAATAAATTTTAATAATATATTATTTAAAAATTGATTTGACTTACCTTTAAAAAGCTGAGGTTATGATCGTAAACATTGCTTCGAAAGTAATTTGTCTATTTAACAATACAAAATACAAATTAACTAATATTTATATTTTATATAATATCACAGACGATAGTGTTGTTAGTCGCGGACGAAAACAGTATATTTTTAAATTATATAACAATAATACATCGAATTAATAATATTATATCGATATCAACAACACGGCGGCGGTGGCCGGCAGGCGGCAGCGTAATTTCTATTTATATAAATACATACTGTTTCGTATGTTTCTTAGAAAAGCAAAATATAATTTTAGGTACGATTATTATCGTATTAACGTATTATTATGTTATATTCTATAGATTTTAAATTTACCAAAAATTGATAAACTCTTATTATAATCTAAAAATTGCAATAAGTTACTTGTACAACCAAATTGTCTGGCCCTAGCCGGCCGGCCCCATAATTCGATTATTCGACCGGCCCATCGGGAAATTTCCCGATCTCCCGATCTGCCAGTCCGCCCCTGTATAGTAAACAAAACGAAATCACACTACTTTTTCCAATTCGGATAGCCAACTGGAAGCTTTAGGTCTGGATCCTCAACAAGTTCGTAATTAGAAGGCTTTTTTGTACTCCATTCTTTTTTCCACCGATCTTTGATGGTAAGGTATGTGCCGGAATTATCCGGCCAGCCAGGATTTCGTGACTTCAATCTCAACGGTGGTAGATTTTTTATATCATCATATATCGGTATGATAGGAGTTCTAGTGTACTTATCCCATTCTCTCCTTAAGAAGTCTTCTCACCTGATATGTGGTGGAGGAATATTTGTTAAGACCGGAAGCCAAGGTAGAGGAGTTGACTTTAGTGTCCCGGAGATAATTCTCATTGACCGATTAAGCTGCACGTCTATTTTAGATACGTGACAGCTGTTTAGCCAAACAGGACTACAGTATTCGGCTGTGGAATAAACCAGCGCAAGAGTTGCAGTTGTTATTCAAATAAAACATTATTGATTCCGATTTTGATGGATTGGGCTTCAGTTTCCACTTTTTGTAATATTCTGATAGCGTGGCCAGATCCTTATTTAGTTTATCTTCACATGTTTTAAAGTCAATACTCTGTACTGCTAAAGCTGTGTCGTCTGCATATTGGAATATGCGGGATGAGAGATTTTCTGGCATATCATAAATGTACACATTAAACAAAATCGGTGCTAAGATGGAACCTTGAGGTAGTCCGTTATTTATGTTTCTCCAGCTACTTTGTGAATAATTAATGTGTACCCGGATTCTTCTATTTACTAAGAAAGAATTTAGTAACTTGTTTAGCTTTAAACAAGGAATAATTTTACTAAATTTAAGCAATAGTCCTTCTCGCCATACTGAATCATATGCTGCTGTAAGGTCTATAAAAATCGCAGCGGTTTTAATTTTCTTTTGAAATCCTGATTCAATAAAGGTGGTAAGTGTTTTAACTTGTTCGCAACATGATCTACCCGGGCGGAAGCCGGCTTGTTGCTTTGGTAGTACTTTGTCTATTAGAGGGGCAATCCTATTGTAAATAATTTGCCTCACTTCCATCCTTCTTGGGTTTATTAAATGCAATAATCTTAGCTTTTTTAAAAGAAGTTGGTACGTTATCTGTACTAAGTATTTTGTTATAAACTTTCAAAATATACCCTTTGGCTCCAGGGCCCATATTAATTAGGAATTCTGGAAAAATTCCGTCAAAACCGGGAAATTTATTTTTCTTTACACTTGATAACGGGAGGTCCAGTTCGCTAGCGCTAAATTCCACAGAAAGATTACTATCATTAGATAATGATTTCTTCACCTTTTTAAGTTTATTCTTCACCGATTTAGTCCATGATCTGTCGGAATCGGTGTTCGGCATGCTTACCAAGTGACTAGCTACTTTATTGGGTGAAACAACGTTATATTTGAGAGTTGGTATCTTCCCACTAACTAGTCTATGAATAAGACTCCATGCTTTACGGCTAGAGGTACCATTACCAGTTAACATAACTTAGATAGGATCAATGATTTTGCCACAAAATCACAATTCTTCATTTGGTGAAAACATTTTATATTAATTATAAATGATTAACAATAGGAACTAACAATCCTAGGATTTATACTTTATAACTCACCGCAAAAAAAAAAAAATCATTTATCTTTTGGTTATTATCTTATCTGAGCTCCAGAAAACAAATTGTCTTAATTAATGGAGTGCTTTCCGATCTATGTATTATATCTTCTGGTGTTTTTCAAGATGGCCATCTCAGCCCTCTACTATTTAATCTCACTTCCCGATTTTCTTTCATAATGTATTTTTTATTATTTATATTATTTTATACATAATGACATCAAACTATTGCTTAAAGTTAACTCTCCTTCTTATTGCCTCCTCTTTCACTCAGATCTCAATACCTTCTCTGCCTAGATTAAGCAACAACTTATAATACCAGCAAATGCCATGTCATGACCATTACTCAAAAATGTTCTGCTATCTCTTGCACTTACTCCCTCGAAGACTCTCTAGTCAACCGCTTCTTCGTTATCAAAGACCTTGACATTTACTTTTCTCCTAATTTTAATTTTGAATTATATACAGACAATATAATCAGTACAGCTCTTGAAGTTTTTATGATTTATTTAACGTTTTATTTTTCATAGCCAAATTTTCTTCTATTTCATGTTTTCATGTTCTTTTTTTATCTCTGATTGGATCTATACTGGATTATATGGTAGTAGTTTTGCATCCATACTTAGCCTATGATGAGCTCCAAATGAAAATAGTTCTAAACAGATTTTTATCTTATGTTGCTTTCTTCCTAAAAATTGATCATTCTCAATACGACTACTCTCTTATTCATTTCATCTTTCGACTGCTATCCTTAATCTCCCGCCGAATCGATGCTAACATTTCCTTCGTAAAATATCTTCTAATCGCTCCATCGATTCGCCTGTTTTATTTAAAATTTTAATATTTAAAATATCCTTCCAAGTTCCCACCCACAACACTAGAAATCACTCCTATTCCCAACTTCCAGATTACCACACCTCATATAATCAAAATCATTCCCTGCACAAATTTAAAGACGACTTAATAAGTTTCCTCCTTACAACATTTCCTAAAAATAAGATTATAGCCAAGATGGATGGCATATCTTGTAACAAAACACGTGAAAGCCGGTTATGTAAATTATTTCAGACCATTAAGCTGCAATAGCGCCGATTAAACGAGAAATATACAAAAATAAGAAAGTATTTAATAATAGATAAAAACTCACTATTAAAAATATTAAGATATCAATAAATGTCTTAAATAAATAGGTCATCATATTTTTTTTCCTGTTCCTTTAACCCGAATATATTTGATAGAGGAAAAACGCTTTTTCTAGTAGGTTTAATATAAATAATTTCAAAGATTCATGTACATTTAAAGAAAAATTATTATTAGTAAATTAATCAATACATCTTTAATGAAAAATGTCTGGAGCCAGCAAGTGTTTTTAAAGTTAATGTATGGCTTTTTCCAAAATCCAGAAATGAAAAACGTTACTCCAACAACCCATGCAAACAGAAAACATTGATATTAAAAAATTATTGCTTAGTACGAATTTTTCGCCCCCGACGAGTTATTATGAACAATTACAGTTTTTTTCTCAATAAGCGTTTTTTGACGATTTTTTTCGGTCCGTAAAAAAAAAAGACTTGCAACGAAGTTATTAATTCATTTACACGTTTATACGAATAAAAACTATTTCAAACACGCCATAATGCAGAGATACGATCGCCCCTCCCCACCGGATGGCGTGTAAGCCTTGTCAACTGTCGGATGGAAGAAACAACCTCAAATCATAGGTAAACGAGCTAAAAGCACACGCCGCGGCGTCGGAAACGCCCAAAAATTATGTGTGTTCTTTCCGCCGTTAATAATATAAATAAAACCCATAATAATACCAACAGACCGATAATAAACTTCGCAAAAACATCCGCTGTCCCGTCCGCCATTCCAGGGAGAGTGAGGGGGTATCTGGGTATCTAGATTATTACCTTCACTCCATCCCAGTCAACACGTTTGGAATTGCGTTGGTTGCAAATATTATTGTAACAATACGTCGGATGCCGTTGGGAAATGTGCATTTTGTTTTCGCGATGAATAAATCAATGAATCGTACAGCAACGATCGTTTATTTCGCGAACGTGAGACATTGTGGGGAAAATCAGAAACAGCAACGCGGGTTCGAGGTGCGCCTGTGTATAATCTATAGGCAACTCTAGAATCAAACACGTCGATAAATAGCCATGTTGCGAAGTGTTCAGAGTGCTCGGGTGAAAGCTCGATGTTAAAAATACTTTTTTTAATGCACACCTCGTGACCCTTCAGCATCCGGCGAAGTATTTATACTTCAAGTACAAATTTTCGATATTGAACACTCATTTGATTCGAACATTTTTGATCAAATGTTTATATATCTGCGCAATAATCATTTTTGTTTATACTTAATGACAAAACGTAATTATCGAAATAAAATAATGTATAAGAATATGATAATACATCAAAATAATAAATAACTAATTTATACCTCGATGACCCTTGTATGTAAACCGTTATAAAATATTATCTCGGTGCATGTCTCACAAACCAACATGGAAATACATAAAATACTAAACCGATACTACTGTTACGATAGTGTTGTAGCTTACAACCATAACCGCATTAAATAATTTTACATTATATTACAAAATGTATTATTTTATTATTTTTCTGAAATTTCAACAATAAAAAATATACTTAATTCAACTTCAGATTTTAGTATTTTGAGCCACATAATAAAGGTATTGTATTTGGTTTTATAAATGGTCTAGATATTATTAAGTCATTAAAATATTAATGAAATAAATTATAATAGTATGTAAAATAAAAATGCATAAAAGGAAATAAGTAAAAAAAATAAAAAAAAAAAAAACTGTTGTAAATTCAAACTTAACAGTGATAAAATTCGAGCACTGAATAAGGTTTTCCATAGTATTCTGTCCCTTAGAATTGATTATAAATTTATTTTTTTATTTCGTTGCATACCAGAAAGAATAAAGATCTTAATTATTACCAATATTAATAATTATATAGTTTTAAAAGATATACATAATACACAAATAACATAAATAACACATAATATAATAAGTAATACATACTCATACATATAAATGTAACTCTCTCACTTTTAAATAATAATAAGAATAACAAATTTAAATTTTAAAACAGTATAGATGAATACTATAAACACTGGATATAAACTTATGCTATTCCCTACATAAAAATTAAGTATAGATTTGAAAATAGACTTTCAAATTGCTTAATTTTTAAATCTATTGCAAAGCATACAAAACCAAAAGTATCGTAAGTACATATATATTTAAAAATATGAGACATACTTAAATTAAACAACTTTTTTTATTTAAAATATATCATCTTATAATTTAATTTATATCATCTAAAAAAATAAGTACATACATTCTGAAATATATATGTAGTTAAACTGGACTAGATTAAGTACAACATATAAAAAATTTAGTTCATTAAATATGGGTATTATTACAAATATTCATATGAATAGTTTATAAACAGTCTTAAATAAATAACTTCGTAGTTTTAAATGGATGACTAAGAGCTAACACCATAATAGGGTAGTGTGTCGTACGTGATCTACCAGTAATCCCGAGATTGAAAAACACGTATAACTTTTTTATCAATACACTTCATTCACTTTGATCGACAAACATGATTATACAGACTATCCTATATACACTTTTAAAATTAAATTAATGCGATGAATTACTTGTTTACGTGCAGTTCGGTTTTATTATTTAATATTTAACTCAAGTATTGGCCATATTTATCAAATTATTATTTTTGACGAAAAAACATGTGTAAATTATTTAAAAAGCAATTAGTTATAACCTCAAAATGAAGATAACAATTTGACATGTAATAAAACAAAAAAAAATTGTCAATTGTGGTGGAAACATTGAAGAAACTACCAGAACCAGCAAAAAAGTAAAATCAGACGGAACATTTAAAATAACAGTTACATTAAGGTTAAGGTACACGTAAAAAGGATGCCAATTTTTTCTCAATACGTAGAAATAATCAGTTTTTTTTTCATATACTGATCTAGATGGTAGGTATAACACAATTTTTCACTAATAGAAATAATGAAATTGGTTCATCTAATCCGGTGCATTTAACGATACGCTGAATTGAAAGGAGCAATGGTAGTTGATTGGTATTACTTAGGTAGAGATGTTGTAGTCGATTGTTTTTCCATACGCCGTAAAAAACATGGGCATCATTGTACAGTACAAATCGACGAATCTCTTTTTCTAGGAAAAAATATAACCGAGGATGTTTGTTACGTGCTGTTCAAAAACCCGGAAACGGAGAAAATTAGAAGCCAATAGATGATGACGAAATTGAAACATCAGCGGAATAAAATTAAACCAACCAACAAAATTATGGTTCACGGTTGCAGGGATCGTAGGCATTAGTATATATTGCCTACGAAATAAACTTTTAAAATTTCGATTTTTCATAGTTAAAAAGTGTGAAAGAATAACACTTTTGCCAATCAGTGCGCGTTAGATTTCAAGGACTGATGTAGAATTTTTCGGGGCCCCACATATATTTATTTTTACATAATTTTATAAACTTTAAGATTACATTGATACAGATTTTCGTTCACAATAATAATAAATAACTCTTTTCCGGCGACAGTATTATTATGAGATTATTTATAGTTACAGTGATATTCGTGATAAGTAGTATGAGGGGCCCATACAAACGTGGGGCCCGGTGCAACCGCACTGCTCGTCCCTTCATAGAGCACTGACACTGTTGCCAATTATTGAAAGTGAATTTTAATCGTGAATAACAATATACAATGACTAGCGGAGAGCATACTCCACGTTTAATGAATATAGGTTTACTTGTAAAACGATGAATCACAGCGAAATTTTCATCGATTCACGTAGAGGAGCTCATACACAAACTAAAGATGGTGTTTGACGTATCGCAAAAAAAAAAATAAATAAAATAAATATGACATAAAAACTTCTTTGCTTGAAAGGCAGTTAAAAAAAAGTGATAACGATCAATATGTCCATCATTAGATACTATATTCGATTACTTTCTAACCGATATAAAAACAATATTTTTAGTTAAAAAGAGTATAAATAAAAGAAACAATATATAAAGTAATTTAAAATTGATTTTAGATCACATACTGTTGAAAAGCGTGTTAGGTAGATCGTGTATGACATTACTACCCATAATTATTAGACAAATAGATTGTACAAAATAATAGTAGAGAGCGTTAAAAACAAAAAAAACATAAAACTCAACAAATTCAAAAATTCAATTTAAAAGATTATAAAACAGAATCTGTAGAACAATTGAACATTATGGATATTAGGCCATTTCAATTTTGTTGTTTACAGTAACAATACTTATTAAGTTGTGGTTGAGATTTTCTAATACACCAACCTTGGTTGCCATATTTATTTATTCTGCTTATATCTTTTTCCTGTAACATTTAAACAAATATTTTTTTATGAGACTTTAAAAAATAATTAATAGCGAAAAATAACAACATAGAACCTAAATATTCCAATAGGAATAATTATTGTGCTTTATGAGCATATTGAAAATGCGCAATGAAACATTGCCAAATAAAGTACTGCATAATAACTCACATAAACTATGTATTCGTTGGTATTACTGTTATATTGGCAAGAAAATTCGAATATGGCGTTTGCTGGCCGAGTTATCACTTTGAGTTGCAAATAGACTTTAGTGACTTGGGTATTGGATGACATATCTGGTACAAATCCATCAGTGTCAGCAGCCTGATGGAATTTCAGCAATCCTTTATTAGGAGCCATTTTAGTTGCCCATTCTATCTTTTCGATTTCCATGGGAGCACAGACATTAGTGAACTGTGCATTATACCTTCAAAATAAAAATAAAATACTCTCACGGCTATACATACAAATTATTTGTTTATATTTTTAATCATTAATTAATTTGCCCTAAATAGGTGGGACAAAGACGAAGGAGAAAAATAAGATATTTTTAATCATTAATTAACCAATTATGTCAATGTTTAAATTATATATTCCAAACAGAAAATATAATTAAACAAGTACATTTAATAAAAATAAAGGAATTTATTACATATAAAGGTATACATATTATTAAATACATAATATTTACATATTATTACATAATACTCATAGTACATGAAAAAAATTAACATTTTTTTAAAAACCGGTAATATTATAAATAAATTATTTAATCAAAAATATTCAATTTTATACGTAATAAATATAAATCCATACGTCCAGATAAAATCCACAAAAATTTAATCCCATCAACGAATAATAAATATTTTTTTTAACCAAAAAATAAATATAATTCCACAAATAACAATTTAAGTACGTAAAGGCTGGTTTAAACGCTACGACTTATTGTACGTTATATCGGATACCACAAATCGTATCAAGTAAAACGGACCGTATAGAGACAGCAAATCGTCTTATCGAATCGAAATTGAGATGGAAAACTGTGTAATAAGCGGAACATGTAGACACTCCATAAAACGTACGTTTTGTTGTCCGTTTAAGATATTCGATAAAATGTACAATAAGTCGTAGTGTGTAAACCAGCCTTAAATAAAAATAAAAATACGGAATTCATCATAATATTCACAACAAAATGTTTGACAGGAGTATATTTTTAACTAAATGCAAAAAATATGTCACCGTTTAACATCTTAGATTATCTCTACCATTATTAAGTTTACAAAGTCATACTTATAATTTTCGTAAAGTTCAATGTTCAATGTTCGAAAAAAAAAATATTTAGATGCACTAATCAAAATCGTTCAATATATTTATAGGTTATAGTAAAAAAAAATAATATGAACCCATTTGCTATCTCGTGAAAATACAAGTAGCTACTTACTTTTATTTTATAATTTATTATATAATATATTTTTCTCCTTTTATAGAAACCAATAAACGAAAATATATTAAAAATTTAGAATTTAGTCAAAAGTAAATCCTTATACAATTGAGATTAAAATTATTGTTTAATTCATTTTTGCTCACCTGTTGAGGAAATTTACAAAATATGCAGCCGCTTCAACAGCCAACGAACTCTTCACATTAATTGGTTGCCACTTAAGACAAGTGCACCAGTGAGGTTCGATGTAAGCGTCTTTACACGTTCTCTCCAACGGTACCTTCAAATGAAGATCTCAAATCAACATTATGAAATATAAAAAAACTACCTGGACAGTAAACATTATACGGAAAATAGCAAATCGTATAAATATATAAGTACGTACACAAATGATAATTGTATACAGTTATGGTTTTTTTCAACAGATAGGGGCCGTAATTTTTTAAAAACGACAACAAAAGAACCAGAGCATTACCGTTTTCATAAAAGTCCAGAATCGATTTTAAGGGCAATTATTTTACAATAAATAATTAAAATAATTACATATCATTGGCATACATATAATGGAAAATATAAGTGAAACGATAGTCCATAAAAAGCACATCTATCCTCTGTAGTTATTAAAGCTACCTGATATAAGTGTACATGCTTTTACGTATTTACTTGAAATTAACACCAGAAAATACAAACCATGTACTTAAAAAATTCGTGTACACATATAATTATTCCCGTGTATACTCGTATGTATATACACTACAGGGGCGGATCTAGAAATATGAAATGGGGGGGCTAATTTGTATTTACAGAAAGATAAAATATATAATTTTAATAAATACATATATTATACTTACATATTAATTTAAATAATTAGTTTAAATATAAAAAAAGAAACCGGATGGGCCTTGCTCTGCTGTACACTTGGGGGTGGATTGCGACTCTTCATAGGATAGGTCATTATAATGGATTTGTTAAATTTGAATTCAATGATAGGTATCATTGTATACGAAAAACGATTCTGAACGGAGATGATATGTTAGTCTAGAATATAATACAATGTTATTTATAAATATTATATAAGTATATTTTATTTTTAAACGAAAAATTTAGAAAAACCGAAAATTTAAATTGTCTATAAATAAGTCAAAATATGTCAAAATACTTTGAAATTTTAACCATGTATAGAAAACGTCAATATAAAGATTTAATGATAATTTCAAGTTGTTGTGGTTTTTTGTTTTTGAGTTAGAGCATTTTAAAAAAAAAAACCGATATCTTTGTCAGTCTAGAATATTATACATTATATTATATTTTACATGTAATTTTTTGTCAATATTCGCTGTTCAAACGCTTATAAAAAAAAATTGTGCCTATGGATTTTAATAATTTTTGAATGACATTAAGAACTACTTCTGTGGAATCTTCTATTAAATTTTCAAGTATTTTGTACCGATTATTAAAAAAAAAATGTTAAAAAAATCGAATATTTTAAATGCCTATAAGTGGCTTAAAAATCAATATAATATTTTGAAAAAAATATGACATAAAGGAAATACCAATCTTAACAACTGGTAGAAATTTCAAAAATCTGCGATTTATACTTTTTGAATTATAAAAAATATTTAAAATCGTTTGAGAATAAATCGCTATTTTATGCAATTTCGTAAATATTTAAATTTCAAACAGTCATAAAATTTTTTCCTCTAATTCCGGTAGAAATTTTTTTAAAGATTTTTGAAGAGTAGCTTATAGATAACCTCGTGTTAAAATTTTGAACCTTAAGTATGAACAGAAAAAATTGTATGAATTTTTATCTACAAAATAACTTGCAAATTATCGTGATTTTTACATATTTCGTATAAATTGGAACTTTGAGCACTTATAAAAAAAAATTGTGACTTACGATTTTAGATTTTTTTTTATCAGTTAAGGAACAACTTATAAGAAACCTTGTATTAAATTTTCAAGATTTTCTAGGCAGCCAAAAAAATTTTATCGTTATTTAAAAAAAAAATACTTAAAAAAATTGAAAATTTCAATTGTCTATAAATAGCTTAATAAAAGTCAAAATACTTTGAAAACTTTATGGTGTATAGAGAACGCTAATCTTAACATTTGGTGAAAATTTCAAGTATTTACATTGATTAGTTTTTGAGTTATAGCAAAATAAAAAATTTGATTATGTCGAAAACTGGTTTTGCGTAAAATTCCCAATTTTTTTTATGGTTTTTCCCGTCGCATTTAAAAAATATTGGAAATTTTTAACTTTTGACCCCCCAAAGTACCAAATAGATTCACTTTCCTTTCAGAAAAGTTGCTACATAAGGCAATCGAAGCATTTTTACTGCCCCAAAACGTGTCGATAGACACAAAAAAAAAAAAAAAAAAAGAACCGGATGGGCCTCGCTCTGCTGTACAGTTAGGGGTGGAGTGCACCTCGCTTATAGGATAGGTCATTATTATAATGGATTTGTTAAATTTGAATGCAATGATAGATATCATTGTATACGAATAACGATTCTGAACGGAGTTCATATGTTAGTCTAGAATATAATACAATGTTATTTATAAATATTATATAAGTATATTTTATTTTTAAACGAAAAATTTAGAAAAACCGAAAATTTAAATTGTCTATAAATAAGTCAAAATATGTCAAAATACTTTGAAATTTTAACCATGTATAGAAAACGTCAATATAAAGATTTAATGATAATTTCAAGTTGTTGCGGTTTTTCGTTTTTGAGTTAGGGCATTTTAAAAAAACCGATATCATTTGTCAGTCTAGAACATTCTACATTATATTATATTTTACATGTTATTTTATGTCAATATTCGATGTTCAAACGCTTATAAAAAAAAATTGTGCCTATGGATTTTAATAATTTTTGAATGACATTAAGAACTACTTCTGTGGAATCTTCGATTAAATTTTCAAGTATTTTGTAGAAGCCAAATTTTTTTTATCACCGATTATAAAAATAAAATGTAAAAAAATCGAATATTTTAAATGACTATAAGTGGCTTAAAAATCAATATAATATTTTGAAAAAAAATATTGCATAAAAGAAATACCAATCTTAACAGCTGGTAAAAATTTCAAAAATCTGCGACTTATACTTTTTGAATTATAACAAATATTTAAAATCGTCTGAGAATAAATCGCTATTTTATGCAATTTCGTAAATATTTAAATTTCAAACAGTCATACAATTTTTTCCTCTAATTCCGGTAGAAATTTTTTTAAAGATTTTTGAAGAGTAGCTCATAGATAACCTAGTGTTAAAATTTTGAACCTTAAGTATGAACAAAAAAAATTTTATGAATTTTTATCTACAAAATAACTTCCAAATTATCGTGATTTTTACACATTTTATACAAATTTGAGAATTAAGGGCTTATAAAAAAAAATCGAGTTAACCGATCACCGATATTTTTTAGTTACGATAAGTTTAACTTATTATAAACCTGGTATAAAATTTTCAAGAGTTTTCGCTCAACCAATTAAATTTTATAGATGTTTAAAAACAAAAATTTAACAAAAATCGAAAATTTAAATTGTCTATAAATAAGTCAAAATATGTCAAAATACTTTGAAATCTTAACCATGTATAAAGAACATCAATATAAAGATTTGGTGAAAATTTTAAGTTGTTGCGGTTTTTCATTTTTGAGTAAGAGCATTTTAAAAAAAAAACCGATATCTTTGTCAGTCTAGAATATTATACATTATATTATATTTTACATGTAATTTTTTGTCAATATTCGCTGTTCAAACGCTTATAAAAAAAAATTGTGCCTATGGATTTTAATAATTTTTGAATGACTTTAAGAACTACTTCTGTGAAATCTTCTATTAAATTTTCAAGTATTTTGTACGAGCCAAATTTTTTTTATCACCGATTATAAAAAAAAAATGTTAAAAAATCGAATATTTTAAATGCCTATAAGTGGCTTAAAAATCAATATAATATTTTGAAAAAAATATGACATAAAGGAAATACCAATCTTAACAGCTGGTAGAAATTTCAAAAATCTGCGACTTATCCTTTTTGAATTATAAAAAATATTTAAAATCGTTTGAGAATAAATCGCTATTTTATGCAATTTCGTAAATATGTAAATTTCAAACAGTCATAAAATTTTTTCCTCTAATTCCGGTAGAAATTTTTTTAAATATTTTTGAAGAGTAGCTTATAGATAACCTAGTGTTAAAATTTTGAACCTTAAGTATGAACAGAAAAAATTTTATGAATTTTTATCTACAAAATAACTTGCAAATTATCGTGATTTTTACATATTTCGTATAAATTGTAACTTTGAGCACTTATAAAAAAAAATTGTGACTTACGATTTTAGATTTTTTTTTATCAGTTAAGGAACAACTTATAAGAAACCTTGTATTAAATTTTCAAGATTTTCTAGGCAGCCAAAAAAATTTTATCGTTATTTAAAAAAAAAATACTTGAAAATATTGAAAATTTCAATTGTCTATAAATAGCTTCATAAAAGTCAAAATACTTTGAAAATTTAATGGTGTATAGAGAACGCTAATATAAACATTTGGTGAAAATTTCAAGTATTTACATCGATTAGTTTTTGAGTTATAGCAAAATAAAAAATTTGATTATGTCAAAAACTGGTTTTGCGTAAAAACTCCCGTTTTTCCCAAATTTTTTTATGGTTTTTCCCGTCGCATTTAAAAAATATTGGAAATTTTTAACTTTTGACCTCCCAAAGTACCAAATAGATTCACTTTCCTTTCAGAAAAGTTGCTACATAAGGCAATTGAAGCACTTTTACTGCCCCAAAACGTGTCGACAGACACAAAAAAAAAAAAAAAAAAAAAAAAACACACATCATTGTAAAATCAATACATTCTTCACTCCGTTCAGAATCTAAAACACACATCATTGTAAAATCAATACATTCTTCACTCCGTTCAGAATCTAACATATATTTTAAGTATTTAAAACATACTTATATAATATATAACATGTTCAAAAAGGGGGCTTAAGCCCTTTAGCTCCCCCCTTGATCCGCGCCTGTTCACATATTCACGTATTTACGTATTTTAGAGTGTTAATATTTTCTTTACGTTTATAATACTGTTAAACATTTAAATGATACAAAACACTCATTCAATTTAATTTACCTAAGTATTTGATATATTTATCACGACAAATTTTAAGCAAACTGAAAATAGAAGCAATATAGAATGGTTAATTAAATTAAACATGAAAGTAAAAAATAATTAAACAAAAAAATGCTTTATAGTTACAAAATAATAAGGGATGGTTTTAATAATTATAATAATTATATAAATTCTTAAATTAATAAATAATTGATATTACAAAAAAATATAATTTAATAATGACGTACATTTAATAAACCCAAAAAATAAATTATAGGTACATGAGTGAATAAATACAAAACTAATAATAATAATAATAAATTATGCTTCTAAATTTCTATTTTGGTTTAAGAAAACTAAAAAGTTTACATTTGTTGTTATTAATGATGTTTTTGAATGTACCAAATTCGGGGGTACGATATCCTAATTACGAGTGGACTAAGGCATCGGTTACGATACGTACCGTCACTGGTTCGAACCCGGTCACGGGCAGTCTCTCTACTTGGACAGGAAACAACTGCCTTTTGAGAGAGATTGCCATCCCCCCTCCCCGGGACATGGCAGAAACCTACGGGTGCCTCAATAAAAATTCTGCCAACCAGGCGGTCCGTGATTGTTAGTCATAATCTCGGACACACACACACCCGCCACACGAGAACTATTACTATAGTCATTGAAAAACATCGTTCGGAACTAATTAAAGTTATGGGTAATAATAAATATTTTTTTGCCAATGTTCTAATTGCTGAATATTTATCTTCTCTATATTTCCCTAGTCAAATGGATTTAAATCGAGTTTTAATTGAGGCTTAACTAGATAATTTTGAAATTCAATCGTCAAATCGACATGTTCAAGAAAATCATCAACGTAAATTAATTCCTTGCGGTAACTCAAGAAAATTTTTTAAACTGATTGCTCGCGTTGTGTATTAATATGATGTCAATTAGTATTTTTTAATAAATCAATGACAGGTGATTGAATGCTTTTATGTGCAATAATGTGTTCATGGTCCAAATTTGTATTTATTATATCAAAATGACGCGATATTTCGTACAGAAACTATGATTTTTATTCAGAAATAATCGTTTGCTTAAAAGTGATTATACTTTTGTCATCATTATCATAAGCGGAAATCCATTGAAAAAGTTGGGGGGCTACGATTTTTATCATAAGCCAAAGCCGTGGGGGGCTATGCCCCCACACCCCCTCATAAATGATCCTAAACAAATTTCGAATATAATATAAGAAAATAAAACTACAAAATTGTTATGTTTGCAAGAATGTTTGGGGGGCTTGGTGGGATTTTGGGGGCTAAGCCCCCTCAAGTCCTCCCCCCGATTTCCGCCGATGATCATTATCTTGTAGTTTTAAATGATTATTTAATATTTTTTTTAAGCAATAGGTAAACCACCGAAGCTGGTGAATGATTTTATACACAAATAAATATCGTTATAATTTGAAATGGCTTAAGAAGAAAGCATGAATTTCTATTTTTAACCATAAATGCTCTAAGATTTTTAATTTTTAGACTATGTGTGTAGGAGTTATAGATCAGAAATCACATTAAAAATTGGACATCTGTTTTTAAAAATACATTCTTACAGTAAGGAGATTGAATTTCACCCCGTTTTATAACACATTTTAATAAAGACTGTTGAGGCATAAGGCCTCTAGCCCCCCTGCTATTTGCGCCTATGGATAGGTATTCGTTTTATTTTATATGAACAAGTACCTATATACCTAAAATAATATATAATAGTAAAAAATAATCTGTCGACACTGACAATAAGTAAAAACCAATTATCACTTAAACAAATATTCGTGAATACGTGAATATGTGTTTACGTGAATATACTAAACTACGTTAACATACATTTTTTATTCGCTTATTTATAGACTCCGTATTCAAGTACGTATTAATCCACGTTTTCAAACGAGACCTCTAGTAGTTATAATCAAAGCTATTTTTCAACTTCGCCTATTTGATCATCAAGAAAATATAATATAATATTCAAAGAAAACATGTCAGCCGACACAATGGTTTATGTTATCAATCATATTTTGTATAATACCATTTATATTGTTAAATTACAAAAAAGCTCAACCAACCTTACCCGATTCCCATTAATGCATTAACTATCAAGAACACGCCCTTACTAGCAAGTTGTACACACATAAATCAGCAATAATTTTTGAATTGCCTATACACCAATAGAGTTATTATTTTTACAATTATTTTTCACAAATTCGAATGAACAATACTGCCCTATGAGGTACGAGAAAAGTTTTGCCGGATTGCAGCATCAAAAACAATCACTCGCTCACAACTATTACACTGATGTTAATATGATAATAAACCATACCTCGTTGAATAGCGATATGGAACGTTTGTTGACGTCGTTAGTCTTTGGCCCATCTCTGTGCAAAACGCTCATCATAGTAGAGTAGATGTCAAATGGGGTGGTCAACCGCTTGGTGTTGTTCCGCATGTTGGATGCCATTCTAGGGTACTTTCGGTCGAACCACTTCGGTAACAAAAAAGAAAAGAATGGCATCCGTTCTTCTAGTTTACCTTGTTGCGTATCGCGCACCGATGCAAACCTAAAGGACACCGAATCTAGGTAATAAGTGTTACATATATACGTCAATCGCATATCGTCTTATCGATTGTTTTACCTCTGGCCATGGTCACTCATAAGGATCAACATGGTATTATTCAGGTAACCGGATTTTTGGAACCAATCTAACCATTCGACTAAATCATTTTCCGCGACAGCCACTTTATTTGCGTAGTCGTGCGATAATTCTCCGTGAAACGCAAACATGAACTTTGGTTTATCTTCGTACACCCGAAACATGTCTTTGGCGTAATTTAACATTATCTAAATCGATATATTAAACAAAGATATTTTTTGTAAGTATCTATTATAATTGTTCTGTATAACCTAATTGTATAATATAATAATTTGTTATTGTACTCTGTAAATTTAAATTTCTTATTTAAACCAAGTAACTTTTCTGGTTGCCCGATGATTATGCCCGATGATAACTGATACTAATGTTCAAAATTTAAATCTATATACCTTTAAGTTTAAATGATTTAACGTCAAGAAAACTTTAAAATAATAAAAATAAAAATAAATACATGTTAAATTATAGCTGAAACAAGAAAAAATGTATTGAACTAAAAATGATTGTTATCGGTTTTTAATTATTATTTGCGACAGATCACATCATTTCATGCAAAAATTATTTAATATTGAGTACACATAGTTCAATCAATTTTCGATTTTATAAATAGTTATTAAAACAATAGTAATTATTAAGAATTAACATGTCAATAAAATAAGTTAGAAAACCCTAGTTTTTCTTTAAAATTGTTTTTAGGAAACAATTTTTTAGTATTACAATCTAAAATAATACATCAAATAAGATAAGAAAAAAAAATCCTACAATTAAACTTTCGACCCTGGTAACTCATATTTAAAGATTCTAAGTAAGATGATATTGATTTTTACTGTGAAAAAAATGAAAACATAAATTATTATCATCACTTAGTCTTCAATAAAACTTAAAAAGGTTCTTTCATGATTAAATTATGATGTAAAAAATAACCGGATATTTATATTTAGAGGTTGAGTCAATATTATTGGCGTAATAATAATACCTGGTGCCTGGGCAGTGAACCATAACAAAAGGGCTTTTGTTGGTTAAACATTGGTGATGCATCTACGTAGTATGTCCGCAAATAATGATCGGTCGGTTGTTGATCAAATCCCTTCAGCCTATACGTAAAAGTTCCCACATCAGGAACATCTTCAGCAAAACCTATAATTCCAAAATTATAAATTTTCGAGGAAATAAAAGAGTATACTACAGTCAAATTCGATATAAAATATCCTATGTTTGAATTTAAATTCTAAGTTTAATGTTATAAATGTATAATGATATATATATATATATAATGTATTATCTTTTTTACCATTCTTTTAAGAATAACTAGAAAATAATATATACATTGACATAATATAACATAACTAAATTATACATTTTTAAATGACTAGTATCTTATAGTAAATAATAAAATGTCAAATAATTGTACTTTTGAAAAGGTTTAAACATATAATACATCAATGCTAAATTTAATGTTAATCGGGTTTAAAATTGGGCCTCCTGCAAAAAATGTGTAATGGACTTCTAAATAACATAATATTGGAGTGCGATTCAATAACTACCAACTAAACAATTTTTTTATCGCTACACTTGAAATCTACTATTAATTTTATTTAATTTTTTTTTTATATTTTTCCAAAGTCACTATTATCGAATTTTCAGTGTGTTCGTATATGTGATCGTTAGCAACATTATATCGCTTTTTCGAACTTCTCATATTTATATTCGTTCGATTTTGATTAAGAAAACGAAATTTTATTAACTATAGGGGTTATACCTAGTTCTATCATATTGCGTCAATATTTTAAGATTAAGCTAAAAATAACCTAATTTGAATTTAATTCAGGAAAATAATTTCAATAATTATTCATATTAGAGTGGTTACGCTGAACCACTATTTTATGAACAAATGTCTGGGCCCCCAACGATTGCCGGGTATCCAGGGGCGAATCTAGATATATGAAATGAGGGGGGGGGCTTATTTGTATTTACAGAAAGACAACATATATAATTTTAGTGAATACATATACTCGTATTATACTTACATATTAAATGTTTAAAAACAAAAACTTATTTTTTAAGTATTTACAACATACTTATATAATATATAACATGTCCAAAGGGGGGGCTTAAGCCCATTATTCCCCTCCCCTCCTTAGATCCGCGCTTGCGGGTATCCGGCTGGGCCAGATCGACACGGGCTAAATTTTAATAATACAATGTAATAATAACTATGTATGTTAGAATTAATACGAAATTAGGCTTATGAGTAGAGGTTTATAGATTTTAATACGTATTATATTATGCATATTAAATACGTACATGCATACATGTAATTAAAATTCTGTACAGATATAAAATAAATATATCTGTTACCTACCAATTAAATTTTTGAAGTACAATAGTTTTGAAACCAAAAACCAAAAAGTTGTTATTCAAAGTAATGATGTTTACTTAAGATGGCTTAAATATGTAACAAATACAAATAACATGACAACTACACATCGAAATTTCAAAGGCAAGAACAAAATAAACAAAGTCTAGATTTATATTCTCCAAATAAAATGTTACTTCTAAAACTAGTATATTCAATATTATGGGGTTAACTTACCTGTGACGTAACCGTGTTTTTGAAACTCGTTCCAAATAAACGGATATACATCCACATACGATGCTTTGTTTCCCATACGTTTCCTAGTATCTGGAAGTTCCAATTCGGTTCGCCCTGTTATAATACAACCACAATTATAATTAAATACATTTACATATTTTTATAACATCCTTGCCTGTTAATATAGGTATTAATGCTTGCGGAGTACCGTCACCAACAATATTGTAACCTTCTAATATGTGTGCTCCCATAGACTTTATTTTGGAATATACTTTAGGAAGTCTCCTTTGTACCATCATATGTGACAAAGAATCTAGCCCTAACATTAATACATTAAGGCCTAATCCATCTTTCGGTACACGGTCCCATCCAGCTCTATTTATAACATCTTCATCAAAACGTATACCTGCCATTCGACTTTCCCAGCTGAAAAAAAAATATATAATGAAAAACTTATACACTAATAAGTATTTTATTCTTATTATATATATTTTTACTATTTATATTTATATTATTTATAGGTTATCTAAAGTATTAGTGCAATAAGCTAACAATAATATGTTAAGTAAAACAAATAGTTTAAAATTTGAACACATACAATATAATCACAAAAACTTAATTCTCATTAAGTAGTTAAAAAAATTCTATCAAGATAAAATAAGATTGAAATACTTATGACCGGTAAACAACTAAAGAAATTATTGACCTAGTTTTATTTGGATTTTCATGATATGGCTGTAATAATAATAATTCAGTTGTAAACATTGAGTATCATAATACCTATTTACAAAAGGTTAATAAAATATAAAATCTGAAAGAATGTATAATATGTATTCAAATAACATCATATAATCATACTGTAATACAGTAAGTAAAATTCAATTATAATACATCTAACGTTTAAAAATTGTATTTGTACAAATATTTACAGAAACAAGTTAAACAATTAATGTGTTTTGACGTTCAACACTTGTCGAACTCGACGATGTATAGTATAAGAGTATAATGCTAACTACTTAATTTTTATAAATTAAATTTACATGAATGTCTCACCTATGTTGACCATTTTCTGATTCACAGTAAACCCTAAAAAAATCTGAAGTTTCTAAATTATATTCTGTGTGAGTTGTTGTCACGACTCCAACCGATGTGGAGAATTCATTGGCTCTCAAAACATCTGAAAAATATATAAAATTAAAAACAATAAAATTAACATAATTTGATAATACGCGACATACCCATAAATTTGCACTGAATATCTCCATACTTCTTAAGTGCCTTGTCAGTAATTCGCGCTATATTTCCCTTGATAGTGACCCAATCCTCCTCCTCAGCGCAAACCAAAGGAGGCTCATTTTTCATAAAGCTCATCATAACTGGGTCATATGGGTCCAAAATAGGATGAGAACATGCTATATAGTTTTCTTTTTTCAAACTTAAAACAACATAATAACAATACACAAAACATTTTAAAATACAAATTTCATTATACATTGTTAGTCAATTACTCCTCACAGTACATAGTGGCATCATTTTAGAGAGGGGGCAAAACATGCATTTGCCAGTCTAGAGTATAATTATTCCAAAGTCGGCACATCATCAAAACATAAATATGTATTTTATAAAGCATTTGACATGTTTTAAAGCGGAAAAATGAGATGTATGCTATACGAGTACTTATGTATAAAGTACTATTTTTGGGTAGAATCCTACTGCGTAAGTTTGCTGTAAACAATGGGAACCCATAAAACGACATGATTGCATATGCCACGTTGTTAAATTTATAATTAAAATAAATTTAAAAAAAAAAAAACTAACTGTTGGAAAAATTGATATTGGTAATAAGCTACACTTGGGTAAAAACTTATGTTTAATTTAACACGAATAAGTTAATAGCAAATATTTTCGAACGGTCATTGTTAATATACTGGCCTAACATGTTCTGTGCGCGCACCACCATTTAATTTACCCGTCTTTTCGTTGGCGTATAAAGCAATATTTGTTCAAGTCAATTAATGCAGTTTTTTCCGCGTTCCGACATAATTATTTTCTACTTATTTTGTCTATATTAAACTTTATCCGATCTGAATGGTCGTCGAATAACTAATAAAATCTACAATCGTTATAAGTAGTATGAACTTTTATTCCACGATAACCATTTGATATGTTTATTTGCTTTATTTGATATTGCTTCCAGTTTCGTCTATATTTATATAATTTCCCAGCGTGACAATGTTAAATAAAAAAATGTACGAAATCGTGTTATAAAAAAGGTTGAAAAATTATTGCCCATAATCAAATGTTATCTATCCATATTTTTGGACCGGTTTTATGTCCCTCTCCTCCTATGCTAATCAGCACTTTGGTAAACTGTACCATCAAGTCGGCAATCTAATAAGAGCATATAGACTATCCTACTCTAAGAAAAACTGAAATGACACCACTGACCGTACATAAGCACAAGTAGTAGTTACTTGTATGATAATCATAAAATAAGATAAGGAAATAGAAATAAAATTAAAGTGCTTATACATTCAAATAAAAATCAGTCAAACCATAAGCATCAGTATATATTATATGTTACTAGTAACTATATATAATAAAACAACTATATATCAAATAAAATAAAAAAGATTTAAACAATAACTCAATAAAATATTGTTGTAGTTATTTAGATAGTCTACTAACTATTTAGTTAGTTAATAGCATACTACAAATTACATAAGCACAAAATAAAACAAATTCAATCAAAATCAAAAAATACTTAGTATTCGGTAAAAAAAAATTCGATCTCTTCTAATTTTTTACTTCTCAAAAGTCTTTAATTTGACGAATGTTATTTTTATATTATTTATAACCTAAGACAATTTTCACAATGTCACAGATCAAAATAATCAATTACCCTTTCAATCACAAAATAAATATATGAATATGATAATAAGTAGTACTCGCAAGCCAAGTGTTTGAAATCACATATTACATTCTATATAGAATTATTATAAGATATTTTTTTCGAAAAATTAAATTAATTTTAAATAAACAAAATTCCATACATTTAATAGACATAATATAAAATTTAGTGCTAATAAGTTTAGTTTTCAAAATGTATTAGCTAAATTTAACATAAATTGATAATAAATATAAACAAAATTATTATCCTCGTATATAATATCAAAACGTCCTTTGGGTGTACAACTTAAATCGATGAAAGTTCATCTATTTGTCATAATAGTCAAAATGCACGAACATATTTTTTAAAACACGGATGTACCTAGTACAGTACTGCCTATAACGTACTACTTATGGAAAACGCACATGCTACTTTTTTTTTTCCAATGAAAATTGACTGTAATTTGTGACTCTTAAGCCGAATACTTTATGTTTACATACATTTTTAGAAAGTCCTACAAACTCATTGAATTTATTACTTTTTTTGAAATTACTGCTATCCAAACAAACAAAATTTAAATTTATTATATACTGAATAACCATTGATTTATGACGATACTATTGACTTACTTTTTATCAAACTAGTTAATTTATAGATGTAATTCATAAAAAATGTAATGCGATATACAATAATAATTAACATTAAACAAATAGGTACACAGTTATAATTGTGTATTGATCATAATTATAACTTATATATCTTTTATTTTGTATGTATTTCAATTATTTACAATCATATATGAATAAAATGTAGAAATAAACGAATTTTACGTGATAATTTTAATTGTAAATAAGAAACTAATAAAAGAAAAAAAGAAATAAAAAATACAAGTTTTGTATATTATTTTTAATTTATAATATTGATATTATATTGCATTACATTTAATTAAATTTTTTTTTTTTAATAAAAATACAACAGTCCTATTTAAAATCTAATTTCACCTACTTTATAAAACGGAATAACTCTACTACAAATAATAAAAAATACTTTTGTTTTAAAACAAAAGTAGTATATTTTTTATTGTTTATATTTTTAGCGACTTATTATATTAATGGGGTCGTTGATAAACTGAAATAATAGTTAGGACGCTAATGCCCGGTTGCACAAACGACCAATAACTAGTTGTCGGACCAATAACTAAGTTATCGAATCGATAAAAATTTTACATGTTGCACAAAGGACCTATAAGTTTTATTAATCTAATAAATATTGTGTTATCGGTTCCATAAATATTCAAAAGAGTTCTATAACTTTATTGGCCTCATAAGATCGAATTATTTTCAATATTTTGTGATAATTTAATATTATTGATTATCACTTTATCAAATACTTTTGAAACTTTACTTACTTTAAATACAGTTCAACTTTATTTTCTGCTTCAAAATTCTCTTGCTCAAAGTTGTTATGTATTTATCATAATCATCATCATCATCGAATTCTTCGAATTCTGACGAAGAACATGATGTACTTGAAGTTTTAATAAACCTTCCTCGACCACGATTTTAAATATATAAAATTTACCTAATTGACATAGTTTGTGTTGGTCTCAATTATTTAGGCTATTATGGGTGATCATATTCAAGTGCACAAGTCATCTGTTTGCAGAATTATAAAACGTGTGTCAAAATGTATAGCTTGCCTTCGTCCTTTGTTTATAAATATGCCTAAAACCCAAAACGATATACAAGTCCAAATTGGATTTTATCGACGCAGCCAATTCCCTAAGATAAATGGTGAAATTGATTGCACACATATTAAAATCCAATCTCCTAACAGCAATATAGGAGAACAGTTCAGGAATAGAAAAGGTTACTTCTCCTTTAATGTTCAAGCTGTATGTAATAGCAAAATGAAAATTATGAACATTGTAGCTAGGTAATAGTGTGATTGATATTTTGCAAAGTTATTTTATGAATATACCAGTTGTAATTAATGCATTATTTATATAGATGGCCAGGATCTGTTCATTACAGTACTATTTTTGACAATATTTTATTACGTGCACAGTTCGAAAATAATGAATTTAAAGGATGTGTTCTTCTCGGAGATGGTGGATATCCATGCAGAAAATATTTTATATGATTGCAAGTTTGGGTTTAATGAGATTAATGAGAATCTCTTTCTCGGCATCTCAAATATTTTTCATTCTTTTTTTGATGCAAGACATTTTAAACTAGATTACAAACTAGTAATTACTAATTAATAATTATTACAATGAAATATAAATTATATTATTAAAATATTTTCGATGTTTAAACTATATCATTATTATAAAAATGTTAACAATTAACACTGATAACAGTAAACATAAATGATAAAATGATAATTATTTTTAATCATGGTATCTAAACATTGGTAAGACTACTAACCATTAAAATGTTAAAGTATTGTTTGTGCAACAGTCCAACACTTTAGGGAACCAATAAAGTTATTTATCCGACTGTTTATAAAACCGTTATCACGGCTTATTGAACTGTTTTTAACGATCGTTTGTGCAACCGGGCACAAGAGTTACTTGATTTATTATCATAACGATATTTGATCAATAGGTAACACACAATGCTTAATTATTTTTTAAAATTAAGAAAATTAGACATGAGACAATACAACATGTCACATTCAATGCGGCCACGATTTAAGGTATCGTTTAATATCTGAGCTGGATGACCTTGAAGTGATGATTGTAGAGTGCCTAGAATGTACTTAAATATACATTTCATTATTATTTTAAAAGTTTTAACTATTAGTGCGATCATGTGCAATACAACTTACATTTTTCAAAATGAAACCACTAATTTTTTTTTACAAATTCAAATAGGTTATTAAAGCATAAATACTGTCTTCAAATAAAAATGTGTAAAACCATAAACAAAAATTGAAATATTTAATTGTATAAAATGTTTCAAATTTTATGAAGCATTTTCTAAAAATATTTGTCGGCTTAGAGAAATTAGAACTTCAAGAAGATTTTCTTCGATTTAAATGAACAAATTCTACTACAGGGAAAGTATTAGCAAGTTTAATCTGAAAAAGTTGGTCTCACTACACTTTTATAAAATTTACCTTTCAGCTTCATTGGAATTCTCTTATCGCATAACACGCCCGATGCTTCTCTCCATTTTATCAACCCGCACTTAACTTAATCCTATGTTTTACATCAATGTCAAAGCCCCCGTCCTTTTGAACAAAAGATCCTAAATATTTAAAGCTCTCAACTTCACCTATCACATCACCATCTATTGTCATTGGTCTCCTCATTCCTTCAACTTCTAGGTCTCTTTGTTCAAAATCATACTCTATATACTCTGTTTTATTTCTACTAATTCTCAATCCCTTTTCTTCGAGGGCTAACCTCCACTCATTTACCCTATTATTGACAACTTCCAGGTTTTCTTCTACCAGAACTATATCATCCGCAAACACCATACACCATGTATCTCCTTTGAAACCTCATCCATTACCACTGAGAACAGGTAGGGGCTTAAAGCTGACCCCTAGTGCACACCTACTCCTACACTGAAACCTTCTGATACTCCACACCGACTCTTGACACTAGTACTCGACCCTTCATACATATCCCGGATCAAATTTACATACATTTTTCCTCATTAATGCCCACCTTAAAACTTCCCTTGGCACCCTGCCATACGCCTTTTCTAAATCTATAAACACCAAGCATAATTTTTTATTCTGTACTTCTCTACTAATTGACTAACACAAAATAATGGGTCCATTGTCGATTTCCCTGGCATAAAACCAAACTGGTTTTCTGATATTCTCTTCTCTATAATCTTTTCCCAGATCTTCATACTATGACTCATGAGCTTTATTCCTCTATAGTTCCAACATTCTTGTATGTCTCCTTTTCCTTTAAATATTGGTACAATAAAACTCTTTCTCTAATCTTCTGGCATTTTTCCCTCTATTAGTACTTTATTAAAAAGATTTTTCAACCACCCAATACTTACATCCCCTAACATTTTCCACACCTCTACAGGTACTCCGTCTGGTCCTACCGCATTTTTCATAAAAAAAATACAATAATAATACTTTTAATATTTAATAGGACGGCTATGCTTGTTTTTGTTTTCTTACATAATATTACCAAATCGTGGCGTAAATTTTGAAAGTGTGGTTCTTATTTCTTTTTTGGTAGTCAGTCTTGATTTATATTTAGTTTTAATAACTGCGAAGCCCGAAAAACCAGTTTCACATAAGTATGAAGAAGCAAATGAAACATAAGTCCTGAAAGCTTTATTGGCTACGATCGGATACTGCTGCTTTATAGCTATCCAAAATTCTGGTAAAGATAATGAAGCAATTTTGGATTTTGCTACTGAATTTGAGAATAAATCCATCGATAACTCGAAATCGAAAAAACATAAATATACCTAATTCATGGTTCTGTCTGGCCGGGCAATCTTTTCCACAAGTACGCGAATACAACATATATAAACTTACATGGACTCAAAAAGAGGATAAAAACTATATTATATTACAATTTTATTTTTAGTTTCTACTTCGAACACGATCCCTTGATAATAACTGACAACACCCCTGGGAGCTGCGACGCACAGATTGAAAACAATTTCTATAGACCACTAATAACTATGAAACAATATATTTGTCATAAACACTAATTATGATCATATAAAAAACATATATATATATATATAATATAATATAAAATTTAGATTATCGCCAAAGGGAAATGGCATAAGTATTGAATTGTTAGCTGTAACCTACGTCAGACAAAAAATATGCAAGTTTAAATTTAACTAAATAGGTAGTAGCATTAATTTGCAGCGTGTTCCAGAAGCTAGCTAATAAATAGTATTACGAAGAAATAGCAATCAAATCGTTGGCCACGTGTTAATTTCGTATGAAAAATGATTTTTTATGTACATATACATATGGTATAGTCGATCTGTATATATATATATCTGTGTTAAATTCGAAATGTCGACACCTTCATTCTGAGACACCGAAATTATATTTGAACCGTGGGGGGGGCTGAACATTTTTCATGTTATTTTTTGGTGAGCTTGAACATAAATAATAGAAATGTGATTTAGCACTATTGGTCCAGAAGAAACGTTAAGACACACACCCAAAAGAAAAGTGTAAAATAAATGTGCAGTTTTTAATAAACCCTCCAGATTATTTAAGAAAATAAAGATCAAAATACTAACTATTTTAATTAAAAAATGTAATTAAAATGTATTTCAATTATCAACAATAAAAATGTATAATCTAATTTATTATATTCAATGTACTTATATTTTAATCTGCGGTAAAATATTATATTTGGTGTTAGGTAATGACATTAAGAAGAAAAACATTTATCTCTAAATGCTTTAGATTTTTAATTATGAAATAGCTCAATTTTAATGAAAATGTATTTTAAACCTCCAGTGCGCTAAACGTTAAATAAATATTCAAGGCTGGGCAATAACTCATTTAAAATGAGAAATTTAAAATGAGATGACAAACTCATATATTTTTTCTTTTAATAACAGACTAAGTTACATTATTCTTGATACAGTATCACTTTTAGGTACTCATGACAACAGCAAAGTGGTAAGTAATAGTAAATATTCATCAATCAAAAATATTATTTATACAAATCAAAATTAATTTAGAATACCTATAAGTAATTGATATAATATAAAATAATAATATATAGATATAAAATAATTAAAATGATCAATAATTAAAAAATTAATAAATATAAAATTAAAAAACTAGAATAAACTTAATAATACCTTCTTAATACAATCACCAACAACGCGATCGAGACCAAACTAAAATTAGTATATGCTCTAGTGTACGTCCATGTAGTAATTTAAACAAAACCGAACGCAATTCATGTAGCAGTTTACATTAAGAGGGATGCAATTTGTGTACAGGCTTATTACATTTTTTAATTCGGGATGCAATTCGTGTGTAGCCAAAAATAAACGACATACATTCACAATATTTTCGAAGTTATTGTATTTTCACTATAGTCTACGGTTTATTTTTATTATCGTAATTATCCTGTAAAATTAAAATAAAATAAATAAACAAATCTCTGTGTCGTCGAATCTAATCAAATTAATTTAAGTTTTTCCGTTTATACATAATAACCCATTTATTTTATAATAAAATAAAAATAGTATACCATAAAATAAATGATGAAACACAAATGTCCAATATATTAGGACTTTTTTTTAAAGTCAAAGGGTGTCCAGACATGGAAGACATCCGCCCAAACAGTGGCTTAATTGTGGGGGGGGGGTCAAGGGGGAAGTGGCTCCCCTGACAATTTTTTGAGAAATAAAGGTATAATTTCCCCCCCCCTCCAGATAACCCAATAGTACAAATATTTAAATCATCATAAGTTAAGAAAGAATGTAATATTAAATTATTTAACATAATATAAAACTAAAATATTTTTTCTTGAATTATTTCATAAAAGTTAACATTTATTTTAGGTTTTTCTTATTGTTCATTATGTTATCAGTGATATAAGAAGTTATATAAGAAGTCGCTAAAAATATAAACAATAAAAAATATACTACTTTTGTTTTAAAACAAAAGTATTTTTTATTATTTGTAGTAGAGTTATTCCGTTTTATAAAGTAGGTGAAATTAGATTTTAAATAGGACTGTTGTATTTTTATTAAAAAAAAAAAAATTTAATTAAATGTAATGCAATATAATATCAATATTATAAATTAAAAATAATATACAAAACTTGTATTTTTTATTTCTTTTTTTCTTTTATTAGTTTCTTATTTACAATTAAAATTATCACGTAAAATTCGTTTATTTCTACATTTTATTCATATATGATTGTAAATAATTGAAATACATACAAAATAAAAGATATATAAGTTATAATTATGATCAATACACAATTATAACTGTGTACCTATTTGTTTAATGTTAATTATTATTGTATATCGCATTACATTTTTTATGAATTACATCTATAAATTAACTAGTTTGATAAAAAGTAAGTCAATAGTATCGTCATAAATCAATGGTTATTCAGTATATAATAAATTTAAATTTTGTTTGTTTGGATAGCAGTAATTTCAAAAAAAGTAATAAATTCAATGAGTTTGTAGGACTTTCTAAAAATGTATGTAAACATAAAGTATTCGGCTTAAGAGTCACAAATTACAGTCAATTTTCATTGGAAAAAAAAAAGTAGCATGTGCGTTTTCCATAAGTAGTACGTTATAGGCAGTACTGTACTAGGTACATCCGTGTTTTAAAAAATATGTTCGTGCATTTTGACTATTATGACCAGGGCTCGGAAGTTCTAGCAAATGCATATTTTTCTTGGTTCATCTTAGAACATCCAAAGTAAGATACAAGTATGTTCACACTTCTCTGATGTTATTCACGAAATTTAATTTTCTATTTTTTGCATATTTACGGTTTTTACTGCTATTTTACTAATTTAAGGTTTTTAGTGCTATTTTTGGGAATATTTTCTCATAAATACATACTATAGGAGCTATTTTGCTAATTTGGAGTTTTAAATGCTTTTTATGGGCGTATTTTTAGATAATAAAGGAAATAAACACATATTGTAGAAAAACTAAATTAGGTACCTACTAAACAACCGTCTACGAATAAGTGAACGGAAATAAATTGTTTTATTTTAAGATGTACTCGTCCGAAATAAACGGTCCGCTGTTATCGTCGATTAAATCGGACAATTTCATTCCTTTCCAATAAATTGTTTATTTTTAAAATCATGTTAGTCATATTGTACTATCGCACTATCATCGGATTTGTTGTATTATCGTGCTGTCGTTTTAACTATGTACTAATGCTGAACACGGTAATTTTATTTAAATGTTCCGTCATCATTTAGATACATCGGGTGTTTGATCGTGAACTGTTATACATACTCTCAAATAGTACCTATAGTTCTTACATATCTACCACCTTCTATGAAATACATTAAAAATCAATAAATTAAATGTATCTTAAATTTATTTATTTTGTCATGGTAAAACATTAATTACACATTTTTATAAATACATTAATACATAATACTAAAACTACAAATTTTAAAGAAAAATTATTTTTTTTTTTTTTTTAAATATTATTGATTTAATCATTTTTACGAAATTTTGTATTGACTTAATATTATTGTGATTAATTTAAATTTTGACTATTTGTAATATTATTTTATATGAATATTGATAATGTATTTGTATATTTTGTAATATTGTCATTTAAACATTAAATTATTAATTTAAAATTAATGTTTTTAGATTATCAAAATATATCGGGGACCGAACGTCCTATGGCAAATAATTTTCCCGGACGAAACGTCCTATCTTAAAAATTGCCGGTTACGAAACGTCCGTGGACTGATTTTTTGTCGGGGACCAAATGTTGGGCGCCAAACGTTCGCCATTCGTATAACATCAAAAATGTGTGGATTCAGTTTCAACAGCAAAAGAGAATTTTTAATTATTTTCAAATCCTGACCGCACTGATATCCCAAACATTTTGCACTAATTTTCGAGTTCTCATTAAGTGAGCCTTCTGGTTATTCTGTGATAATAGTTCGTAACGCCCAATTAGCCGATAGATAATTAAACCAAATAACGTTGCATGATAAAAATAAATATGTGTGACTTTGACACTTGCAGGGTGTTTGGTATGAAGAAGTTCTGAGTAATTAATCGTTAAACCTTTGCTTCAGTAGATAAGAATATTTAATTTATATTTTACCTTATGGCTTCTAAAATTGTTTGTTAAGATGGAGCATTAAACATATTTTAAAAGAAGAGATATTGAACGGATTGATTATATCAATATCGATTTGCACACACACTTTTTTCAAAATTAAACTATTCTAGAATCATAGAAAAAGCTTACAATATTATTATGTGAAAAAATTAAAAACTGTAAGCGATGATAACACTCAACTCCACTATAGCAATGTACTCTACTGCAATAGAAAAGTCATAAATTTACTCGCGATTTTTGGCGGTTAGGAGATTTAAAAAGATTTATACCGGTAGTCACTATTAGTATTACCTATACTCCCTTAATAATTGCACATATTATGACTGAAACCATAAACTGATATCAAGAGTATCATGAAGATTATTTATAAATAACAATCTTTTGTCATATTTTTAGACATTCATGAATATTGTATATTAATATTAATTGTTTTCGTTTTAACGGTTTTTTATATCTTAATTCATAAGATGAATAGACGGAAATTTTAAGGGAGGTCAATACAAGTTAATATTTTTTTAATTCTACTATTTATAAATTTTAATTGAAATTAGAAAATATCGAGGAAAAAACGGTTAAAAATAATATAATGAGAAATTTAAAGCATCACTTTCAATTTAAAACGTATCTAGTTAAATGGTTATTATGGGTTATGATCTGTCCGAAACTTGTAGTTAAATTAACTGCAATCCATTCTCTCCACCACACATTTTGAAATGAAATGTATACCTTCAGGATTTTTAACGATTATAACATGGAAAAACTATTATAATAATTAACTTTTAATTATATAAGTTTGAATTATTTTTAATATTAAATTTTAAATATGTGATAAACTAATTTACTTGCTACCTAGTTTACCAACGGTTATTAATAGCTAAAATGTAACTATTAAAAAAAAATGTGTAATTTTGCCCAGCCTCGTAAACATTTAGAATTGTTATAAAAATGTGAATTAACTATTCCATAACCAAGAATAATTTATAATATTTATATATCTTTTAAAAGATTACAAACCGAAGTGACCAATCAAAAATGATGTAATCAGTTGTTGCATCTCAAGAAGAATACTTTTTCTCTTCTTTTATTTTCTTAATCTGATGTTCATGCTATTATAAAATATAAACATAATAGTCAAAAGGAACAAAGGCATAATATAATACAACATAGAAAATAAAAAAAGGTAATAGGCTGATTTTGGTAATAAAAAACATCACAAACATGCTATATGTAAACATTAGATTCCTAATAAAATAAAATATAAGATATAAATTAAAATGAATAACAAATAAAAGCTTTTAGGAGACGAATGCATAACATAGGTATAATTTATATGTATATATGTATATTTTTAATGCTATAAAATTAAAATGAGGGCTTTGAACTATAATTAATCTTTTTTTATCAGCTACCTATGATTTATTATACTTTCATACTCAAATTAAAAAAAAAAATAAAATAAAATTATCATCACACTGATGACACTGTATGATCACACTTTATATATATATATATATATATATATACCATTTTTACATCAGTGGCAAGACAATATAAAGATAATGAAATCGTTTATACCTAGACATTTCAATTATATAACCAGAACCAGATCTAGCATACATATTTTTTACACCAAGGCAAAGTAACAGATGCTTTCCAACAAAAAAAAAAACTATCAATAATACTTGATTAGGAAAAATTTGTATTAAATACAAACATTAAGGAGTAAAATTTAAGAATATTTAATCTTTTTACCACCGACGAGATCTTTGTATTAACCGTGAATTATTAATTGAATTAATTATTAACGTACAAGTGAGTATGATTCGATACAGGTACCGCATCCTCTACCCATCATCATAGTGCATCGTCAACTTTATTTGTGATGGATTATTTCATTGGAAATTGTTAATTGAACCAGTTTTCAAATATACGTATTTTACGTAAATATGTGTATATTTACTATTATGATCAATTGTCGATTGTTGTTGATCAAACTTGGAGCTTCGATATAAGTATTTTTTTTTTTATTTTTGAACATTTTTATATTTTTATTAAATCCAACATGATCAAAATAATGCGATTCAGAAAAAAAATCTGTATCGGTATATGGGACAAAAATGTGGAAAGAAAAACAAGACCAAGTAAGTCCCTTATTTAAAATGCATTTTTCAATTGGTGTTAACCATAACAAATTATAATAATAATGGTTCGTTAACTTTTAAAAGCCAAATAATTGAAAAAAGTTATTTTAGTTCAAAGCCCTATATTAATGATAAGAATAATAAAAAATTAAAATTACTTTTTAATAGGTTCTTGATCGTTCGATGATTTAATTATTTCAAGTTCAATTTGTTTTCTAAAAACATACAAAAACTAAATAAACATGTATAAATTAATTAACATAAATAATTCATAACAAATATAATAATAAAAAAATATTTATTTATTGAAAATAAACCGTATATTTATTAATGCAAACATTGAAATTAACTAGAAAAATTAAACTAAACAAAGAAACTGTTTTATTCAGTCCATAATATTCACAATAATATTTTATATATTGTGTTTTAGGTTAGTATACCAATTTAATAGCGTTATATGCTATTTAGTTATAGAATGTTTCAGAATGAAAAACATAAATATATGAATACATAAATATAAATTTAGATGAAATAATATTTGTAATGGTTGTACAATGTATAATTGTAAAATGTATTGAATGTTTATCTATAATTAAAATAATATTTAAATTAGCTTTGTCAAATATTTTATAACTATTAAAAATGAATACTATCATATTCACCTACTTTAATTTAGTTTAAATAGAACTTTAAGTTATAAATATTTTAAATTCTAATTTTAATGTGGAAATAATATAAATGCTCTAACTGAATTACCCGGTTAGATTAATATTTAAAAATTAATAAGACCCTTCTCATAAAATCATAATAACAGTGATTGATATTTTTATTTATATTTATAAATACAGTTAGTTTAAAAGTTTTAAATAAGTAATAGGTTTAACATTTTTAAATTAAATAAAACTTAATCAAAACAAAAAACTTGAAAAAAAATTAACACCTACACATATTGCCATTTTAAAAACACTGTATAAATTTATACATAAATACATGTATACATAAATGTACCATGCTTATTACTGTTAATTTCATTATGAAACAATTCAAACTATTTTAAACACAAAATATAAAATCATAATAGATTACTGGGTACCTACTTTAAATCAACTATAAATAGACATTTAATAATGATTTTGTACCTGAAATATATCTTGAAACTTCTATTCAACAGAAATTTATAAAAAATAATAAAATTGCTATTATATAAAGGCATTTGATAAAATACGAGTACTTAAATCTTTGTTTTGATTAATTTTAGTAAACAGGGCTTTTTCCATTGGATTATATATTACAAATAGTTCAATATAAGAATCTGATAATACTAATATTCTATAATATATTGAATATAAAAATAAAAATAAGTACATAGTTAATATTCATTAATAAATAAATAGTATATTTTATGACCAGTTACAAATTAAAAATGTTCAGGCAAATCACTGAATCAAAAAATCGCAATTCTTAGAAAAAAAAATTTAACCTAAATGATTTACCTAATAATTTTTTATTTGAAATCATTCGTACAATACACATATTTTAATTAGGGATGGGCCGATAATAGAATCGATACTAAATATCGGTGGTATCAGTTTTTTTTTCAAAACCTATACTTCAACTGATACTTTCAGAAAAAATAGGTTATCAATAATCAATATCAAATAATATAGATCAGCGGTTCCCAACCTTTTTCACCAGCGGTGCCCTTTTGTTTGTACAAATTTTGTTAGGTGCTCTTCTATAATATCACGAGGAACGCGATAAAAATAAACACTAATTTTCATTCATAAGTGATTTAAATAATTTTATTGAACATATTATTAACAAATTATGATTTTATAGTTGAAAGTAAAAGGAAAAAATACTGCTTTAGTAGTGAAAAACTACTATTTTAAAGACAGACGTATTCTCTATAAGATTTATGAAGAACAAGAAACCAATATCAACATCAATACAACAACAGTTACTGCTAGAATCCAAAAAGGTGTAAGACAAGGGTGCCCACTTTCACCTGCATTGTTCAACGTATTTATTGAAAAAGCAATAAATGTCATAAAGCATTGGTTAGAACAAAAAGGAATCGGAGTGAAAATAGGAGGGGTACTAATAACCATGCTTCGCTTTGCTGATGATATAGTCGTTCTCGCAACATCTGAAGAAGACTTACAAGCAGCATTAAATGTAATGAATTGTACGTTTAAAGAATATAGTCTGAATTAATTCAGCTAAGAGCAAAACCTTAGTATGCTACAAGAAAAACGTACCATCTATAAATATAACATTAGAAAACAAAGAAATTATCCAAGTAGACCATTTCAAATACTTGGGCAGCACTATAACAGACGACGGAAAATCAATCAAAGAAATCAGAAGCAGGATAGGTCAAGCAAAGAATACATTCCTTAAAAAGAGAAAAATACTAACATCAAAAAATATGAACATAGCAACGAAGAAACGGCTCATAAAAACATATGTCTGGAGTGTGGCATTATATGGAAGTGAGACCTGGACAATTAATAAGAAAGAAAAAGATATGTTAGAAGCTCTCGAGATGTGGTGTTGGAGGAAAATGCAGAGAATAAGCTGGACTGATAGAAGATCAAATGAAGACATCCTGAGAACAATAGATGAAAAACAAAAATTGATAGACACCATAAAGAGAAGGAGATGGCAGATGATAGGACACACGTTGAGGCATGGAGACGAACTGCATAGTATAATAATCGAAGGTATGATAGAGGGTACAAGATCAAGAGGAAGACCTAGGACGAGATACATTAGTCAAATAATGCAGGATGCAGGAGTCACTTCCTACAGGGAGCTTAAGAATATGCGAATGATAGAGAAAAATGGAGAAGTCATTTATTATGAAACATTTGTTAAAAACCAATCTCCGGATTGAAAAAAAAAAAAAAAAAAAAAGTGAAAAACTAATAATAATTATTAATTATAAATGAGATACTTGAGGCTTCTTATTTTTGAAAAGTTTGACCATATCTGATTCAATTTGAGACAACTGTATACGGAGGTCAGGTTCTACATTAAGGCGGTTGCGGCATTTGGTTTTAATAGCTGTACAAGCCGAAAATCCTACCTCATAAATATAAATACTATATTTAATATTAGATATACAGATAGTATGCTAAGTAATTTTGTACGTAAAACAATTTTTTATCTATTCAAGTACAATAAATTGTAAATTTTTAATATATAATTTAATAATGTTTTTCATTTTTCGATGAGTCATGGTGCCCCCTAAATGAGTTCGCGGTGCCCTAAGGGCACCGATGATATAGATTAATGGCAGGACTTTCGTTGTTATTACATTAAAATAATATTTTAACAGCAATATTGTTTAAAAACTCAAAATTATAATACAATTGATATCAATTAATATAATTACTCTATGGTAATCACTAGAGCTCGGAACTTAATGCTCTTAAAAAGTACAAATATGCTTTTAAAAATATGCACTTATATTTTTTTTTTCTATACGAAATTTTTAATTGTACATCATTATATATTAAACCATGAATAATATAATAAAAATTAATGTAATAAATTCTTATTTTAATTTTTACTCAACACTAAAAAACAAAAAAATGGATTTTAAATACATCAGTACCAAATTCTGACACAAAACTTCATAAGCGACTTGTCGCAGATTGTTTAGCTTTTGGCATAATAAAATTAATATAATTTAACTAAAAACAATAACGTACAGTCTAAACACAAGTGGTACAAAAGTACAGAATTACAGACAACACGGACGTATTAGTCGGAATTGATAATAATAGAAACCACCCATAGATAGGTTTATATTAATACCGAAATACATAATCATTAGATGATTTTCCTAGAAAACTATTTATAGAAAATTCGTAGCTACTTCTATTGTAATAATTGATAAACATATTTCAAGTATAGCTACGAATCGTAGCTATAAATATAATATGATATTAATCATTACGGACAAAACATCATTTTTAAAATCAAATATAAAATGTGAAAAAATATACAAGAATATTTAGTAAGAAATCTCAATATAAATATAATAATTATTTTATTTATGAATTTTCAAACTTTTTCATCAAAAATTATAAAATATGCTCTAAAAAATTGTGAAATTAAAAAATATGCTATAAAATCTAAAAATCGCCAAATATGCAATAATATGCACCATAAATGTTTGATATTTTGTTCGTAGTGTCATGGAATGGATTTCTAGCTTAATAAGCAATAAATCTTATAAATAAAAAAAAACATGCAAATGCAACAACTTCCGAGCCCTAGTAATCACTAATCAATATATTATTCTAATTAATTACTATTTATTTTTTCTAGTCATACTACTAGTTGATAGATGTTTTAAACAATTTTTTAACTTTTCTAGGTAACATTTGAGTTACTGGGTATCGAATTTATTATATATCGATTAGTGATATCGATTTTATAGTGGTATCATGTTTATCATGTTTTTTTTTGCAAATATGCTCTATGCTATTTTAATATTTACATAATATTATGGGGTATCAGTTTTATATCGGTAATAAGTGGTATCGGCCCTAATATTATTCCTAATTTTAATACTCCATGTTATGCATTTATACACAAATTATACTATTTATAGTTATAACTATTTATTAATATAATAATGTTAACTTTTACATACAGCATAATGTTTCTATCTGACATGTCATAATATGAATTGTTGCGGGCCATTTGAAAAATCGTATAACCCATAACTCCTAGGAAAATGAAGATGCATACACGTCGGACTACAAAAGAAGGAGCTCGTACAGTAACCATCTTCAGCTGTAAATCAACCACACTATTGATTAATAAACAATAATAAATATCAAATACATTTAAAATGAATGATTAAAAATATATTAGGAGCAAGCATTTTAATGGTATATATTAGTGCTCTTGATTTGATGTGGGTAATACCCGGATACCCAGAAACCCGGGTACCCGTTTATCCGGGTAATACACAATTTTGTGGGTAGTCAATGTTTTCGGGTAGTGGGTACCCATTACCCAAAATTTTCGGGTACCCGATGGTTTTTGATTTAAGTGAACGGTTTAGCCAAGTCTTAACTCCTAAGAGGTTATCAGTATTAAATTATAAATTACACAATTATTTAAATAAAAAATATTTAAGAAAATATATAAATTATCTATACAAATATAATCTAAGATATACATACCTCATATACACTAATACTTATCATACTTATACTTATTATATACATACCTAAGATTATTGAGCTATGGTTATCGAACAGAAACAGATAAGATAAACTAAAGTCTAGTTATCAATACTTTCATATTCTTGTATACTATTTTACTATTATCGAATTATAAATACATATTGGAACTGTCAAAATTTACGGAGTATATAAAAATATGTAAAATTAAATATTTCTTAATTTATTGTAAATCATGTGAAACGAATTTATTATTTACAATAGTTAATTAATTTATCATGTTTTAAAAAAAATATGTATTTACATACAAATCCCAGCTCTAGTAATGAGTATACAAATCATAACGGGTACCCGATCCATAACGGGTACCCAATCCATAACGGGTATCCGAAATTTTGTAAATCGGGTAATACCCGTAAAACCCGGTTACCCGGATAGTACCCAGGTACCCGGGTATCAAAAGCACTAGTATATATTTAGTACAAAAAAGTTGAATCATTCTGTAAATAACTTAAACAAAAAATAATTGATGAAAAACCAATAACCAAAAGAGATTATTTTTGTTTGTTTTGTGAGTTCATGCCTATTTATTTAGACAAAAACTATTAAAACGTATATGCATAATAAACCACAAAGAAATGTCTCAACAAAAATATAGATATCTATATGGAGAAAAAATAAATTTAAATTCTAAACAAGTCAATATTTTAAACATTTTAATTATAGGTAATACAGTTACCTACAGTTAGTTGAAACTGCAATTCATCACAACATGCACTAAATTCCAGGCTTTGAAACTGAAAAGCAAAAATCAAATTTCCAAAATTCTGATAATAACCTCTGTAAGGCTAAATAATGAAAATCCTTAAAATCATTAATCCAAGAGTTCGAGATAAACTCGTTTTTTCTCATTTTTATCTCATTTTAATTAGTTTTCTCGGCACTTATAGTGTATAAAGCAGACTATAATAATAACCCTCACTATTGAATATTATATTATATGGAAATTCCTTATACCGATTTAGGAAGACAAGGCACAAATACAACAACACCTATTTGAACGTTCCTAATCAAAAGTGAAAAAATTAGAATTGTACTTGGAAAGTTTCAATGGAAACCAACAGGAAAAATAACAAAGATGGTCCAATTTGAAAAATAAATTTTACCTCATCTAAATTGGGTGTAATAATATATATGCAATTGTACCTTTCATATATATGATAACTTTTACACCACTTTACATTTGTAATAATAAATAATAAAAAATAAAAAAAAATAAATAAATAAAAAACATGAAGTAAAAAACAAATATTGGATATATGATGAGTTTTTAAATTATACAATATATCACATAAAAATTCAGAATTGTACAGATAGATTAAAATAAAAAATAACAATACAACAAATGTACAAACATTTGCATTAATAATTATATTAATAAAATTTTATTTTTTTAAGTCAAATAAATAATAATATTATATACTGCAACACTGTAGTATATTGTTACTCTATAGTCTGTGGTAACAAATTAGTATTACAATTTACCACGAATAAAATCAATGTGCCGGCTCGGCGGTCGCAGCTTACGATGACGAATGCCCGAGTGTGAGCAGCGTACCATATTCTAGCGTAATCGTTCATCAAATATCCGAGAAACATCGGTTTGATAAAACATTTCAATTTATATAATTTTTCTAACAAGAGAGGACCCCAACATCTAAATATAATTATTTATTCCATGTATACTGTTCACTACGTTTCTCTACATTAAAACATTTAGTTATAGCACGGTACTGTAGTTTGTTGGTGTGAAAATTAGAAATAAACTTCAACTATTAAATTTTCCAAATTTTCCAGTTTTCCATTTACAAATTGAAATGTTCATACGAAAAAAAAAATTGAAATAAATTCGTAAAACAGTAAAAAAAAGAAAAGATACTAAAAAATGAACCACCCAAAAATACTATTACTATGTGCAGGGGAGGCGATTGTCCACCGCGCCCTCCCCTTCAATACGGGTCTAATAAGAGGTCAAGTCGTAATAAAATAAATACAAACGAATTCCAGCCGGATGTGAAAAAAGAAAATTTTCATCCGTCGCAATTGGTCTGAACGCACCAGACAATCGAAATCACGATGCACGCATGTCCGTTCAGCGCTCCGTGACCCGGCGGTAGAACACTCGTGAACCGTCGCAGGGACGAGAAAATCCAGCTTCCGCATTGCCAACCACATGCATGCGCGCGCAATCGGTCGGCTCACGCGAGTGTCGAACGTTTGATGGTAAAAACAAATATTACACACACATCCGTTACAGATAAATGATGTTCACATGCTCATTGCTTTTGGACGCGATCGATTTCCCACCCGGTGTCGGCGCATCGGGGACAAGAACTGCAACGGTGAAGTACACAGCGTGCGCGAAACCCACGCTCTACCAAAGTTAACAATAATAAGTAGGTACTGCGTAATCGTTATCGCCTTACGTTTGTTTCTTTTTTTTCCCCCTATTTGCGGCGACGATCCGGAACGATGTGCATCAGCAACAGCAGCAGCAGCAGCAGCCGCAGAAACAGGTACGCGCCGACGATCGTTGGGCCGAAATCGTGCCCCGCGGGGGTCGAACCAGAACTGCAAACGGGAAGTTAAATTGATAAATGCGGACGACGGCCAGGCGGGTTCTCGAGCACAAGCGGACGCGACGCCTCGGATGGCGACGACGGAGGGGTAAACGGGAAATCGGCGAACGCTGGCAATCGGACCGTATCCCCGGAGCGTGCGTCGCGCTACTATCGCGGTTATCAAGCATCAACTGTCTCGCGTCCATCCACCCGGGTTGAGAGCCGCGACGCCGACGCCGCGCCGCCCGTGTTCGAGCGCCGCAACTATAATCAAAACGTCGTCGTCGGCGCGCCGCCGCCGCTAACGGTGGTGTCGCCGGTACAGAACCGAAGATAATATTAGAGATAATATTATCAACAATCCTTGGGCGCAGCGGGGTTGGTTTTTATCTTTTATCGGATGACAAGATGAATCATCGATATCGCAGATTTAGTTCACGGCCGCCCGAATCGCGGGACATGTTATCCAAACGTCTACTGCGAATGTCTGACGCGTCGCGTAATGTTAACTTCAGAAGCCTGGACGATCATCTTTCGGATGATAAAATCAATAACAATGTTTTTACCACGTAATTCGTGTACTTGAATCCGTTTAGTTGAACGCCGAATATTGTAAAGTTCCATTTTGACGGATGAGAAACAAATCGTTTGATCGAATTATGTGGTTTCATGGGCGGAAAGTAAAAATCTATTGATGTAGATGCAGTGTATTTTTAAGGAATTTTCACCGAGCGACCAACAGTTTTTTTTTTCTGTAAAATAGTATGATGGTAATATTTTACGTTCGCTCCGCATAACTATTAAATATAAATCTTAGTAATGGGTACGTGATCGTGTTTGCCAACAAAAATTATTTTCGTTCTGTCGGTCAATGTTGACGTTTGATTATTATCAGTTACCACGTACTACTTTAGAAAAAAACTATTACTTGGGTATATCTAAGACTAAACATTCTGTTAACGGTCTGTTTTTTTTTTTTTATGAAAATACTAACATTTTATAATTCATTATAAAACTCAAGTACCGTCACTACATCTTTTTTTTTAAAAAAAAAATGTAGGGGTACACTAGAATTAATTTGATGATTAAATTGAGGTACTCCGTCCCCAACGTAACCTCCATCTCACCAAAACAAGTACTAGATAAAACTATTATAAAAAATCGATTAATTATTACAATAATTGTAATAATTACTCGATTTTTTGTTGTAAATAATTGTACAACGTTAAAAAATGCAACTCATCAGCTAAACCTAATTTTAGATTGTTTTATATACCCAAAAAAACTTAAAAGATTGAATTTTTTTTTTTTGTCAATATAAACATTTTAAATTACTATAAATATATAAAGCCAAAGAAAACCATCACTAATGGGTCATTAGTAATTTTTTTACCGCCCAACATTTTAAATTTTGAAAGGTAATTGTAACAAACGTACGAAAAATAAACTTATTTAAAAAAGAAAAACAAATTTTATTAAAATACTGAAATATGTCATAAGACATTTTATAAAATATTAAAAGTTTTATAACTCATGAAATATTCAAAAATTTTATATTTCATGACATTTTTAAACACTAGCGAGGATTCGTTTAACGACGAAATATTATTGGTTTTGTACATTTAAGAAAAGTCTGCGAATATCAATTATCATCACTACCGTTAAATATAAACACCTAATGTGCAGTTTCACTGTGCAAAAGTCTTTGTTGGTTGATAAAATAAAAATGGATTTGTAAATTTGATAAAAGTTATTGTAACAAAAAAAACAAAATTAATATATTTGTTGTTAATCGCAGTATAGTTTATTTGTATAGGATATTCAAGGCTATAATAGTTAAGCTACGAACTACACAATAGAAAAAATATGACAAACCTTGAAGGTTACTTTAGTAGTTTTGTTCACAAAAAATATTTAATAAACATTAAGAATTGGACATCTATAGTTAATGACGTGATATCCATACGATATCATATAATAATTTATATCGATATACCTAAAATCTATACATACAATTATACACATAATCAACCTAACCTTTATGCGGAGACTCGGGCTGGTGATATGGTGGTCGGCAAGATATTTGGAATGGTGACTGGCCGTGTGGTATGGAACATCGACGGTGGCCGGGAATGGATTGACACGGATAGCACTTAACACCTCAGACGGCACGGAACCGGCAGTGTTCGCAAATCACGGACACTTACGGACGGTACGACTACGGATTTTGGTAAACATCCCAACTTCGAGGTGATTGGCGTAAGTATCGCATAGAATAAGACAAAACCAAATGGAACACAATGCGGGAGAAGTAATCCGTAAGACACAAAACAACACGGTGAACCCGGTTACAGGGGGTCGGTGGGTCAACGCTTATCACCGAAAAAAAAGGACGTACGTAACCCCGACCCCCCCCCCACAATGGAATAATACTTTTTTTTTTTGTGCCAATATTTACCATGTATTTAGCATGTATTTGCATGGCCGGTCCCAAACTGTGTTATCCGTTGGTTCACAAAATCAATAACACCGATTTGCACATGTTAAACTTATCATAAATATAAAATATTGGCTATTTATGGACAAAATCCTATTACTATTTATAGATCTAAAGTAATTTTATTGTATAGGTAGCAGTTGTTGAATAGTATAAATACCTAGATTATTTATTGAAATCTTAGAGTTGTATAAATAATAATTTTATAAGAATTAAATATAAACACCAATGTTAAAGTAAAATGTTTATCTATTGAACAATAGTTTATAATACAATCTTATCTAAGCAAAATAACGTTATAAATTAAATGAATAATATTATCCTTTGCATTTTATTTTGCACACATTTCATAGAATACTGTCAACTATTAAATAATATAGATAACTAGTCTTTTAACTAGTTTTATAACTAGTCTCAGGCGCGCAAGGGCGTAGCCAGGATTTTTGCTAGGGGGGGGGGGGCACGTAAGCATTGAAAACACATTTTATGAACTTTATCTTACAGTTATTTATTAATAATATAAATTTAATTTTTATTTTAACTCAATTTTCATATTATCTAACACAACTTTAAACTTTAAAGCAACGCTAAACGTCGTGAATCCAAAGCAAAACGATTTAAAATGTCTTCCTCAAATGTTTTTTTGTTTTTCTAAAACTAATTTTTTGTGTACGCTTAACATACAAAGACCTGCAAATGAAATTTAAACAAAATTTTACTATATAATTTTTCATAAAAGTTATAAGTTGTATATTTTTTATCACATTCTAGTTTTTACCATTCAAACGATTTTCCGTCATTGTTGAACGTAGCCACATTTTGACTCTTCTAAGCGTACTAAACGATCTTTCAATCGTACTTGTTGTACATGGTAGTGCTAAAGTAATATGGAGAGCTTGTTTTATTATTGGAAAAAAGGAGCCCGTTTCTTTGACTACTTCACACAAATCAAGGGATTCAAGTTCTTTATTTGATAATTGCTTGTCTTTCCAATGATTATACCATAACTCAGCTTCACCGTCAAAGTTTTGTAAACTGTAATAGTCGGTAAAAATTGTAGTTTTCTTTTTAAAATCTTGAAAATTTATTTTTAGCATATTTGCAGGATGTAATAGAAACAGAGAAAAAGCTGGCAAATTTTCATCGTGAAATCGGCGTTCTATCGAAGATATAAAAAAATCTAGGTACGGTATCAATAGTGATATTTTCCAATACTCGGTTTCATTTGTCGAAGGCGGATTTGAGCGATTTTTTTGTCTTTCTATAGTTCTAGGTTTCTGAAACGTAACTCCTATAATTTGCGCTAATGATTGAGAATCTGCTAAAAGATTTTCAATTTCATCTTCAGCATTTCTACGGTTCTTTTTCACGATGTTGAGAATTTTTTTCATGTGATCAGTGCATGAGAAAAGGTCTAAATGTTTTGCTTGTAGAACATTAGCAACAGGCTCTAGCAAAGCTGAATATTTTGATATAAGGACTAAGCATAAAATGAATGTTGAATCTTTTACCGCATTGTTCAGTTGAAATGCTGTTTTTTGTGTTGCATAGTTGCCTTCTTTTGACAATTTTTCCAGTCCATTAACAATGTTAATGAAATTCTGTTTGAAAATTGCTATACTTTTGTATTTATAAGACCACCTTGTTTCACAAAACGCAGAAATGCGGGGGACATATTTTCGTCTTAAAGTTGATTCACGGAAAAAATTGATGATGTCTTTAATTGTAGCAATAGTGTTCCGAATTTCAGGTACAAGGTTTAAATCATTTATAACTAAATTCAATTTATGACTTGCACAATGGAAATATAATGCATGTGTGTATTTTTTTCGTAAAATAGATTGTACGCCATTATCTTTACCCGACATGGTTGCACAACCATCGTAACCCTGTCCAATGAACTTTTTTGAATCAAGTCCTGAGTCTATAATAAAATTATCTATTGTCAAAGCAATTGTTTTTGCATCCATTGCATCTAATTCTACAAAACCTAGGAATTCTTCACGGATTACTTGTCGTATTTCATCAAAAAATCGAATGCCGATTGAAAGTTGTTCTTTTCCTGATATGTCTTGACTTTCATCTGCCATCAAACTGTAAGCAGACGCCTTCTTAGCATCCTTTAAAATGTAGTCCTTGATTACCATTCCACATAACTGAATTATATCATTTTGAATATGTGGAGAAGTATAAGTAGCATTTTTCTTACCATCTTCCAAATGCTGTTTGAGACTTTGATCACCTGCTTTGATTTGAAAGTGTAGTAGAGCTTGAAAAATCCCTATAAAAATTTGAAAATAGTTTTTATTTGAATTAAAGGTATTAAACAAAAATACTAATTCAAATTTAAAGTAGCCAAAGCAAGTTACCTTCATCCGAATTTTTTCCTCCCAATGGTAAGCCGTGAACTCCGCAAAATAAAATGTTTGATATGATACTTGAAATAATTTTCCTATTTTCTTCTATTATTTTTTTATGTCCCGACACCATCTTAATGTTAATAGGAATTTCTTCTGTGAAGCTTTTTGCTGATTTAACAGCATTTTGATGCCATTTGTTGGTTAAATGATTCTTACAGTTTTCGTGCATATGTTTATAACGCGTAAAAGGTTTAATAATAAATGAACCTAAAACTCCTGATACATTTATTGGTGGAAATATGATGCAATACAAACACAATGCGCCTTTTAATTTTTTAGAATATTTCAACCAAGGAGAATATGTTTCCAACCAATCAGTCCTAAATATTCTTTTAGGATCATGAGCGTCCTCCTTAAAATTGTAGTATTTCGACGGGATCCAACAATGCTTAAAAATTTCCATTTTTTGTGATGCTGTCATATGTGAAGATCGCCCAACCCATTCTCCTAAGTCATTTTCAAAACATTTTTCAGTAGTCAAAGAAATCGACGGTGTAACTTTGACACTACTCCACAAAGGTGCTTTTTTTTCACCGTCGCATTCAGAATTATCACTATCACTCATTTCAGCATGTTTTCTCTTCTGAGCTACTGATTCTGAAAATAAATGAAAATTAGTTATTAAACTAATTGAAAAAAAAAAATGAACATAGGTTCCCCGGCGCCCGAAGGCAAAAATGTTTTAAAAACGTAAAAAGTTATTTATCATAAATAAGTATAACTAAATACTGATTATATTATTTCAGAATAAGATTGATTTTTTAAAAATATTATTTAAACTATACAATTACTAAATGTTTAATAATTATTCAAAAAATTGTAAAAATTATTATTTTATATTTGAAAAAATTTAATCAAATAATTTTTTAAATAAATGAAATATGACTTTTTTTTACTTACGAGTCAAAAATTTTCTGATATTCATGATTGAGTAGGTACATATACACTTCATACAGTATACCTTTATAATGGTATCATGCTCTAAATATCTATAAATTGGTGATACAGTGTTATAATAATATTTCATCGAAAACATAATTGAAAACCTTTCGAAGAATGGTATACTTGTACACGATATGAATTATCGATATCTTCTCCCAGGGAAAAATAAATCGCTGTGCAATTAAAAACAGACTATAGTCTACAGATATATTAATATTATATATTTATAACATATCACGTTATTATATTATAATATTCCAATTTAATTTATCAATTACGTATTTATATACGAACATATTAATTGAATCACTTAAATATTCGATATTCAACATATTAAAAACATCTACTTAATATTTTGATCAGGGGGGGGGGGGGGGGGGGGGGGGGGGGGAATTTGCCCCTAGCTGCCCCCCCTGGCTACGCCCTTGCAGGCGCGGCTTCAGAGACTTACTTAAGGGGGGGGGGGCCATTTTTTTCAGCCATTGCTAAATTTCAAAGGGGACTAGAGTTAGAGAATATTCTAACCTGGAACCTGTAAGTGATTACTGATAATAGTTTTTTTTCCAAATGAATACAGAGTCCGACTACGTTCCTATATTATGATACACACCTCATAATAATGTCATATGGTTTTTTTAGGCCGCCAAATAAAATTGTTAGCTAGGTAGGTAATTAAAATCAGGATTTAACAGTTCACAAGGACAAATATGTGAAAAATTAAAATTTTTTAAAAAAAGCTGGGGGGCATGGCCCCAGTGCCCCCCCTCCTTGGAGCCGCGCCTGTCTAGTCTATAAGTCTTTTAACTAACCTTTTATGTTTGATTGTTATATTATTCTATGACATTTAAAAAATTACTAATTTTGTGACCAATTTAAATAATATATATAATGTATAGTTATCTATATTATTTAATAATTGACAGTATTCTATGAAATGTATGCAAAAGAAAATGCAAAGTATAATATTATAAATTTAATTTATAACATTATTTTTATTATTATAAAAGTATTTTAACTATTATATACATTTATTGCACAAATAACTATAATGTAAATAACTAACGAAGTATAGGGTTTTGGGACCGGCCATGGAAATACATGTTGAATGTTGGCATGAAGAAAATGTTGAAATTTAAAATATTTCGTGTCGGGGAGGGGCTGGGGACACGTGTAAATCGGTTTAATTGATTTTGCAAACCAACGGATAACATTAGAGGTTTGGGACCGGCCATGCAAATACATGCTAATTACATGCTAAATATTGGCATAAAAAAAACATTAAAATTTATTATTTGTGGTGGGGGGCTGGAGACACGTGTCTCCAGCCCCCACCTTTTTCTTGTTACCATGCCTAATTAAAAATCATACAAATTACAAAAGTTGTCATGCAAATACAACACAAATACATGCTAAATATTGGCACAAAAAAAATGTATTATTCCAATGTGGGGGGTTGAGGTCACCAACGCAAAATAATAGATCATTCCAGACAAAGTCCGATTCATACTATACGAACGGCTAATCGTGCATCAACAAACTACATGCGTTGCCGTAACAGGAGGAGGGGCAAATGGGGCAAGTGTCTTTGGGCGTAAAAAGTATTATGAATTTAGTGGGCATCATAAAAGTTTATGGTAATAAGAAAAACTAGGTGTTGTATTTTAATAGGTAAGCATTGATTATTCTTTTATACTCAAATATCTAAGATGAGTAATCTTATCTAAGATAAGATAGGTACTCGCCTATCAAATTGTACAATGTATATTATTAAATATGAAATAATTTAAAATAATGTGTTACTTGCCTACATGTATGATTACTACCGTAGGATAGAATATTATTGATAAATTAATGTTGCTTAAAATGATGTATTAATAATATAATATATAGTTAGGCCGACACTGACTACATGTGATGAACATTTTTAAAATGCACAACCAAAAGTAACTTCTGTAATCATTGAAGAAATTAAAAGTGCTAAATAAATATTCTGTTGACTCGACACCTGACATTATTCACAGATTAACTATCATTAGTTAATCGTCACGTTAAAAATGACAGTTCTCCAATTGAATGGCTTATGTTTATTGCAAAACGTTGATCATAAGACTGAAGAGCTTGACATTACCGTTATGTCTGTTTTATGATAAATGTGATTATAATTACACTATTAACATGTCGGAAATTTATTTTGGGTTACAAGCAAAGTTAATAAAAATAATTCCTTTTGCTTTTTACATACCACGTGTTATCCATTTCTTGGACTTGATTGGTATTTATATAGCCAAATGCGTAAAAGAAAGAGATTCGATTTTTTTACTCTCTTCAACATTTTTGCTCATTTGGAAAAAAAAGTTCTAAAACGGACAAATGAAACTTGCAGGTCAGCTCGAAATGAAGCATGCTATAGCTTATACAAAAACTGAGACAGTGTTAAGAAAAGTTTAAAAATATTATATGAAAATAATTTCGAAAAAACGACAGTAATGTGTGAAGCATCTGGACCTATAAAAACGGAAGGACTTAACAATATTTACCCCGAATTTATAAAACATACAGACCAAGAGCAAGAGCATTGTTCATGACTTTCTTTAATAATATGCGTACAAACACAAAAATCCCGAAGATTTTTAAAAAATCTAAAATCATAGCAATATGCAACTCCGGAAAGTCCCCTAGTCTCATTACTCTCCTTAGTGTGTGTTATAAATTAATGGAACGCCTTGTACTGAATTGAATCTGACCAATCATGCTGCCATCACACCAATGGAACAAGCTGGATTCCGACCTGGCAGAATTTGTAAGGATCAAATTGCAGCTCTTACCGCTTACTTCGAAAAAGGGTTCCAAAATAAGAAAAAGACAACAGCTTATAGATCTAATAGCTACATATATGAACCATATAGAGAAAAGGCCAACTGTTCAAACTTCTGAAAATCTCCAAACTTTTTACAAACTATTAAATGAGATGTCAACGAATCGATATTTTACAATCCATATAAGAACGTTCAGAAGCTCGCCAAAACAATTAAATAATAAACTACCACAGGGCTTAGTACTGGGGCCAATTCTTTTCAACCTATACATCAGTGATTTACCGACTACAACATCTCGAAAATTTGCATACACAAACGACATCACGATAGCTACACAACATGAACAATTTGACAACAATGAAGCCATATTCAATCAAGACCTAGAAAAACTTTATGATTATTTTCAACAGTGGTGCCTTATACCGAACATACAAATAACGGAACACACAACTTTCCACCTAAATAACAAACTAGCAAAATACTAACCAACTATTAAAACAAAATAGTAGCATATAACCCTACCTTTAAATACCTCGGAGTTGCTCTTGACAAGACACTCACGTACAAAAATCGCCTACAAAATACCGCTGCAAAAATAAGGACAAGGAATTACATCATCCAAAGCTCGCTGGCTCAACTTGGGGAACCTCAACTGAAACCCTTAGAACATCCGCATTAGCTTTAGTCTACTCAGCTGCAGAATACGCTGTTCTTCTATGGCTAATAGTGCTCACTGTTCTAAAATTGACGTACTATTCTACTATGTGTATTATCACAGGTGTAGTAAAAACTACCTCTACTCGATGGCTCTCAGTGTTATATAACATACGTCCACTCTATATTCAACGTTTATCAACTACTGCAAGAGAGTTAAATATATACTCAACGATAAAGTAACAATACATAAAGATGTATACAGAAAAGTTTAACATTTTTAATTCATTCAATTTCAATATCACAATAAATATTTTTTGGCATGAGAAAAAAATGGACCATAATAGTGAAACGAATAAAATGAAAAACAAAATAAATCAATTAAACTTATTTCTTAAAATGAAAAATTATTCGTTAATTTTACGTTGATTAAAAATAAATTTAGTAAATTAATAGTTAATTTAATGAAAATCTAAAAGTAACTAGTTATATTAAAAAGTTAATTTTATTTTAACCTTTTAACCTAAACTTTTTAAATCGGTCAGGCCCAGTCTTGGTATTTAATACATTTCATAACATCTATTTGAAAAGTTGAATTTTTTACTGGAAATATAAATATTCCAAAAAACATTAAAAGTGAAGAATACAAGTTAGACAGCGATAGAATTAAAAAACATAAACTCCAAGTTAACGAGAAATGAGTAAATGAAATTCATATTAGCGGAAGAGATATAAAACATATTTTGTCATATTAAAAAGGAGAGAAAAAGAGATGTGTCACTTAAATCAATATATTTGAAAAATATGATTTTCTAATTAATTGAAGCCGACATTCATTAAAAGAAATAATTCCGAAAATAAATAATTTTTAAACAATTTATAATGATGCTTTGAAGGAATAATTTTCAAACGAGTGTTTTCCTTTTTGTTCATATTTTCAGTTTCAAGAAAAGAGTTATTGAATTATCACTACTAGGTACTTTGGGATAAAAATATACAGGTTTTTTGAACATTGATACAGCTATTCGTATACTTTTATATATAGTAATATCCAAATGTTCTGCTGTACGGTCGTTATTAACCTTAAAATTAATAAAAAGTTAATTAAGGTTTAGCTTTATAGAAAATAACCTAAATTCATTAAGTTTGTTGGCGATTTAATCGGAACTCTTACAAAACATAGACTATTAATATACTATTAAATAATATAAATATACCATTAATTAATTCGTAAATCAAAAAGCGTTAAGGAAACCAATGATTATTTAGAGCTCTTTTTAAAATTAAATAATCAAACAATTAAAAGGTATTCATATTATTTTTACTGATATAATATAGTTGGTCAGATATTATATTATAATAACATTAATCAGTTAAAATACAGTTTACCAAAATCTAAGTAAAAATATTTCAAATTAATCTGTTTTTTTAATAACAATAATACATATTTTTAAAAATATAACAATTTACTCAATGATTAAAGTAGGACAGTAGTTAAACCCGTCATTGGTCTAAAGGGGATTCGATCCAAGCTAATTTTGCTATCAAAATATACCTATATTTTGTTAACTGCATTGACTTACCCAATGGTCGGAAAAGACTCTTAAAAACATATTTGAATTCGAGATGAAGTTTCATTCAAAACGACTTTCTTAATTTTTTGCATTTATATTCTTGCAGTCTTAAAAATTGATTTTAAAATTTAAAATATTCAAAAATGTACAATGTAAATAATATAAAAGTGAAAAAAAATTTTAAAATTAACTTCATGACTAACACAAATATGTTTTTAAAAGTTTTATCCGATGACCAAGGAAGTCAGTATGATTGGCAAAAGATTGATTCTTTTCGCTAAAAATATAACTAAATAATATTCCACGTGGAATATTAACTTGCATGCTAATGTGGAAGTGTAGGTACCCCTTTCTCTAATCGCTGCCGCGCGACTGTCATGGCTGTCACCGCTAATTACAGTTTCCGCATCGTAATCCAAATGTTTACTTTTTTTTATTATATAGGACTCATATTGGAACTGGGCTATATTGCTATAATTCAAAAGCCAATAAATATTAAGGCTGAACAAGCCATTTTTTAAATTTGGTGTAATTGATTTTTTTTTAATAAATTGTAGTTAAGTAATTTACTGATGAATAATGTAAAAAAAAATTTTCAATATTTTGTTTTTTAAGGGGTTAAAAATGATGATGAATATCGATTATATTGTGTTTTATATTAAGTCCTCTAGGTTCAATAATAGATATTATAGAGATTGAACTACATGTAATTCTTTTGTAGGACATATTGAAAGGCACCTCAATGGATTTTTTACAATATTTCCCCTATTTCACCAGAAAATAAAGTATTAAAAAGTCATTTTTTAAATAGGAGTCTTTTTAGACATTTTATACATTTAAAAGCTAGTTATTTTAAAAATGTAAAAAATCTCAACGAGATGCCCTGGAGAAAATGTTTATTAATCCAACCCAGCTTTCCAATTTAAAAAAGGTTGGATATTAAAGATTTAGGAGTTATTATAAGTGTACCATTCAAAAATGTACTCTCGAATAATACATTATTTCATTACGAAGTATAAAAATAGAATTATCAGTGATAATTTTCTATAATTGACAACTTGTTTTACCTATAATTATCGTAAACGCTTATCTATAATATCTCGGAATATCTATTATATATGTATATTGTATATTCTAATAAACCGTATAATATACGTATAATATATTATATTATATTGTAAAATGTAAGTGAATTTTGTTTACTTATTAGTTACTATCTATTGACACTAATACACTATGCAGTATGCAATGCACAGAGCAGCGAGCACACACATATTTTTAAATTTTGTATTATTACATTGAGTTTTGTACTATCGTTTTTAGATTCTGAACGGAGAGATGGAATCTATTGGTTTTACAATGATGTGTGTGTTTTTTTTTTTTTTTAATTTTTTTTTTAATTTTTTTTTTTTGTGTCTGACGACACCTTTTTTGGCAGTAAAAATGCTTCGATTTGCTTATGTAGCAACTTTTCTGAAAGGAAAGTGAATGTAGATGGTACTTTGGCTAGTCTCAAATCCAACTTTTCAATTCAATACTTTTTAAAAAAATCGAAAAAAACGATAAAAAAATTACGAAAAAACAGGAAATTTTACGCAAAATCACGTTTTTACAAATTAAATTTTTTTATAATGCTCTAACTCAAAAATGAAAAACCGCAACAACTTGAAATATTCACCAAATCTTTATATTGACGTTTTCTATACATGGTTAAGTTTTCAGACAATTTAAATTTTTGTAAAATTTTTGTTTTTAAACATCTATAAAATTATTGGTTGATCGAAAAATCTTGAAAATTTAATACAAGGTTCAGAATAAGTTAAACTTATCGTAACTAAAAAATATCGGTGATCGGTTTACTCAAATTTTTTTTATAAGCCTTTAATGCTCAAATTTGTATAAAATGTGTAAAAATCACGATAATTTGAAAGTTATTTTGTAGATAAAAATTCATAAAATTTTTTCTGTTCAAAATTTTAACACTAGGTTATCTATAAGCTATTCTTCAAAAATCTTTAAAAAAATTTCTACCAGACTTAATTTTGCCATCTCATCAAACATCATATAAATTGCCGCCCGGGTGCTGTGATATTTGATCAGTGGACACCATAAACGGAGATTTGATTGAATTTTAGGGGGGCTTAAATGTCAATTGTTGCAAAATAAGTACCTATTTCAATATTTTATACTACGAAATTTAATAATTTCGGGGGGCTAAGCCCCCTCAAGCACCCTCCCAATTTCCGCCTATGGTGGACACTTCAAAACAGTATGAAAACGCAATAATTTGCGTTTCAATTGTATGAACACTCGCGTCCAGTTTACGGAATTATAGAGAACCAAAGTAGAATTCGAAACAATATTTTATTTTATTTATTCTTTTTTTTTTTTTATTTATATATAATACGATATTTTTTCAACACTTAACAAAAATTATAACTGCAACACGTGAAACGTGAAAGCGGCTTTATGCAATCGCCGTCGTCGTGACGGACCGCTTTGCACACGTCCGCGTGCGCGCAGCCGTCGTTGTCGCACCGGCGCGGACTGTCCCTGTTGCGCTGGTAGGAAGTGGTTTCGGGTTCGGCAATGGCCGTTGCCGTGGCATGGGGGGTACTGCACCGGTCGCACGATTGCCGCGGTCCAAAGTCGTGACCGCGATGGTCGCACTTGGTGCAGTCGCGGTGGCGGTGGTGGCCACGCGCCCGTTGGCCCCGGAGACAACGTGTGCCGGTGGCCGAGGCACGGACTTCTGAACCCGGCGTTCCCGGTCGCGCAACGTCCGCTGCTGCGACTGCTTGTCCGCGGGCGACTTGGCCCACGCGACGTCGATGCGCACGCCCGTGGCCACGTCCTGGGAACCGTCCAACGCGTACATGGCCGATTGCGCGTCCTCGCGCCGCTCGAAATGTACGAACGCGTAGCTCTTCAAGATTTTCACGCGCTCCACGGTCCCGTACCGACCGAACTTCCGGGCCAGCACGCGCTCATCTAGCACGCCGCCGTACTGCCTGACGTACAGTACGCGCACCTTTGGCATCGTGTCCGCTTTCGGCTGCGGTTTCGGATGCGCCCAGTCCACGATCGTCTTGCACCCGAACAACTTGTGCTGCAACAGCGTCCGCTTAGCGTCCGTGGCCGCGGCCGCCGACCCGTAGTCCAGAAAGCAGAAGCCCCGGTGCGTCGACGGGTTGTCGGAGTTCTTGAAAGTGATCACCCGCATCAGACGGCCGCGCGTTATGCGACTCACCTCGTCGAATATCTCCTGTGCCGTCTTTACCTTCGGCATATTGCCCACGAACAGCCTGCACTTGTGGCTGTTGTCCGCAGTGGCCAAAGGTTTAACCGAACGATCCGTCATCGTATTACGTAGTATTGTCGTCGTCGTCGCGGGCGCCGCCTGTACTTTTCGACCGTTGACGGCGAGATTCGACGTGTGCTTGATGGTGTTGTGTCTTCCTAGTTTCTCGGTCGTTTGACTTTTTTTCTCCAATATTTTCCCGTCCATAGTGCTCCGATCTCGTGTAAAACGGTTCGACTAATGTTTCCTACTTGTTTTACTCTCGTTGAAACCTCGCAATACGGATTATGTTTTATTGATTTTGTATACATAGTCAGCCAGATATTACACAGCACTGTTTGGAATCTGGTAATTTAGTGATTTATTTTTATTTTTTTATTTCGTTTAGACGCATTATTTCTTAAAGGCCAACAGCAAGTAATATTGCATCGACCTACAGATTTAGTCGACTATATTGCTTGGACTTTTTCGTTGCCTAACGTTTCTAATTTGTAGCCTTATAGTTTATTTAACTTTCTGCTTATCTACAATGTTACCTAATATTTAGACTTGGTTATTAAAATACTCTCATTGTCTGCATTTTTAATTGATACATTTCCAGAAATATTCCTGAGTTCCGTAATCGTACACTTTAAACGTTAATAAATATTTTTTATATTTTTCGTCACATACGCATACGTACTCAGCACAGATCGTTATTTCTAGACTTATCTACGGTTTATTTTATGTTCAATAATTTATTTCTACTGGACATAATCTTTATATTTTGAGAAAATTGTAAGCTACTCTTCAAAAATCTTTAAAAAAATTTCTACCGGACTTGGAGGAAAAAACTTTATGACTGTTTGAAATTTAAATATTTACGAAATTGCATAAAATAACGATTTATTCTCGAACGATTTTAAATATTTGTTATAATTCAAAAAGTATAAGTCGCAGATTTTTGAAATTTATACCAGCTGTTAAGATTGGCATTTCCTTTATGTCATATTTTTTCAAAATATTATATTGACTTTTAAGCCACTTATAGGCATTTAAAATATTCGATTTTTTTACATTTTTTTTTTATAATCGGTGATAAAAAAAATTTGGCTCGTACAAAATACTTGAAAATTTAATAGAAGATTCCACAGAAGTAGTTCTTAATGTCATTCAAAAATTATTAAAATCCATAGGCACAATTTTTTTTTATAAGCGTTTGAACTGCGAATATTGACATAGAATTACATGTAAAATATAATATAATGTATAATATTCTAGACTGACAAATGAAATCGTTTTTTTTAAAATGCTCTAACTCAAAAACCAAAAATCGCAACAACTTGAAATATTCACCAAATCTTTATATTGATGTTCTCTATACATGGTTAAGTTTTCCAAGTATTTTGACATATTTTGACTTATTTATAGACAATTTAAATTTTTCTAAATTTTTCGTTTCAAAATAAAATATACTTATTACAATATTTATAAATAACATTGTATTATATTCTAGACAAACATATTAACTCCTTTCAGAATCGTTATTCGTATACAATGATACCTATCATTGAATTCAAATTTAACAAATCCATTATAATGACCTATCCTATGAAGAGTCGCACTTCATCCCCAAGTGTACAGCAGAGCGAGGCCCATCCGGTTCTTTTTTTATAATTAGTAATTACCGTTTGTATTTCTCTCAAATGGGGAATAAAAAAAATTATAAATATGCTTCAAAAAAAACTAAGCGGTCCAAGTCTGTGAAGATGTTGCTGTTGAAAAAACAACAGAAGAATTTAATCAATTCTCCAGAGGAGTAAGTTATTATGTAAATAAGTAATAACTTTTAGAGGTGTGCAAATTAGAGACCTATCGTTAGTTCAATGTTCGGCTGGAAAAAATGATGAAATAAGTTCGGTTTTATACTAGTCTAGAGCACAAAAAAAAAAGGTTTCATCTCAGATTTAATTTATATTATATTGTACATATTTAGTTTTATTTGTTTATTTATGACAATTTGCTTATTAGTTGTTACGTATACTACAATATTATGTTGTATTGAAAAAGTTATATGGAAATATGTATCAAATAAATAAGGACAATATTCGTAATATACATATATCTGTGTGTATGTATTTTTTTATACTATATTTTACCATTTTTTAAAAGTGTTTTGTAAAATTTACAAGGTGAAATACGCTGATAAATACGTCTTGTATGTTGAAAAATGTAAAGCTCATAAAAATTGGTAAAAAAGACGCAGCCCACAGAATACGCGGCATACGAAACGCTACAGAAAATGCCAAGTATAGCCCCAGTGGCCAGTTTTATAATATGAAAATGAAAACTAGTTTAACACTATTTAAAACTGTCGATTGTCGATTATTATGGTTTCTTAGAAATCGTTTTATCATCACATTCGTAATGTGGTGCACGATTTAAGATATAATTATATTATATTATATAAAGATATTATATCTTAAATCGTGATGTGGTGTGTATGTCGTACGATAAGATTATATTTGAATGTTGATACTCAGTGGCGGCGTGAACTTATTATTTCAATGACGCAGTCGACAATTCTCAACACCCAATCGATTGACACTTTTGCGCTATTGACTATTGTGAATTTAATTGGTATTCAATCGATTACGTTAAAACAAGTTCCTAACTTCTACTCAACTACAAACGTCAACTTTCAACAACCACCCACCCACCAAATTTTTTCGTGACGCAGCTGCGTCAAATTTACTCCGTTCAAACCGCCACTGTTGATACTTGATAGTTCGACTGCAACAACTGGTTATATTTTTAGAATATTAATTGATGTTCAATATACGTGACGCGACCTCACGGAATTTATCAGTTTGACAGTGGTATGTTCAGCCTTAAATTCCCAAAAATTAGACGTAGTTATTATGTAAATAAATGAAAATGAAAATATTTCAAATAGACAGTAGTAGCTCATTCGAATTTCGTTTATGGTACAGCTAATGATATAAAATAATTATTATTTTATTATATTAACATACAATACAATTTCAGTAATCCGGCTATTTTAACCCATACGTAACAATATGTATTTATATACTAAATTAACGATTTAATTTATTTAGTTAACGACAAAACTAAGTAATTACAGTTTAAATACGAACTAATAAATAATAAATAATATATATATATATATATATATATATATATATATATATATATATATATATGTGTGTATAATTATAATAATAATAATTAATAAATAGTAAAAATAATTCATTTTTTTATATTAGTAAAAATGCGATTTATGTGAACCCCTGTTAATCCGGCAGTAGATTATTCTTTATTTTTTATTATATAGACAGAGCAATGGAGTAGTTAGGAATTGGTTCTGAGGTGGGATATAATTTTATATTTTATCGTTATAATGGAGGGCTATGCCCCCCACACTCCCTTTTGATCATTAAGTTTCATATATCACAATATTCACTGTTTACTGTTAACTATATACTTAACAGTTGATGTGGATATGTCATAATGAGTACCTACATAGAAATTAGAAATGCATAAATATATGAAAGTTTTAATTATTTCAGAAAACAATTGAACTTTCTTACCACTTTGCTGGCTTGGTATTCGTCCGAATGATATTTTTTTAAACTGTCTTCTTGAACGATTTGTTCAGTTTTTTTTAACTTTTTTTTAAAAAAAAAATGAGAAAAGTCATCTGACTGTCTTTTCATTTTTAATTTAATAAAATATTGTATTAGGACTATTAGATATCGGTTATTTAAGAGAATTAAAATTTAAAGACAATAATTATAATAATGAAGCTTTTGTTAGTTTTATTTTTTAACTATGATAATTTCTATAAATCCATATTTCTTAAAATAAAATTAAAATCTTAAAATCATTTAAAGCCAAGTGCTTGCAGGAATTAATTAATTAGTATTTTTCGAAAAAAAAGGCTCTGAGGAAATATATCCCCGTATCCCCCTCATAATTATACCACTTTGACAGAAGGAAATATTTTGACATTGGGGAATGTACATGGTAGCAATGATGAAATTAATACTTTAATGTAAAACAATATATTTGTTTAGATTTTGATGATCGATTAGCGTGGATAATCAAACTATGATTAAAAATATACAATGAGCATGAATTTAAATGTTATTTATAATTAAAAATAAAACTTATGTGCTGTATTTATATTCAAAGGTATCTATAGTGAATTCAATTATAAAATAAATAAATGTATATTATAAGTACGAAATATAATGTTAATGTACCTATGTACCAATTTGGCATATTTGCAATTTGGCAAAGTATAATGAATACTGGTTTTGTAGACGCAAATAGGGTTTGCGTAACCTCAAATAGATTTGAGTGGATGGCTGAAGCCCTACTCAATTAAGCAACAATTTTGGAAGTAATAATAACACCTAACAGTGGCGGCGTGAACGGAGTTAATTTTACGCAGCTACGTCACGAAAAAAAATGGTTGGTGGGTGGGTGTTGAAAGTTGACGTTTGTAGTTGAGTATAAATAAGAAACTTGTTTTAACGTAATGGAATGAATATAGATTAAATTGGCAATAATCAATAGCGCAAAAGTGCCAATAAATTAGGTGTTGAGAATTGTCGACTGCGTCATTAAAATAATAAGTTCACGCCGCGGCGCCACTGACACCTAATATATACTCGTATATATATGTTACAGTCCAAGTAGATAAATGACCAGCTATGTAGATAATTATTCACTTAAACCAAACATTGTATACAATGGAGGGAACTGAAAGTGCCAAGTGACAAAATACATATAATATTATCTTATATGATTTTATTTTTAACAAAAAAAAGAGGATATTTTATTTATACTATTTATTATTTATTTTTACAAGTATTACCATTATAGCATTTAGAGTTGCATCAAATTCCAAAACTGGAACTAAAACCTTTACATTTGCATCTCCTTGTTTCAAATTTTTGCACTAGTGCAGCGGTCATAGCTTTAGTTATTGATTATCTACTAATGACACTACTGATCAAAATTATTGTAACCCGTAGGAAGCAGTGCCTAAAATTTTTTTTAAAATATAACACTCAAAAATACCTCAAATATTTATATTGCCCACACCAGTTTTAACATTTTATACAATAACTAGGCATAGTATTACATTGGCTATTCTATATGGGAATTAAATATGTATTGTTTACTTTGCCCAAATATCTTAGACATAAAATAAAATGTCCGGGCATTGTGTTATAATGACTAATTTGTCCACCTAGACCGTAACATAAATATATAAAAATATGTTTTCTTAGCTTATCTTGATAATACTCGTATGTCGACGTTTTTTGAGCAATGGTATTATTTATTTATTTTTTTTACTTTATAAGAAAAGGGAATATAGCGGGTTGATTACACATACTAGTGTTCATTTACTTTGCACACCTCTCATGGCGTTTACGTATGCGTGTGTTAAATTGCCTATGTTAAATTCCTTAAAAACTACCAGGATCGAATAATACGGTTACGTACAGTTTTTAATTATGTAGTGACGCACAATTTGTATACATCATCGAAGTACCTCCACTTTTTTCCAAGTCAAACACTGCATATGTCATTTATAAAATTGCCGATTACATGAAATCAGCAAGACCGTTCTTAAAAAAATTATAATACATAATTCAATATAAATGAATGTGTTATATTTATGATCTTACATAAAACACTGGAAATATAATAAAATCTAATTGTAATAATAAATATTTGTACAAAAAAGTGAAAAGAAAAAAAAATTATGAAATTATATTAATTTTTTTAGTTATCTATTTATATTTATACTTATTGGCAACTACAGCCGGGGTGGCACGCCGAATAATCCATCATTTTTCTTGCGTATGTAATTTTTAGCTATTTACCCAGGAAAAACTTATGACTGAACACTGATCACATACGTAATGTTTGTCGTTAGTACATTATTTTATCAAAACAATAAAAAAAAGTCTTAATAACTAAGATAAAATGTTTTTTTTTTTATTAAGTATAACGGTCTGCGGCTGCTGTGGCCATTAGACGTAACAATATACTCATGAATTTGTATTAACACTTATAGATTATAACATTGTACAAAATAAAAAAGAAAACAAAGAAGAACATTTACATTATTAATATTAATTTATTATTACGGAATATCTAGATTAAATGAGAACATTTAATTATCATATGTTATGTAGAGAAAATTTGAGTATTAGATTTTTTCGATAAGGTGTGTTACCGATAGGAATTGGATGAGTTTATTGATGTTCGCTGGATCCGGACCTAATATTTCAGCAAGGTAATCGGATACTTGAAGTTTTCTCTTCTCCATGAAATAAGCTTTACATTCAGTAAGAATATGTTTGACTGTGAGGGGTTCTCCACATTGCGTGCATATAGAGGGCTCACCTTTCACCATTAAATATGAGTGAGTGAGATGTGTGTGTCCGATTTATGACGGAATCATATTTTCTTGTGGTGTCGGTGGGGAATGTCCATGGAGATGTTGTTCTTTTAATTTCATTGAGTTTGATCGTCATTTTGTTCCATTCCGTCTCCCACTGCCGAATAGTATCTGTTTCGATTAGGTATCTTTTTAATATCACTGTATGAGAAAAAGGGGAGGAGAGGGCATTGTTAGAGGAATGTGCTTGTTTTACAGCGTTCATTACTTTCTATATTACAGTGACTAGAGATCCTTAAGTATATGATATTTTTACCATCTAATTGTGCTCTGTAATGGGCGTTCTGAATTTCCTTGCTATGTCGGTAGGGTTGTGAAGATTTTGAAGACTGGTAAAGGAAGATAGAGAATCGCTATGTATCGTGAAAAGGTTTTAGTTGAGGTCGGAGGTGATGTATTTGATGGCTTTTAGGATGGCCAGAGCTTCAGCTGTATATATTGAGCATTTATCCGAGGGTTTCCATAAAATGTGTTTTCTTCGTAAAAGATGGTTATTCCAACGCGGCCTTCAGAGGCGGATGCGTCGGTGTATATGTGTATGTGACTTTGTGAGAGCGACAGTATTTCCTTGAATAAATTATTGAAAATATTTGGAGGTGTGGATTTCTTGGGGAATTTATGAAGGTCAAGATTGATGTTTATTGTGAATAGCCAATGAGGACATAATGGAGTATCATAGAGTATTATGTTTTGTAGACCATATTTTGCATATTTATTACTGAATAAGTGTTTTGGGTGAAGGATAATGTTTTGAAGAAGTCTTGACATTCTGGCTGTTAATTTTGATGTTTGTTTGTTTCGTCGTGCTGTTAGAAAGGGTATGCCCACAATTGTTAAAATACTTTTGTTTGGATTGGAGCGGAAGGCACCGATGGATAGTCGCATTCCCGTATTGTGTATAGGATCCAACATCTTTAGCTGTAATGGCTTAGCAGATGAGAATAATGTTGCACCGTAGTCGAGTTTTGAGAGAATAAATGTTTTATGCATTTTTAAGAAGGTTTCAGATCGTGTATCCCATGAGATGTGTGCTAGTTTTTTATCATGTTGATTCTGGGGGTGGTCGAATTTTTAATAATGTGGGAGGCCCATGAAGTTTTTGAATCGAAAATTATACCGAGAACTTTAGCTTGAGGTTGATCCTGGATTAAATGGTCTTCGAAGTTGAAGAGATTTTAAGAATTTTCTTCTTTTTATTGAAAACTAAGAGGTTAGTTTTGGTTGGAGAGAAACGGAAGACGGATAATTTTGACCAGGATAATAGCTTATTCGATGAGTTTTGTAATAATAGTTGAATAATTTCAGGTTCGGTGCTTCGGCAGAGAATGGTGAAGTCGTCAGCATATAGCATAGGGATGTAGGGGTATCTTATTTCTTCGGCGATTTCATTGATAGAGATCAGGAAAGGGGTAATGGAGATGGTAGGACCTTGTGGGACTCCGTTATCTTGGTAGAAGGTATCGGAAAAAGTGTTAAACGTTCAGGAAGAGTTTGCCATTCTAGTTTGTGTGAGAAAGACGTGTTTGCTAAAGATACGTCAATGACCGAGGTGTGTCCATTGGAAGAGTTTATTCTAGTTGGTTGTCCGTTGTTTAATATTGTGATATTTTCATTTGTAAGAAATTAATTTCTCCTATGAGGTCTGATTTGTATGAGCCCCAGGTTTCACTATAGCTGTTGAAGTCTCCGACCATAATGTAAGGGTGAGGAAGATGTTGGATAATTTGTTCTATATCATAGAGATTAAATTCCTTTTGATTGGTAATATATATGTTACATGTGGTTATACTTGTGTGTGGGAGTGTAATGGTGACAGCAATTGCTTCGAAATTAGTTGCGAGAACTATTTCCCTGGTAGGGTATAATTTATTGGTCATGATGGCTACTCCACCACTTTCCCTGTTGCACGAGTTGCAGTTTTTTTAAAGATGTTAAAATTATGTAGTGTAGGGTTTCTTTTATTATTAAAATTGGTTTCTTGAATAAATATAACTTTAGGGTTGTAATCTCTTATTATAAGTTATTAGAGTTCTTCTAGCTTGCTTAAGAATCCATTGATGTTCGATTGAATGCAATTTATCATGTTTGGGGATTTGTGTGAGTATAAAGGGTAAAATTGTGTGATGTGTTTCTTAGCTTGTTTAGGGTTGACCCTTTGACGACTGAGCTTGGAAAAGAAGATTTTATAATTTTGATAGTCGACCTTTGGTTGTTCGGTCGTTAATTAGCGTAGGTACGGATATTATCTATCGAACTCATTAGGTTTGCTATGTCGATATTTACCTTTTCAGTGAGAGATTGCGCCACTGTTACGTGGTACCCAATAATAACAGATACCTATCGTAATGATGATGTTTCGGGATGGAATATAACGACTTTAAATCATTTAACACTTTGTAAAACTCTTTAATAAAATTAACTAAATGGCTTATACAGAACATACAGTTATTAATTATAAAATATTGCGCAATAACAATATCGAAGACGAAACTCAGAAGGGCTTACACTGATAACTAGACACGTCTCTCGTTGGTGGTGAAACGGAGCCTTTATATACTCTGTTTGATTTTTTTTGTTAGTTATTTGTTTTATTTTCGCCACCTCGTTGCCCTTGGCCTTTGTCGCCAAATTCTAATGATGACGTTGTTTGCGGTCGTTCTTGATTTGCAATCTGCACGTGGCTTCTTCTCTGCTATTATTATTTGACCATTTATTATGTATTGTTATATGATGAAATGTAAGGATGTGTATTACATTGATTTGGTGATTATAATCTGCGCGTGGCTTAGCTTTACATTGCAATTATGTGTGCAATTGTTATTTATATAATTTAGAAGTATTAAATATAATTGTACATTTTATCTTCGTACGACTCGGGAATATGGGTATTATTATTTGTTAGTAATATATGTTAGCATATTACAGAATATTAAGGGACTTGTTGGTGAAATTTTCAAGTATATAAATGTATTGATGATATGTGATGGGTAGATGGTAATTTCTTATAAAGTAATCTTTTATAGGATTGAGCCCTTCTTCGAGAGATTTATTTGATCTGTTAGCTGAGTTTGATCTAGATCGTATTTTTGCTTTTTTTACGGTTTTCTTTCTTTTTTGATTGTGGTGATAGAGGAAATATGGTTATTTTGGGAGTCAGGAGGCTTTATAGACGAGTAATCAGATATGGGTCTTTTATTTGCTTCAATTTGTGTTGGAGTAGATGGTAGTTCCTCTTCGCAGTGAAGTGTTATAGATAAGGGAGTGTCTGTTTCTATTAACAGATAGTTGACTGCTCTAGAATTTGGACTGTCATTGGTACTGGAGTGGTTCGGATTGTTCATCAAAGGTATATTATTTTGTGAGTTGGTTATTTCAGTGTTAGTGGTAGGTTCGCTTAATGGTTTCATTTCGAGGTATTTTTTACAGTTGATGGAGGTGTTGAAGGTCTACAAAGAAAACAAATTTGTGTGCCATCGGTGAGATAAATTATAAACTGATTGTTATTTGAATTCATTAATAATGTGCTTGGTAGTTTGGAAATATCATCTTATTTAATATGCATTTGTCGGCTAAGACTCATGATGTGTTCGTAGCCCTCTACATTGATTCCGGGTTTTAAATGACTTATATGTGTTGTTGGGTTTATATCAATATTTTTGAGTGCATCTAATATTACTCGGTTAGGAATAGATGGACATACATTAGATATGATTATACGTTTTGCCGGGTTAACTAGTCTACGTATTTGAATTGTATAGTTATTAACGTTACCCACTGTGCATTCAATTTTTCAAAACGTCGTAGGGCTGTACGATTTAAGTTGCAACGCTAACAGCGCCCACAAACGTTTACTAAACATCGCGCATCTGTTTTCACTCGTTATAATGTAACGTTATTTTATGTTTACATATCACCATTGTATAAACATAAAATATAATAATATCTCAACGTCTTGGAAACATGTTTCTGTAGCATTGCAAGGATATTAATATGATGTTGCTACAGCTGATAGCTTAGTAACATTTTGTCGCGATTTTATAAAAATCATTTAATTATAAGACACTTAAAACCTAAAGACTTTCAAAATATCATATACAAATGACTGTGTTTTTGACAATTTGGTATTTTAGTATTTTATTGTATAAGTACCCCCCTAAATTGTAAAAACGTATCCAAACTGAATCATATTCACGTTTATTTCAAGGTTTATTTCAGGTACGTTAAGAGAACGCCACACTTGAATGTGTTGTTTCCGTCTTACAAGTGCGTAACTGAATAATTGCAAAAATCAACATATGATCACAGAAAATTACCATCAAGTATCCTAATAGGTAGATTCACTTTTATTTTTAAATGGAGCTAAAATTGATCTGCTAAACGTAATTTGCTATGTTACGCACTTGTAAGACGAAAACAACACTTACGGATGTGACGTGCACATGGTTAGGTTTGTTGAAATATGCTTTTAGTTTTATCAAATACTGTCATACTGATTTATAACCTTGTTTATCGATTAGATTTCTTATAAATACCTATATTATATTGGATCTATTTATAAATAAAATATACCAATATATAAATAACCTATTTTAAACATAACCCTGTGGTAGTTTGGATAACAATCATCAATCATTTCATTATAATAACAATAATAGTTTTCATAATTTAATTTTATACATGACATGTATAAAACACATTTGAGTGCTAATAAATTTGCTATTAGTAAGATAGTGATTCAGTGGCCTATTTACTATTAATTAGTTGAAAATTTTATTTTGCATATTTTCCAATTTTTAGTGCTATTTATAGCGCTTAAATTAATATTTTTATGTGCATATTTAAGCGCTAAAAATTAATTTTTTTAGTGCTATAACTTCCGAGCCCTGATAATGAGTATGACTATGAATAAGGTGACCATACGTCCCGTTTTTCGCATCTTCGTCCCATTGTCCCTAGGAAAATTTTCGGGACATAAAAATGTCCCGTTATCAGAAAATAGTAAAAAATAACAATATTCAATTTTAATCTATCGATGAGTTATTGTTTTTATTGTTTTTAACTATTATGTGTGCATGTAACGTGTATATACTGAATTATTGCACGGTTGACGTTGTGCGGAATCGGGGCTGTGTGGTGGGTGTATTAGAGTATACATATACTAATAAAATATACTCGTAAAAATACCTAATGCGGCGAACGATGTATTAATATGGATGTATTAACATAATATGTTTTAATACCCCAATAACAGCGCAAACTAAAAATTATTTTTCATAGTTCATTATTTCAGTTTTACAGTAATCGTCAACCGTTTTCTTTACGTAGAGGCTTTTTTTTTTTTTTTATAAAAAACAAAAAAAAATATTTTTAATACAATTTAATATTTTTGTCACTTGAAACCATAATAGTACATAATTATTTTAATATAAATATTTAAAAAAATATTTATTTATTTTTTTGTCCCGTTTCGTCTAGAAAAATATATGGTCACATTAACTATGAAGGACTGGCGTGCGCGTTATGCAATATGATTAGGGTCGCATCATACTATGGCGGTTGCACCGCGCGGTAGCTACCGCGTTCAAACCACAGCGCGGTAAATTCGTGTCACACTAAAAGCGGTTCAACGCGGTTTAGAGTTAACGATCTCAGTTGTACAATTTTCGTTGTTCGCGTAGATTTTGCATAGTGTATATAATATATTATAATATAAATTATAATATCACAATTAAGTTCGATTTTTATTAAAGTTCACCCTTCATCACAGGGTCGTATTTCAGTTTGGAGGCGCCCCTGGCGAATCACTGCATTTCCACCACAATTAAATTATTTTAAATATATAAAACATGTAACAATACATAGTATATATCAAGTAATAACTAATAACCTTTAATAATTTATATTACTTAAATAGGTACATAAACTATACAATTTATAGTAAGTCATTAAAATAAATATACTCGTACATTTTTCAAATATTACGTGAAAAATATTGCATAAGTAGTATTAAAATATGCGCCCCTCTTATAACTCTAAGAATTGCGCCCCTGGCCCATGCCCTCTTGCCCTGCTCTGAACACGGTCCTGCTTCATCAGAAGTAAGAAGATCAAAAGTAAGTTCGATTTTCATTATAATTGATAGTAATTAACCTTAATTTATAAAAAAAAATCCCTATTATATTTACCTCTTTATTTACCTACCTCATTTATAAGTTAACTAATACATTCAGTAAACAAATTTCAAGTATATTAATTTATTTAATATTATCTATTTGAATACTGTTATTTAAATCTATACAAATGTTGTTTACGATGGATTACAATTACTATGGTATGCGTTCTTTGCAAGTGATATCGATCGCAGAATCTTTTGGGTATTTAAATTCTCCAAGAAATGAATTTAAAAGAATCCAAGAAAATTTTGGGTACATCCGTTTAATAAAAGCCGCGAAGATAATGAGCCTTTTAAAAAAATTTTATTTGAACATAAGACAATATTCACATAAATTCTTTGAATTATAGAATGTCCATTCAATCATTTGTTGAACTTTTGGAGAATGTTCGACAACATTAACAAAACAAATTACACAATTTCGCAATCCCGTTTCTGCAGAGGAACACACAATAAGGTAACATAAAAAAAATAAAAAAAATAAAAATATTTATGATAGGTATATAAGGTATAGTAGACCATTTAAAAAATCTGATTACTTTATTTATAATTAATACATGTTGCTTGTCATACATTTATCATAAAATAAAATATATTTTTTTAGTTTTCTACTGTATGTATAATGTATATAAATACTATATTTTTATTTTTTTTTTCCTCAAATCATTAAAAATATAGTAAGTGAAGTTTAAAAATATTAAAACAGAATATTTAATAAAATATTATATTAATACTCATTTCGAATAAATTTTTTATATTAATTTACTCTGAAAACGCGCGTTGCTACCGCTATAGTGTGGTGCATGTGATTGAAAACCATGGATTTTTATTTTGAGCGGTCAAAAATAGTTCTAACGGCGCTGCCGTCAAACCGCGACACGCAACGGCGTTGTGCGGCGGTTAGCGGTAGAACGCGGTGGAAACGCCCAAGTGTGTCACGTTCCATAAATACACATAATATTTACGAAAGAAACCGCGCGGTGCAACCGCGATAGAGTGACGCAACACTTAACCTAAGAAACATATTACCTGCAGAACGTCGGCCGTAATAAGCTTAAGCTATCTGGAGCTACAAAACGTTATCGCGAATAGCACACGTATTGTACGGTCGGTAGTCTAACACGAACTAATAAAATGTTTGTACTTACTTATATCGTATTATCGTCATAGGCGATAAAGATTTGGTAATGTCAATGAGCACGCGTGTAATTATTGGTTATCTATATAGATACCACTATTTGTAATTATGTCATTATAATGTGTTACCGAATTCATGCATTTGGCGGTAAAAAGTGTGCCTAGTTCATGAAATTAGCAATCAAAATTTGTTGATTTCATGAATTAGGTAGCGAAGTTGCCGATATCACGTTGTCGGCAACAGCGTTACTGATTTTATAATATGGGAAATTTTTCTGCCGATTTCAAGTAATCGGCAATGTTTCGACCTATCACATACACAATTGTCATGAAATGTTCAATAATATAATATGAGGTATGAGTGAAAATTATCATTTGACGGCCACAAGATTAAATTTGAAGAAAAATGTTACGAGTGACAAATAACAATACCATAATATTACGCTTACATAATGAATTCTAGAAATGAAGACAACGAACAGAACCGACAAAACGCATACGTAATTTACCTTATACAAAAGTTGGATGGTTTCCTATACACTATACTTATTTTTATTAGAATATCGAATACTAGAATAACGCCGACGTATCAGTTATCGGCGCGTTATCTGCCGCCGCCGGCTCGCCGGTGCGCGTAGTTAAACACGGCCGCCGCAATCTTTGTCTTCCGTAAGTCGTCATGAAATAGGCTGTAGCGTAGTTATGAACAATTTTTCATTTATACAAGTTTTATAAGTACGAATGACTGTTTTTTGTTATAGATAATTACACTTTTTATATTTATTGCGTGAGCGCTAATCGCCATATTTTTGTTATTTTATTTATATATATATAAGTGTGCGGATCACCGTATTTACACTTCATTATTTTTATTTATATTCATTGTCACAATATTATTTATATTATCTTCAATTAATACCTGTATGATTATAATTGTCGTGTGAATTTTATATAGGTAGTGTATTGTAGGTAGGGTTACCATAATTTTTTTAGACTAAATCCGGACATCAGTTCCGTTTTAGGGGGGGGGGGGGAATTTAAGATAAACAATATTGTTCTTTCATTATAATACAATTTTATTTAAATCTATGAATAAAATGTCTACATAAGAGTTATTTGGTTAAATATGTTAGTAAAATTAATAATATTAATTAAATAATAAATAATAATAATAATATAATTAATAATGTGTTATAAAATCTGTCACCTAATAACTTTTTGTATCAATAAAACCACGTTAAACGGTTACCTTTGTAAAATATGGACATTTTTAAAATCCGGACGCCAATCCGGACAGGTGTTTGAAATCCGGACTGTCCCGACGAAATCTGGACGTATGGTAACCCTAATTATAGGCATAGGTTATAGGTTATAGGTTGTAAGCTGGCCAGTAGTTCACCGACAAAGCCGTAAGTTATATTTTACATTTATTATTACGAGTATATATGTATAACACATTTTTTACTCGTTGAGCCAAAAGGGCTTTTCTTTTATATGTGTATACCAATTATACTAGGCAACTATTACTCTAATAGCGGTATTCTATATTAATTGTGTTATTGAGCCAGAAGGGCCGTAACTTAATTTTGTTATACTTTACCTACTTATTATTTACTATATTTATATTTTATTCTGTTCAGCCATAAGGGCTATGCAGTTGTTTCATTTAGTTAATGTAGTTACCATTTATACTGTATGTTAATGTGATTTCTTTATAAACTTTCAATTACTACTTAATTATTTTATAGATTATTATTATATCTGGTTATGCCGAACCGGCATTTTGGTTAGGCTTATTATTATATACATCATATTTTACTTCTTGGGCCAAAAAGGGCCGTAATTTATTTATTATATCATATTTTTACTAGAATTATTTGAATTACTAATTATTATTTGAGTTACCTATTTGTCATCAGTTTTAAGTACACACACACTACACATATACACACTTAAACACCACTACACCACATACCTAGCTCACTAGTATTTGCGCAGTGAACCCAACCAATTCTAGTTGAACTATATGCTGATATACACAAATTTACATTACACAAGTCGGTCGGTATGTAATAATTAGGGTCCGGATTTTTATGCATTTACATATTTATAATGAGTGTATGCAGTTCGACGAGAGTAAGAAAGGTGAACGATTTGTGTAGCAGAGAATCTAAAGAAAAAAGTTTATTTTGCATATAAATGCATATTTTAAGGTTGAGAGTATACAGTGTGTAAACGCTAACTGAGAACACTCAATATCTTTGCGTAGAGACTTACAAATTGAATTCTGATTTTTTGTTGGTTTTTATGACATAAAAATGTGTATTTTTACGAGTGTTAAATTTTTTTAACTTAAATATATACGCGCATGCGCAGCAAAACTTTTTATTCTTAAATGGCAACCACCTATTTTAACTACAAATTATTTTTTACCTAATTTTTTAATGAATTTTAGTTGTTAAACCAACTTTCTAAGTCCAAAATTGACCAAGTTACAGCAATATAACCAAAAAACTGTAAAATGCGCGCGATTTTAAATTTTTTTGACTGTCACTCTGAAAATAATTATTCTAGAATTGTTAAGGCTTGATATTTCCACTCGTATTTATTAAAGTGATATTTAAACGTTATTATAGTTTTATCTACTGTAATTTTGAAATCTCACTTTAATTTGGGTATGTATTATAACTTATAATAGAAAAAACGTAAATAAGCAGGCATGTTTTTTATTTCGTGACATTTAATGGTTCTATTGGAATTTATCAATAATTAAAATATGTGTAATTTTTATTCAAGTTACAAGTTTCTTTATTTGTTGAATAATTTAACGTATAAATTGTTCAAATTGTTGTCTCCCGTGAACAAAACATGATTCAGCGCGTCGTATGAACTCTTTATTTGTTACAGCAGTAATTTCTTCATCAGTCAGTTAATTGCATTGATATTTATGATATTTTAAACTGGAATAGAAACGTAATCTTATCGTATTTTACCAAGCATTATAGAACTAAGCATTAGATACCTCCCTTAAAGTAAATGTTTATCTTTATGACAATTTGATACAAAATTAAATACGATGAAATAAACATGAAATGATTATTTATACAAACTGAACAATTCGATATTTTTAGGAAGAGGAAGACCAATAAAGAGATGGTTGGAGACTTTGGAGAATGACATGAGGGCTGTCGGTGTGTGCAGAGGAGATGTGATTGACCGAGTAAAGTGGAGGTGTAGGACAAGGGTGGCCGACCCCATATAGTTGGGAGGAAGGCGAAGTAGAAGAAGAAGAAGAACAATTCGATATTTTCCATCATGTAAACACGTGTTACTCCGTGAACAATGTGAATCATTCGAAAAAAGTTGATATGTTATTTATTTATTGGGAGTGTCAAAAAAAATGCACGTCGTGCAGCAAAAACTTATGCTCATCATTTCCCAGGTATGCTTATTAATATTCTTTTTTTCTATTTTTTGCTTTAGATAATTTTTAAAGTTAGTTTCGTTATTTTTGGTAATTACTTTAGATAGAGAACATCTTTCCCATAGTTGTATTCATAACTTAGAAAGGAATCTTAGAACCTATGGTTCATTTTCTAAAAGGGTAAACAGTCAATAAAGAAGATGAGGTGAAGTTTTAGGTGAAGAGGTCGAGGAACAACTATTAGCCTATGTTAGAGTAAATCCCAGAGTTTCTACATGGCACGTTGGCAGAGAGCTTGGAATATTCCATACCACAATTTGTAAGATATTAAAAAAGTATAAAATGCATCCATATTGAACTAATCTAGTTCAGCATTTACGTCAGAGTGATTCAGGTTGTAGACTTACTTTTGTTGCGTGGTTTATGACCGTTATAGACGAAAATCTATTTATTTTAAATTCAATATTATGGACTGATGAATCTAAGTTTACTAATTATGGTGTTATTATTAAACAAAACAACCGCTACTGGGACGATCAAAATCCACATTGGTCATTTGAAACCAATAACCAAAGTGTTTTGGGAAATAATGTTAGTGGATAGGAATTGAGTGGCCACCACGGTCACCTGACCGCCACTAGATTTCTTTTTATGGGGTCACTTAAAAACAATAGTGTATGCCGACTCTTCTATAAATCTTCAACATTTAAAAGAAAAAATAACAGAAGCATACAATTAACTGACTGATGAAGAAATTACTGCTGCAACAAATAAAGAATTCATACGGCGCGTTGAATCATGATTAGTTTACGGGGGACAACAATTTGAACAATTTATACGTTAAATTAATCAACAAATAAATAAACTTGTAACTTGAATAAAAATTACACATATTTTTAATTATTGATAAATTCCAATAGAACCATTAAGTGCGAGGTCACACGAGCGTTTTATTAACGGACGTTGAACGGGCGTTATAGCATGTCTTGTCCGTCGTCAACGTCGAACGGACGGTAAATCCAACGGACGTCGTATGTGTGGCTGCTACGTATGATTGTAATGAATTTCAACAACGGACGTCATGACGTCCGTCGTAACGTCCGTTAATAAAACGCTCGTGTGACCTCGCACTATATGTCACGAAATAAAAAACATAATTGCTAATTTACGTTTTTTCTGTTATAAATTATAATACATACCCAAATTAAAGTAAAAATTCTACAGTAGATAAAATTATAAAAACGTGTAAATATCACTTTAATAAATAGGAGTGAAAATATCAAGCCTTAACAATTCTAGAATAATTATTTTCACAGTTACAGTCAATAAAATTTAAAATCGCGCACATTTTACAGTTTTTTGGTTATATTGCTGTAACTTGGTCAATTTTGGACTTAGAAAGTTGGTTTAACAACCAAAATTCATTAAAAAATTAGGTAAAAAATAATTTGTAGCGAAAATAGATGGTTGCCATCTAAGAAAAAAAAGTTGTGCTGCGCATGCGCGTGTCTTCTTAAGTTAAAAAATTTAAAACTCGTAAAAATATACATTTTTATGTCATAAAAACCAACAAAAAATCAGAATTCAACTTGTAAGTCTCTACGCAAAAATATTGAGTGTTCTCAGTTAGGCCCGTTTCACACGGGCCACTTTACGTGTCGCCACAGAAAAGACACAGTGGCGCCACTGATAAAAATACATTATTTTTAATTGATGCTTTCACATGGTGTGTCGCCACAAAATTGTGGTGCCACAGACGCGTTTATGTGGTCGGTCCTCGCTAGAAATCGCGCCACAGTTTGTGACGCCACAGTTTGTGGCGCCACAGTTAGTGATACATTGAAACAGTATGTTCATTTCATACGGACCACACCACAAACGACCACATTTCGTAGTAGTAGTAGCTAGTATCTTCTAGAAGCCCCCCCAAAATTCGAGAAATAGAATATTCTGGAATATTTTATTGAAGTATTTCTAGAACATTCCCTGGAGCATAAAAAGGACGGCTGATGGCATGCTCAATGACAGTTCGTCAGTGTATACGCAGTAGAAAATCTGCACATACACATGTATACACCGTTGTTTTTGTTTTAATAAAGAAAGATATCGTAAAGGTATACCGTTTTGTTTTTGTACGTTTGGGACTTCTCGACAGTTAATTAATATATTAATATAATAATTAATATATATAATATATTAATTAATATACAGTTAAGTCTCCCATCAATAGGCATACACTATTTGCGCGTCATGAATGATTCGATTAGTGCGTCGAGAACCACGTGTGGCTATCTGTGGTTATCGCGTGAAAACTATATAGTTCATGTGGCGCCACTGTGTCTTTTCTGTGGCGACACGTAAAGTGGCCCGTGTGAAACGGGCCTTAGGCCGAGCGCCCACCAAAGTAACGTGACGTGTGGCGTGGCAAGTGAAGTAGCAAGTAGCATGCATCTAGTACGCTATTTTGTATTAAAACAATGTAATTAATAGATTTAACGCCAACTAAAGTGATACGACAGTGATATGACAAACTACATGTTACTTCGGTGTCATTCAAATGCAGCGTGTTCCATTTTTTGCCACGTGTTACGTGTTTTTACTGACTAGAGTGACAAGTGTTTTGGAAAATATTGTAGTATCTTGCTTCCTAATCGATGGTCCTACTTTTTGAAGTAATAAACTAAATGTATTTGTAATAATTCTTTAAAATGATTGGAATCGCTCTGGATAGGTATGTAATTCTTTGAATACATCAAAAACACTACGTTTAATTTTTAGATTCTTTTTCGAGTATGGATGAACCCAATACTGTCTTTTTTTATTATTTGCGTTATTAACATTGAATAAATTTACTAAAGCCAAAACACTTTCGTCGTCCGATGAAGAAGAAGACATATTGACAACTGGTGTTACTAGTTTCTAGATACATAGGTAGGCGTTGTGTCACACCATGCGTCATTTTGTTGTTACGTGTTTGCTGTATCACTTGCCACGCCACACGTCACGTTACTTTGGTGGGCGCTCGGCCTTATACACGATGCCTTGTGTTGTACATTTAGTTGGTATTTAATCTCCATGCAGTAGTCGCCAGTCGGTAATCGCATATAAATATAATTTCGTAATCCGCATTCCGTTTACAAACGAATTTCTTTAATAATTTTTCGTACACTCGTAAATTTTAAAATGCCGAAAAGTTGTAGTAATATTCAAACTTTAATAAAACAATGGATTGCATTGTATAATAAAACAGACCACACAATTTTTATTTTGGACGGTTCTATAGTGTTTGTCAATTGTGTGACAAAAAAATCGTTTGCACAAAAAAATTTCAAATATAACAACACGTTGATATCGCTTTGCATAAAAGTACTTTAAATCGTAGAGCAAATGATAACAAAAAATAATTATTTATATTGGACGCAAAACCCAAATCTGGTAACATTTTTAATGAAGATCTTTGTTCAGCTTTGAAAGTCACTAATATACCAAGAAATAAACTTCAAATTCCAGAATTCAAAATTTTTTGGAGAAGTACACAGGTAAGCATATTCCCGATGAAAGTACACTTAGAAAAAATTATCTTGGTTGATGTTACAATAGTGTTATAATTGCAATCCGAGAAATTATTGGCATTTCAGATATTTGGATTTCTGTTGACGAAACAACTGATACAAATGGCCGCTATATAGCAAATGTATTAGTTGGCGTTTTAGAATGTAATACCCCAAGTCAACCCTATCCATTAGTATATAAAGAATTGCCAAAAACAAATCACTCTACCGTATCTCGTTTTATTAACGATAGTTTAAAAATATTATAGCCCGATGAGGGAAACGATGAAAATCTAAGATTGTTTTTATCAGATGCAGCGCCATATATGGTTAAAACTGGAGATGCATTAAAAGTGTCTTACCCAAATATCATCCATGTAACATGTATAGCGCATATGTTAAACAGAATAGCAGAAAAGGTAAAAGAGTTATTCCCCAATATAAATAAATAAATTAACAATGTAAAGAAGTCTTTTTTTAAGTCACCTTCTTGTATTCAACTATATAAAGAAATGCTACCTGGTTTACCATTGCCCCTGGAACCAGTTATTACAAGATAGGGGCATGGATAAAGGCAGTTATATTTAATGCAAATAACTACGAAGGTATTAAAAGTGTAATAGAAAAACTAGATAATGATTCTTCAGCAAGTGTATTTGCCTACAGTGAAAAATGATTTAACAATTATAAAAATGAACTTTTCTGGACTTAATCGGGCAATCACAAACTTAGAAGATACTAAATTGACTTTACTACAATCGTTAGAAATTACGAAAAATATAATTTCCGAACTATCAAATGTACAAGGTGATAAAGGTTCTATCACAAAAAAATAAAATATCTCAGTTGTATCAAAAAAATGAAGGAAATCAAGTAGGTACTAGACTAAATCGGACTAATTATATCAGGGAACAATGAAATACAGATCCCAGAAAATTTCAATCCTTGACCTGTGGCCAATATGAAATATGCACCGTAGACATCAGTAGACGTGGAAAGATCGTTCAGTCTATATAAACATATATTAAGTGATAGAAAAATAAATATGACACCTGAATAAATGGAAGAATATAATATATTATAATATTATTATTGTTAACTCTTTTTATAAAAAGTAAATATCGATTTATATTTATTAATCAAATGTTTTTATGTGTTTAAATTGTTTTTTTTTTTATAAATTGTCTTCATTGTATATATTATTTTTTCGTAAATATTTACCAAACATATACATATATTATGGTGTAAAAGAATTTAATACATTTTTATTAAATTTTTATTTGAAAACTCAAAATGTAAATACGAGTAAAATCAAACGTAATAAGGTAGTTTATCAACTGGATAGTGAATATGGATGAACAACTACTTTTTAATTAAAATTGATGAATTTCCCATTATGGCATATAAAAATAAAAACTTATTATAAATAATATTTTTCGCTTTATAGTTAATAAATTATAACTCCTTTTGAAAAATGAATAAATAATTGAATGATATTAAGAAAATACTATTATATGAGAAAATAGTGATGTATAGAATTGATTATTTTAGGATAAGGGCGGTAAATTCTTATTTGACATAAGGACGGTGGATTGTTAACACCACTCCTGACCACTAGGTACTAAATAACTTATCGCTAACGAAATTATAATATGTGATGATAATAGGCAAAAATATTGTTAAAAAAAAAACTAAGCTGAACCAATAAAAATTAGTATTTAGAACCCGTTGGACAGTGACGTTCCCAGAATTCGTTTATGGTGATGGGAGAGAGTTAACGTAAATATAATTTTAAAAGTCGTAGTACCTTCAGTTAATTGGATTTCATTAATTTATTAAGTAATTTTCTTTATTTTTTTTAAAAATATTATAAGCATTTGTATGCATTAATTTAATATAATACGCACATTCAATAAATAATGATAACCACTCACTGAACATTTTATATTGCCTAATATCTCTGAGATGTATTCATATGTTTTGTTTTCAATATGGAACATCCCATTGTGTTTATTTTTTTATGTTGTACTCCTTTAAGTTATAAACAACGCTGAGCACTCTACTTGTTCTTACACCAGATATAACATTAATATCAACGACACATGTTTATTTTCATTACAAAATACTTATATGGGTTATATGAAATGTGCGTAAATGTTAATCACACATCCAATATCTATTGTAGTTAGATCATACATTATCGTAGACTGACGTTTCTTAACGATTTTTACGCTAGTTTACATAATTATAATTCCTACTCATTTTTCGCGTCTCAGAAATATTATGTACAATACAAATGATTATTACACTCGTATAAAATGTTGGAGACGATGCAACGGCACAATCAGATTTTAATATAGCATTTGGTATCTTTATTTAATGTTATACATTGAAATATATAGTCGGAGATGCGGACGATAACATTAATTATATCACTGGATCAACTCAAGTAATATTATAATATTTTTACTAATTCTATAAGTTTTTTTATGCTCTGAGTAGATCACCCCATTTTTATATAGTTAATAAAAACAATTAAATTTTGTATTTATTCCTTCCTTCTCCACATTTTGTTATGGTTATGCATTTGCCGATACACAGGAATATCATTTATTATTGATTATTATTTTTTCATTGTATTCAATGAAAGACACAGACGCTATATAGATTAACATACTAATGGAACACCGTATACCTACGCTAATAAAGTGAATTATGGAGGGCTTCACATTTCTTTACGCCCCTTTGTCTATAGACAACACAAATCAATATATATTAAAAAATTCAACTTAATACTGTAGGTACGTAAAGGGATACTCGTATATATTTCACCATTGTTGTACAAATATTATAATTATATTTTAACCTTTTATATTTTTTATCCAGGCCAGCTATTATAATTTATATGTTGCTTCGGCATTTTGAACATCTTGATACACAAATTCAACGGAATTTCTCTTACATCTTCTTATGTATTTATGTAATAAACAACTTATTCATTTATTATCAGATTATAATTTAAGCATCATAATATGCATCTACAATGATTACAAATTATTTATTACATGTATTTACAATAAAAATATTCAAATTTGCATCTTGTGCTATGGCAAATGATATTAAAAAAATATTTTGTATAAAAGACTGAGGCGACGGACCCTTTAAGTAGTACGGGCTCTGGGGCTCTAGCCTTCACTGCCCCACCTTCTCATCGGCCCTGATTTCAATTAATATGATTGGAACTTCCACCTTCAGTGATATTTTATGAGTAGACACACCAGATGGTGTTTGTGAATTTAAGAACTCTAAGAAAATGTACCGATATTTCTCTTTCTCTATATTTTACATAAATTAAATACTTAAATAACTATTTCTGTAATATATAATGACTATATATACATGTATTATTACACGTAGTAAACAATTTAGCCACTACACTATCTACAATTGTACCCATGGCCGTATTTACAATTGTTGAGCCCTGGGTCAACCATATTTTTACCCCCCCCCCCCTTCATCTTCACTAAAAAATAGATCTACCTTTATTACTTATTTTAATGCATTTTCAGTTATGATTCTTTATTCACTTTAATTTGTCATATTTTAATTACTATTATTAAAATATAGGTTTAACAACATATATATATATATATATATACATTGCAAAACAAAAAATATCTACAAAAATAAATATAATATTATAGTCTAATTCTTTAGTAATTTCTGATTCTATATTGAGTATTATATTACAATATTAGTATATTACACCGGGCAATAGTGGTACCTGCCCTGGGAAAATGTCCCCATTGCCCTCCCACCGTTAAATACGGACCTGATTCTATCGACAGAAATGTAGTCCATCACGATTATAACTGAAATGACGAATAAAATAAAATTATGAATAATATATCACCCGTAAGAGTATTTGATACAACCTTAAGAAAAAATAAAAAAATCGTTAAATTATTTAAATGACACACTATAAGCCCCTTAGCTTTAAATGCAATCCCTCTTTTCCTTCCCTTCAGAAAAAAATAAAAATATTTATGTTTATAGATAATCGTTTATTACTATATATTTTTTTGCTATGTTTAGCTATTTTTAATGTTTTTAAGGCATGTCTTAGCATAGATTTCAGTTCCTTTTTAGTGCTATAAAATCCGAGCCTTGATTATATCTAATATAGAAACGCATGCATTTTAACAGATTGGTGTGATCATTAAAATAAAAAACATTACTTAAAACATAACCCAGCCCAGCCCTTTTTTTTATAAAAGTTGGTAATACACATTTTTTAAACGTCCATTTACAAATAAAAATAAATATTATTTCACTTTTAAATTCACTATAAATTGATACGAGAAACTCTGACAAAGTACAATAATAATTGTATCTAATATAGTACATTTCTGAAATGTTCTGTTTAATAAATATAGTATATTAATTATCTGAAATTCTCTGTATGACAAATCGAATGCTCTGTAAGACCAAGACTGACTTGTGTGTCATGCGTGTTCTTCATACGAACAAATGGTCCAGTTTCAACGCTTAAATCAGTAGATTCCTCAGACAGTCATATGGAAAAATAACATTGTACATAAACACACTAATACAATCAGTTTACAGTGTAATCAAATACTCGTAAATTTATATAAATACTTATAATTACAATCGAATTGTAATATTCAGGGGCTCATAACATGATGTACAATTATATATTATATGATACAGAGCTTCTTTTTACCCCATTTTCATATAATTACAATTTTTAAAACAATATCAGTTATGATTTGTAGTTATAATTCTTTTTTATTGATCAAATTGCACATTATAATTAGATAACTACCAATTTACTATTGTTTAAACTGAAAACATACTTATATCTAGTATAAATCTGAAAACTATTAAAAATGTATTTATTTTAATTTGGGTTATATAATTTAAAATGTAATAGATATATTGAAATCCTTATTAGATGTCTTGCTTAAAATGGCTTCCTGAGAAATACCTTCACAGTATTTTTATTTGTTAATATTAATTAGTACACACTTCTTGAATCTGTATTGTACATTTCCGATTTCAGACTGCACACTTTCTGCCGGGGTTCACTAAAAAATAGGGCCTGACCCAGTTCATGTCTGGTTAAGCGTATTATTCTCTTAGGAAAAGGAGAACATATAAGCCATAGTATCACAGGAGAACATAATATACAGTGTGTTTCACTCAAATTGTAACACGAAATATTTCCGTCTAGTGACCTTTGATTGAAATAGGGTTTTTTCAGGGAGCTAGGGAATTCTTAAATACAAAATTTGTGATTATTTTCAAATTTGTAATCCTTTTATTGTGCGCATGCACAGTCATAATTGAATTTTTTTAAATGGCAAAACCTATTTTAAATTACAGATTCTAATACTTCAATTTTTTTGAAGTAACTTTGATAAATAAACTTTTTTCCTATCTCAATAATTGAATGAATGATAGTAATCTAAAGTTTAAATAAAAAAGATTTTTGTTTTATTTTTTAATTTTCTGTATTTTAACAATATGGGTAGATGAGAGTAAATTTACCAATAATGGCGTCGTAATAAATAACAAAATACCATTTTGGGCACGTAATAATCCGCATTGAGCACTTGAAACTAATTTCCAAACATTGTGGAAAACAAATGTGTGATGTGGAATATTAGGAGATTCCATAATAGGCCCCTACTTTTATGATGGAAACTTCAATGGAAGAAGATATTTGGATTTCATCTCTAACCATTAACTACCGTTGGAAAATTGTTCATTAAATATTCAAGAAAACTTGTTTATTCAACAAGATGGTACTCCAGCACATAGTGAAATTTTTATTAGACAATACCTTCACCATACGTTTGGAAATCGATGGATGACAGCATATGGACCGATAAGTTGCCGCGTTTACCAGATTTGATACCACTTTGTTTTTTTCTTTGGGCTCATTAAAAAATTGTAGTTTACGTTGAACCGTCGCTAAAAAAAAACTATTTTAAAATGATAAAATACAGAAAATTTAAAATGTAGCAAAAGTCTTTTTTGCTTAAATTTAAGATTGTTGTAATTCAGTCAATTTTTGAGATAGGAAAAAAGTTTATTTATCAAAGTTGCTTTAAAAAAATTGATGTATTGGAATCTGGTATTGAAAGAAGGTATTTAAAAAAATTCAATTTTGGTTGCGCATGTACACAATAAAAGAATTACAAATTTGAAAATGATCACAAAATGTGTACATTAGAATTCCCTAGTTCCCCAAGAAACCCCATTTCAATCTAAGGTCACTGGATGGAAATATTTCGTGTTACCATTTGAGTGAAACACAAGTGTACAATGAAGTACCGAACAGACCAATATCAAGATGTGTTATACCTAATCCGATTATAGCAAACATCTTCACGCCAGTTTACCCAATGAATAAATGGACTTATTGGAATTATTTTGATAAATTAATAAATATTTGGACTTCAAATTTTATGCATTAAAATTGTAATATTATAACGTCGATGAGTTCATTATTTCACACATATAAAATGAATACATTGATTAAGAAGGTGTTCAAATGATTGTGCTCTACTCTCGTTGCACTAGCCGGTACTAGCTGAGACAATTTTTCATTTATTTTTTTTCCAAAATTTTTATTTATAGAAAATTCATAAACAAAAATTATTGCAATAAACACAACAAATCAGAAAACTTATTTTAATACCGCTAACGAAGAGGGCGAATAGTGCGCACTGAAATCGTAATCATGCGGAAGTGATAAGCCTATGTGATAAAGTCTGTCAGTTGATAAACATTATCAATTTCGTTTTCCACACGATTCTCAAATTTCTTACCATTTAAATGCCACGAAAGCTTACGATTTTTAGAAACATTCGGAAGTTTGAAAATCACCGTTTACACCTATAGTGCTTGAAGAACAATCTGAAATACTGTGTGTGCCACCGTCGGCAACGAATTTTCGTCAGTTTACTAGGTAAGTCATAATTATGTTACAACTTCAGACTCCCTTAGGTCTGTTACACAGCTATGCACGCTGGCATTTTTGATTTTAGGTGGTCTTATTCGTTACCGCTCTGAATTTCAAGATGGCTAAAGTAATTTTAGTCACTGGTGGATCGGGACTGGTGGGTAATGCTATTAGAACTATAGTTGAAACCCAAAAAGAAGCATTATCCGATGAACAGTGGATATTTACCAATTCGAAAGAAGCAGATCTCAAGTATTTATAGGCCGATTATAAATAGTGTTTATTTTTTTTTGCAACTTTTTTTTTTTTACATTTTTCAGTGACTTGCAAGCTACAAAAAATTTATTTGAAAAATACAAACCAACTCATGTTATACATTTGGCGGCTATGGTCGGTGGACTTTTTCATAACATGAACAACAATTTGGATTTTTTGGTAATGAAGCAGTAGAAGCAGTGATATCTATATAAATATTTAGGAGACAACAAAAAATTATCAAAAATTGTTTTGATAAGTTATGACAAAAACGGTTTTGCCAAATAATTATTTTCTCAAAAACTTTGGCACACACCATGTAACTCATATATGGGTCTCATGACAGTCAACCTGTTAATTAGCAAAATTTGCTTCTTTAATTATACTATTTTATTTTAACATTATTAATAAGATATATTAAATTTTAACTGGTAATAAAAACTAATATTTATGCAATTTAAGTGCATAAACTTTATTGCAGTAGAGTTGAAATATAATTTATATAAACCAATTGATTAATTTGCTAAACTAATTTAAATACTTGGAAACTTAGTGCTTTTTAAATTTCTTAAATATTATATAATTTCCTATTATTAACTATGATATTTAGCTCACATAATCATAATATATTCAATTTTAGAACAAGTAGAAGTGATAGAACAAAATTTACAAAAATAAAATACATATATTTCATAAGTTATTGAGTAAGATTCACCCAACATAAGTAATTGGTTTTAAACAAAAAAAAAGTAAACAGTTAAACAGAATTTTGCACATCTTTTGTTATCTATTTTATGTTAAAAGTTAGTTTATTATTTTAATTACTTAATATAATTATTTAGTTAACTATAGTAATATTTGTTTATTAAAATCATGGCTGAGGTTATTAATTGCTGATCGTTATTGAAAAATAGTAGTTCAGACAAGATGTATACTCAAATGTAAAAATTATCTTGTTTATTACAATCTACACTTGTATAAAGTTATCAGTTTGAGGAGTACAATATCACTATCATTATGTTCCAAGTATTAAGTACACTATCACATGCTGAAAACCACCAAATCCAACTAAAGTGAGAAAATCTCTGTGAGTTATAAGAAAAATAATTCATCTTTTAAAATTTTAAATTTTAATACATGTATAAACATTTCATCAATAATTGTTTAATTTGAAATAAAATATGATCATCATTGAACAATTTTTTTCAAGTAATGTAAATAACACTGACATGTATATTTAAATTTTATTTATTTTTTTTTGTTTTGTAATTTAAAATGTACTTGAAATAATAATTTTAAATAATATTATCTTATAACAATTTAAATTAAATTTAAAGTCAATTTATAATAGGTACATGTATAACATTCATATAAAAAATCATCTTATTTGACATATGTATCAAATTGTTTTTTTTTTTTTTAAGTTTTTCGATAAGTTTTAAGGATTGTATAATGTTCTTAAATTTTTAAATGTTAGAGTGATTACATTAAGATCACTATATTTTATCTTTTAAAATAATTAGAAAGATGTGTTACTTATAATAATAATTTTTAATTAATATTTTAATTAATCAATCAATTTTTTTAAGAACTGGACACTAACATTTTTCTTACCCTTTTCAACAGGTGTACATGGATGGTTATCATTTTGTTTAAATTGTTTGGTAACATATTTTAGAAATAATTAACTTTTAATAGATATTAACTTACTATTGTAAGAGTACCTTTTAAAGGTATTGGTTTAGTTAAAGAATATTTTTTTGTCAAGTTTCAATAATCTTTAAGCTGATTCTAAACTTTAAATGATAACTTGAATTATAAATATTGATTGACATTATTATTATTAATACAAAATTAAAATAAGTTTTCATTATTATATTTAAAAAATATATTATATTTTTGATTCTAGCGCAAAAATATACACATAAATGATAATGTATTAGAAACAAGTTTTCAGTTCAACGTAAAGAAAGTAGTATCATGTCTCTCTACATGTATATTTCCAGACAAAACTACGTATCCTATTAATGAAACAATGGTAATATTATTATTTTGTTGCAATTATGGTTTTTATTTAATTTGTTCTTTTCTTAACTTTCAATTATAAAATTTCAATTTTATAAATTGGAATAAAAAAATGTTATATATATTATAAATATATTTTTATATATTTAATTTGTATAAATTTAAATTAACATTATATGTAATTTTAATATGTTATAAATCTTTTCATATTTTTATAAAAATAATAATTCAATTATTTAAAATTAAAATGTGTTCAATAGTAAATATATTAGAAAACATAAATTAGCCAACTAAATCAAATATTATATTGTACTTGTATGAAATAATATATTTAATAATTACATTCAACTAGACTTTAAAAGTATTTTGTACTCATTCTTTGTGTAATTCAATGTTGATTCTTTTTATTCAGAAGATATATAATAAGTTTAATTATGTTTACATGAGTTTTTAAAATTTAAATTCGTAAAATATTAATTATTTAAAATCATTTTGTTTAAGTTTCTAAACGTAAGTTTAAAATAACTTATATCCCTGAAAAATTGATTTTAATTATCCAATTGGTTATTAGTATATTGCCATGATTGTTGATATTAAAATGTTCAATTATGTTCATACAAACTTTTATTAAAAACTATAAAAATGTTATTATTTAATATAGATTCCTAATAACCAATATTAAAAATAGATACTATAGTGTAATTACTTTAGTTAAAAATTAAGATATTTGATCTATTTATGTTTTTACAAAAATATGTATACAAGTTACCAAATACTTTTAAAACTATATGTGGAATTACAGTTTATTGTCTAAAAACCAGAAATTTGGTACGTTCATATTGTAGTATTTTTTATATTTTACTTATAATATACGTTAATATTTCAACAATATTTATTACATTTTTTTTTTATTTTAGATACATAATGGACCTCCTCATTCATCCAATTTTGGTTATAGTTATGCTAAGCGATTATTGGATATTTCCAACAGAGCTTATCATCAAAAATATGGAGTAATATTTACTTCAGTTGTACCATGTAATGTATTTGGACCTTATGACAATTTTGATTTACAAAATGCTCATGTAGTACCAGCTCTTATTCATCGACTTCACATAGCTATAGAAAAAGGTAAGTTTCATAAACTATAGAAAACCTTTTAACTTCATGTATAATAACATTTTGTAATATGTTAATTTAATTTTTATTTCAAGAAGTGTACCTATTTTAAAATAATCAAAAATATCATACAGTCGAACTTCTTTAACTCGAAATCATCGATACCTCAAACTTTTACTCCGGTCCCTAGAACTTCCTATTTAAACAATGTTAAAAAATCATGTTTAACTCGAAGTTTTGAGTTTTATTAATACATATGTATTATAAAATTGTGATACAATTTCCCTCATTTTTCTATAAAAGTTAGTTTAGGTTTACTACTCATTAGTCATTAATGTAATCGTTACCGATAAGTTGTTTATCTAACTGGTTTACTACACGACGACCCATGAACAGCAAAACTCAAACAAAAATAAATACCTTTTTAAATCATTTTTCAACCTAATTTTTGTTTAACATACCTTCTTTTTTAAACTTACATATACATACATACGAGATCGTATAAGTACATAGTAACTAATTTTTATTACATTACATATTTTATTTATAGTAAACACATAGGAATTAATATACATATTTTGTACTTTTTTAAATTTTTTTTTTTGGATAACTCGAATTCTCGGACAACTCAAACTTTTACTCCGGTCCTTTCAACTTCGAGTTAACCAAGTTCGACTGTATATGAAGTTGTTTGAATACTAGAGAAAAAACTTTTTGTTTCTTTAAATATATTAAGTTATTTTTTAACCCTATTTTTTTAATAATTCATTATTATTTATAAATTATAATTTATTTAATACATTTTTTATAAGAATTAAAACATGATAAATTTCAAAATATGCATTTTTTCAATTGTTATTCAAACTATCTTTAGGAGATGATAAGTTTGTAGTACTCGGTTCAGGAAAACCTTTGCGGCAATTTATTTATTCATTGGATTTGGCTAGATTATTCGTTTGGGCTTTAAGAAATTACAATGATATAGAACCAATTATTTTATCAGGTAACTAAAGGAATTTAAAACTTTATAATTGTGTACGTAAATGCTTAATATTTTTTTTAATATACTTAGTGGACGAGAAAGATGAAGTAACAATTTCTCAACTTGCTGAAATGATAGCCAAGTCATTTAATTTTCAAGGAATTCTAGAATTTGATACAAGTGCTGCAGATGGACAAATAAAGAAAACTGCGAGTAATGACAAACTAAGAAAACTTTTACCAAACTTTAAATTCACCAACTTAGAAGTAGCAATAGCTGATACTGTTGAATGGTTCAAAAAAAACAATAAACAAGCAAGACTGATCGCCCCATAGTTAGTTATAAAAATAATTATATAAAATTACATAATATAATAATTTAAATTATTATTTTTGTTAATGGTTGGTCTAAAACATAACATCCGAATTTTATTTGTATTATTATTTATTTATATTCTTACCATAAATAATGATGTTAATTATATTGGAATATTTGCACTTCTAAAATATTTATTTAACATTTTATAATATTAGGTGAGTATGACCAGAATATATATTCCATAACAGAGGTGAATTCAGATTCATTTCAAGGGGTGTATTTTTAATAAAAAATTCCTAATTAAAAAAAAAAAAAAAAACCTTAAAATAAAAAATTAAAATATTTGGGCTATATTGGTCAAGCCAGAAATGGTAGTTATGTCTTAACCCGTAACTGGTACAGTGCGGTGTCATACACCGCTGCATTTTTTTAATCCTACATATCAATTATAATATTGATAATATTACTTGGAGGTTATGTATACCTTAGTATTGAGGTAAAATGTATATGATAAGATAGGTTTTTAAAATTATGTTCACTATCATAACTTGTTATTGTTGATATAAAATGTTCAGCAGTATCTCACATCGCACTGTACCATTTGCGTAACACTTTTGTTATCCAATGTATTTCTATGTTTTTTTTTTTATAGTTTATATTTTAGTTCAAACTTAAAAAATGAACACTCCAGGTTCATCTCAAATCTCTGTCTTTCAGAGAGTTTGTTTCTTTTTTCTTTTATTTACTTTTGTTTTCAAAAGTTTAACATTTCATTTATCTATTGTAATATAGCATTTTAATTAGAATTTGGTCATAGTTACTTTTACCTAAAAAATGATTTTTCTCGTTATTATTTTTTTTTTAATCTTGTTCTACAGTATGTCTTTTATTATTCTATACAGGTTTTAACCTTAAAAATTGATATTGAAAAATTTTAGAACAATATTAAAGATTCAGAAATAAATTGTACTACAATTTTTTACAGTCACAATTCATTCATTGAAACACTAAGAAATAATAATTTTTTTGAAAAATAAAAAATATAGAATGATTGTTAATACTATACTGATAATTATCATCTATAAAATTATTTAAGAACATAATCTAAAAAGATCCAAATACTGTTATAAAATGAAGCGGTATGTCACACCGCACTGTACTAGTAATGGTTTATTTTTTCACTGTACCAGTTACGGGTTAACATTCTGTTGGTGGTTCGAACATGGCATTTGACGATTCTGCTTTCTGGCCGGTTTGATTGCATTGAAAGAGGGAACCACAGTTGATCTCTTCTCTGGTTAGGTTAATTGTTACAAAAAAAAATAATTATCTAGATAAAACAGCTCAGTTTTGTACTATATTAATAAAAAATTTAAAATTTAAAAACCAAATATCTTACTTAGATATTAAACTTCATATGTGTAAGTATAAAAAATGTTATGCAATGAAAAAATAAATACCCACTCACATGTTCTATTATTGTACAAAATATACAGGGAAATCCTGATGACCGCTAACGTTATCGCTCGCCCTCTCCCTGCACCGCCGATCCAGACTGATACGCCGTTTTTAACCACCTCGAGAGTGCAACGATGTTTTTTCCGGTGGTCCCGGTTGGCACAAGCGATTGGTTGTAGGTTCGTTCGTGATCGAACGTGGCATTATAGATCTTACGTGGTTGTTTAACCGTTTCTTCGGATTTGTGCGTGTTACGGTCCGGTCTGTTTTAGCGGTTCAGAGAAGCCGCCGTGGTTACGCTTGTGCGCTATAATATAAAATATATATTAATGTATTTTCGTGAGCACGTTAACTAATAGTCAGTTGTTTAACTTCGTGGCCGGTGATCAGTGATGATAGCCGCCGTGTACTGTGCACTACGTGCATGAACATATGATTCCAGTTTCCACTTGACAGTGCATTAACAGCTAGCGATGGTGATATTATTATTATTATTTATTATCAATATTACTGTGATTCAATCACTAATTTATATTATTATTTTGTGATTGTTCTTATTTATTATTAAGTTGGGGCGCCTCCTTTTTCGTTTATATATATACCTGTATATATATTTTAAAGTTTTATATAAATCAATTGTTTTATTTATATGAAATATTAGGGCCCGTCATTTGACATAACCCATTCAATGGGTCCCATTGTTACTTTAATGAATTAAGGTCGTGACACCCGAGTTTCCAGTTGTTCCCTATGCATTCCAACCGTTACAATTAGTAATTTCGGCCAACCGTACATTAAGGAGCTGAGTTGCGACAGTTATAACAATGAAATAAGAATATAAATAAAATATATTGAAGTGATCAGGGTAGTCTAAAGCCATATTCCACTAAATCCCTGAATTATCACTTTTATAAAGATAAATTAGAAACTATTCACAAAATAAACTGTCTACATTTGCAAAATGAATTAGATTATCCAAAATCTTAACCTTCTTAATCCATAGTAAAGGAGTATAGATTTAAATTATGATATGTGTGCGAAGAATACATTAGTGAACATGATTTAAAATCCTAAACAAATTTTAAAAGTTTTTATTGATTTTTTTACTATAGAATGCATTATGTATAAGTACTGTGTTCGATTTAAACTTGTACAAAAGTCAAATTGGGTTTTTTTTTTGTGAACAATGTAACTCATAACATGAATGACGTTCAACACTCCCAGTAGAAAATATGTTGTGTTTAAAATTTGAGGTACAATACTGACTATGTAAAATTTTATATGCAGGCGAAATTTTTTGTACGTTTTGGGAAAATCCCCACCCATAGTAATTAGATCTCAAGCAAAAAAAGTATCAATTATCACTAAATATTTAGCTTTTGTTCTTTTAACTATTGAATTCTTATAATTTTACATGTCTTATGTTCAGATTTTTTACGGTTTCTACTGTACTTAATAAATGGTACAATATACGGGAAAAATATTTACATAATATTTTATAATTACAAATATTTTCTGTTTGCTTCATTATCACAACACAGACACACTCGTACACATGTACACCTACACGAATACACAATTCACGCATTAGTCCAACTGGTTTTTAGGTCCATGAGTGGCATGCAAATGGATGAATAATAATAATATAATTGAACTTCAAATATTGATGTGGTCAAAAGAAAAATGTGTACAACATTGTGACATTAAAGCGATCATACGAGTATGTCCTCTAAACTAAACAAAATATGGGCACCTCATAAAACGGGTTTGCCTTATAAGTGTGCAGTACGGGTATCAATAGTGCAGGTTGGCACCAAACTGTAGAGTTACGCGTACTGTATATTTTACTGATTCAAAAAAATAAATAAATAAAAAACAAACTGGAACCAATTCCAACACGAGAAGAATTCGAGTAGACGATAAATGCATTTGTGTATGCAAGTAACATATTAAGAACGTTATGAAATCGTTCCATTCGTGCACACCACCCGACGACCTCCGCGGGTTCCAGCCGTATGTACCGTAATAGCATTAATTGTAAACACCGTGTACATTACATTTATTGTCAATGATAATATTTGTGTTTTATAACATACCTACAGTTATCTCGGTACGTGCATGTGCACTGTACACGTTAACGTGTAACGCTCTTAACGGATCGCAAAATATATCTAACCCTTCGGTCCGTACGCTAGCCGGGGTTACTTTTCCGGGCCCGCGATCATAGATCATAAAGTCGATGAAGATTAACAATCGGATCCAATGTCTTCTTTGCGCGTGCACGTTGTTTTAAAATGGCTGCGACTACGTGTGACTATCCGGTGCGGGGGCGTAGATTTTATTATTTTTTCATATGCGCAAGGTTTCGAGCAAGCCATTTTACGTTGACATATAAAAATATAATGTTCATTATCCTGCTTTTAATTTTTTTTCATGAACATAGCATATCAACATATATAGGTAGTAAAAGTAAATTTAAAAATTAAAAAATAATGAGAATTACCTATTTTACTTGAAAATTAATGAGTAGTACTTAAAAGATTTGAAGAAGACAAAAAAAAGAGAAACGCATAATATTTACGTTTATATTAATACTTCTAACTTCTAGCATTTCGTTTAAGTAAAATTATCTAGAATTAAATAAACGAATAATAATGGGAAATGTAGATGTTCTATTGAAGAATAATAATCAAGTAAACAATACATAATAATTGTAAAAAAAAAAAAATATTAAATAACCGGACATACATGGTGTATAAAATAAATCAATAAAGAATTAAACAAAATTGATGCAACTGGAATTTCAAATAAGAAGATATCAGCGATTTTCAAGGTTAGAAAAATATCTACAGCATCTTTTAGTTTAATATTGTTTTCTTTTTTTTCAATCATTTAGTCTTTCATCACACATGGTATTGCTTAAATATGACTTAACGTTTTTGAGAAATGAAAAACAAAATCTATTATTTGATGCCATTATGATCTATAAATGTGATCGACTGAATAGACAATTCAATTTGGAATTGAAGTGCGAGAACAAAGGTGGTTTTTTGTGTGGAAACGAATCGAGAGTGAATTTGCTTGTTAGATATTTGGTCCTGAAATTGTGAATTATTCGGAATGGGTTAGATTTTGAGTTAATTAGAATATTTCGGTATAATCTATTTACCGCAAATGAGTAATTTGTAAAAGTAGTATTTTTACGTTGTGAAAAATAGTTGATTATTAATCCATGTTACAAACCATAACAAGTATATTGTAATAATAATTATATTCTCGCACGCGCTATAGAAAATGTTTGTGAGTCTTAAATTCTTAACTAGTTAACTAATAGTTCGTATTTTTACAACTCCCATAATTTTTTCTTCTTGTCAAAACATGCCGCACAAATACCATGCAACTATGTTATCACATATTATTTGAATTATGGAGATTTTGTCGAGTTTTCAATAGATTTGAGGTACTAACTGTACATGTGTGTCGTGTACCTAAATCAGAAATAATATATTACGTCTAAATGCAACTGTTTCGGTTTGTTTTTAGTTTTATTACTCTATGGTTTCGGCGATCTAACCAGATTTCTCTTAATAATAATGTAATGCAGTTCTAGATATTTTAATATTCAGGGACAGTTGCCATAGTTTAAATTTTCCTCTCCGATGCTAAACGTTTATTTTCCAAAACAGTGGACAGAATTTATTATAATTGATTTATCTATTACCCATTTTGATGTATGAACATTTTTAAACTCTTGATACTTGGTATATTTGAGTCGGAATGAGAAAAATGTCATCGAACGCAAATCCTTGAAACGCTAACTTAAGGAATTAATTTCCGGCCAGTAAAAGACCAGTGGTAATAAAAACCTGAGTGCATATGGTTCTTTAAGAAAAATAAAATTGTATATAATACCATGGAGATGAAGTAAAAGTGAGAGTTAGCTGTTGTAGTAAGTATAATAACTGCAAATAATACGTTATAAACTCTATACATCGAACAGTCTAACAAAATAACCGATAAATGCTGATAATTCTAACCTCTGACATTTCTAACCTCGCCAAAATTTCTGACCAAAAGTATACTAAATCTATTACCTAAAATATTCGAATCATAAAATAGTCGTGTCAATCGTATTCTTAATCTAAATTTTTATAGCAAATTAGTAATACATTTAATTCTTTATTAAAACTTTGTGGTTTTCTTCAGTTTTCGTATTAGTCCACTGTTTTATTAATAAAAATATCGGGATAGTCGAATTGCATTTATTATCCAAAAAATAAAAATAAAAATTGTCGAATTGCATTTGAGTTGAAAAAAGGTAATGGTCAAACTGCACTTGGATAAAAAACAGGAAAACAGGTATTAATCAAACTACATTCGTTCAGAAAAAGAATTAAAACTTAAGGTAGGTTTTCATTACGAACGTTCACGTGTACGTGTATAAAAATGGTTATAAAATGGTTATAAAATGGAACTGAACATTTTTCGTGTACTAGACTTGTACACAAAAAATTATGTTTCCACTTTACATGTCTCTAAAAAACTCGCTTTTATACAAACGTTAAAAATATTACTAGCTTTACGTTTACGAAAGCTACGGCACAATTATTAATAGATACTTATACTAGAATGGAGGATACCAACATAAGACCTTCAATAACACCGTAGAAAAAATATACGATATTGAAAAATATATTAACTTATGCTCAAAAGCGTGTTACCACGTCAGAGTTTTTGAGTTCAGTTTGTTATTACTACAAAAAATGATTGAAATTAATTAAAAAATATAATAATAATAGTAATAATGATAAATTATAACTAATAATAATTTTTGACGATTTAATTAATTATATTTTTCGTATATTATTTAATCAATTAATTTTATAATTTTTAAACACGCCAATGATTAAAATAATTGACAGTCCTAAGCCGCCTATAAGTAGAAAGCAAAATTAGTATTTCTAAAAGTTTAACCTCTTCAAATGCATGATATTGTTGTTGAAAAATATTTATTTTAAACTCGAGTGCAGTTCGATCACTATCTGCTCTTCAACCCAAGTGCAATTCGACTAAAATAAATGCAATTCCACCATACCTAAAAATACTGGGAAGTTGTAAGTGAAAGAAGTAAAAAAATGAAACAATGATATTGAAGTATATTGTCATAAGAATATTTTTCAAGCATTTTTGATGTAATGACGTATTCAATGTTCTTGAAAAGTGGAAACAATTTTTTCTTGTTTCACATATTTATGTATACTAATTGAACATTTAATTTAGAACTAAAGGAATAATAATAATAATAATAGTGAAAAAAAATAAAAATCGGATCTCTTCTAATGGTTGATATGATTAATTGCATTTATAATTTGTTTATAAGATGAGTACTGCGCAATGGACATTTCGAGTGAGAATAAGCCAAGTGTATTAATTACAAAACCGGGCAAATTAATGAGGAAAATGCGGAAATAATATTGCACCATCGAGTCTAGCGCGTAACAGCTTTACTTACTTCCTGTCGACCTGATTACACAGGTTTTCTTAATGTTTTCGGTTCAACGCATCCATAATAAATGTTATAAACTAGCGATGTTATTATTAAATTTCCCATCGGCGATAGTTGACCCTATAGTCATCAGAAAATACTGCAGCAATGTGCTACAAGATTATATAGTTTACATAATATTCTCTTTGCTTTATGAACATCAGAGGATCAATAAAATTAATGATAGAAGAAGATGGAACATTATGAGGACGAACATTTGTTATTATATTAAACATAATTTATACTCAGTGTATATTTGTGTGTGTGTGTGTGTGTAACGTATAAGTGTGTAACTCTACTCTACATGCACTATTGCGCGGCACCTGTTAAAGTCGGTGATTTAATAATTTGACATGTTTCTCATTAAATCCTATTCAACACAACCATAATATTTATGTATAAAGTATCTGTACAAACGTCTAAGTGTGTGTGTGTATAGAGGGCGTGGTAGAGGTGGTTTTGTATTTCATATAATATTTATTTTTTATATTTTATTTGATACCGGAAAAAGGTTGGCTCTAGATAGTCTAGATTTGACCTAATTTGTTCTCTTTTTAAATCATTTCGTTCGAGTTTGCTTTAAAATACATTTATTGAGTCAAGACGTTGACAACGTTGACAGCAACAATGATATATATATATATATATATATAAAGCTGGGTAGAAATAACGTTTTTGTAAATATTTAAAAAATAAAATAATATCCGCTACAAAGGACTGAATATATTTCGCTCAAGTTGTCAAGAATTTCAAGTTATATCAAGGTTTTACACTTCAATTGTATTCAGGGTCTTTCGAATTTCGTGTGACAGTTAAGTGTTCAAGATATGCATATATCGCAAATTTAATTCTTCGCAAAATTATTGGCTAGGGGAAAAATAATTATGATTTATTTGGAAACCACGTATTTTGACAATTTATAATGTTATGTTCATAAATGTTTCGTTTTGGTATTTTTTTCCGAATCTAAACGTTCCGCGAAAAAATTAAACGTGGTCGTGCATTTGTGACCGGCGTCTCGTTCGGCCGAGGAATGTTTGTATTCATACGTTTTTATCGACATTTGAAATCTATAGAAATCCGATTTTTCCGTGGTACAGACGGCCGTAATTGTTCACGTTGCGGTTTAGCATAAACATTACCGGTTACACGCACTCGGAATCGTTGCGATACGTGCCTGTCGCAAAAATAAACAGCTAATCGTTATTTTTCGTACAGTTTTACACGCACTCCCGCGTGGAATCATTGCGGTAGCAAAACAAACCTGCGACCGATCTGTTTCTCGTACGTTACACATGCGTTTGGACTGCACTGAAATAATAATAATAATGATTCGATCCGTGGTGTATTCGTACATAGAAATATACCGAGAACATCTCGCGCGAGTCGAAGACACCCGTAGGATATTTACATTTAATAATAGTAGTATACGGTACCGGTGGATAAACACTGTATACCGATAATGATAAATAAAAAAAAAAAAAACGTAATGAAAACAAACGCTAACTTCAACGACTCATTAAATCTTAGAAGGTTCGACTAACCTTCTACTCGTGGTGGATGTTATAACGTTAAAATCCATACACGTATTTGTACCTCAAGTCATCCACTTGTATGTACACCTATAACCCGTATTGCGTATGCCATGAAGTCTTTGCACCGCACTGCACGTATAGCACTTATACGCTCGTGCAAAATACATGTTTTTAAGACGTAATACGTTTATTAGACGTCTAAATGCATTTAATATATTTAATGGTAATATCTCGAGCGTGGAAACCATCGTGCGAAACATATGTATTATGTACATAACGTGCATATGAGTGGTGGTACGTACCTACACGTTTATGTACGCGATTCGTATTTGTATTATAAATGCAAAATAATATCCATATATTATTGGTTTTTTTTTTTTTTTTTTTTTCACAAAACGACGAAAATATTTTAAATTTAAATTGATTATGCAATAAACAAAAAAAATATTTATCACCGAAATGTAAATATTAACCATATACATTTTTATACCATTAAAATATCGATTATACTGTGCATGCGTATGCGTATTTTATTTATACTATACATATAAGCACACTGCGAATAGAGTTTATACGATATTCAATGATGAATAATATTATATTATAATGCTATATGCACACGCTGACGTATGTACTCGCATCTATGCACATGGTAGATCATAGATATATTACGCTATAATATTTGCGGAGTAAAATAAATATTTATCATCAGCTAAAGCGGATCATAATTTATCGCAGTTACAACATATTTTAATAGAAATTGGATTTTTATAAATTCTCATATTTTTCCTCATCGATTGTGTACTGCATGCTAATATTGTGCTATAGAAAAAACAATATATTTGCTTTCTTTCTTGTAGGTTACGGCCTTCAAGACTATCCCTGTAAACAAATTAGCCGCCATCTTTCTATATTTTCCACCACTTCTCTCTATTCTATATTAGGTTCTGCTGATTTTATATCTTTTTTGATACGATCCTCCCATCGTAAACGTGGTCTACGTAATGGTCTTTTTCCAATCGGATTTTCCTTAACCAGCCCACATTTAACTTTTTCTAGTAATTTCTGTAGTAATATTTGGTCTTTGAAACAGGTTCTTCAGTTCATCATTGTAGCGTATTCTCCATTTCCTAGTGTTATTTCCTATTATTTTTAAAATTTTCCGTTCAAACACTGCAAAACTTGTTTCTTCTACCTTTTTTAGAATACATGTCTCAGAGCCATATAACACTACTGGCTTTATCAGAATCATGTATTTATTAATTTTGTCAACAAGATTTTTGAGTCAAATATACTTCCTAAGCCAAAATAGCATTTATTTCCCATTGTATCCTAGTGTCTGTTTCTATTTTAAATTCATTAACCTGTGTTATTGTGGATCCTAGATATTTAAAATGTGGCACACTCTTAAACTTATAGTGTTTTACTTCTATAACCTCTCCTTGTCGGTATTCTTTATTTCTTCGACCATTTATGACATACTCCGTTTTTTTGTCATCGATCTTAAGACCACATTTGCCTGCCATCTTAATTAATTTCCTACAATTCTTATTCACAGTATCTAGATTATTTACTAGTGGGGCCAAATTATCAGCATATGCTAGTAATCCTATTGTCGTGTTCCCCATCGTAACTCCATAATTTACATTTAATTCTTTGAGTATTTTTTCTAATACTATATACTAGAGAACAGGAGATACAGCGTCTCCTTGTTTTAAGCCCGAAGATACCCACTGTTCTTAATGTTGTATTCGCAATTTTAATTTTAATCTTAATCGAAGTATTTTCAAGGCTAGTTTTAATAAAGTTTATTAGTTATATTGGGAAGTTAAATTCTATTAATATGTTGATTAAGATTGGTCTATGGATTGAATCATAAGCTTTCTCAAAATAAATAAATCAAATGTTTGCTAGCTCTTTGTTATATTCCCATGACTTTAGTGCAATTTGGCGAGTACAAAAAATCTGATCAGTTGTAAATCTGTTCGGTTTAAAACCTCCCAGGTAATCTCCCAAAACACCTTTCGTTAAAGGTTTTATCCTATCCAGTATATAATACGGCAAAATCTTATAAGCAGTATTTATCAGAGCTATACCTCTGTAATTTCTGCAGTCTTGAGAGTCATTATTCTTATGAATCGGACATATTAATGAAATGTTCCAATCTTTCGGGTTTCTCCTTTTATTAGATTAGTTTTATTATCTTGTGGATTCTCGATATCGTTTCTTCATCTACCCTCTTCAGAATTTCTGCTTGATACCATATTCTACTGGGGTTTTATGGCTTTTTAATCTTTTGACTTATAAAGCTTTAAAGGGTGTTGGGCAAACGTTTGTCATTAATTGTGGCATTTACTCTTGGAAATTCTTCAGCTGGGTCGTCACAGTTAAGGAGTTTCTCAAAATACTTTGTCCATTTTTCCAAAAGCTTCCCTTGTTCGGTCACCAGCGTTCCATCATCTTCTCTTAGAAATCTCTCTAGCTTTTTATATCCCCCTCTTGCTGTGTTAATCTTCTGATATATTTGTCGTACATTGTTTGTTCTGAAATTTTATTCTACTTCTTCTAACAGTTTTTGAGCGTATAACCATTTTTCTTAGAATGTTATGTTATGTTATGTTTGAATCTTCTTCTAACAGTTTTTGAGCGTATAACCATTTTTCTTAGAATGTTATGTTATGTTATGTTATGTTATGTTATGTTTGAATGTTATGTTTCTTTTTGGCATCGTTTATAATGTTTCTTTTTGTCTATTCGTAGGGTCATCAAGCCAAACGATTCTTAGATTCTTTCTCTGAACTAGTGCTTTCTCGCATATCTTATTAAACTATGGTTTCTTTGTTTTTTTTTTTGGTTTACCCATAACTGTTTTTGATACTATCTTTATTAAGTCTCTAACTTTTTTTTCCATTTTTCGTCAATTGATACTAGGTCATCAAAATGTATGGTTCTTAATTGCTCATTTTGTCTGTTTTTAAAACACCTACTCTTCTTTTCGACCTCTAACTTGGATGTATCATATCTATCTAGAATAGGTCCTGCAGATCGAGCAGGATTTTTAAGTTTTACCTTAATTTTTCCTTTGACAAGGAAGTGATCGGAGTCTCTATCTGCCCCTCTTACAGTCCAAACATCTTGAATACTCTCACTAAATCTCAAATTAATTAGTATATGATCAATTTGATTTATATTTTCCGTCTGGTAAGCTCCAAGTTCCTTTGTGTATCATTTTGTGTGGGAACATTGTACTTTTTACTACAAAATCTCTATCAGTTGCCAAATCTATCAGTCTTAGTTCGTTATTACTTGTATCATGTAAACTCTGGCTTCCTATAACTGGTCTGAATGTGATCTCTTTCCCAATCTTCACGTTCAAATCACCAAGTACAATTAAAATTCTTCTTCTTGGTATTGTGTTTAGCGTGGTTATTACATCTTCGTAAAAATGGTCCTTCTCCTCTGGTTTTTTTTTATTACGTAGGTGCGTGTAGGTTAACAAAACTAATATCAAACCACTGTGCCGAAAAAGTTAGGACTGATATTCTCGGATTTACATCTTTGAAGTCCTTTATTACTCTTATGCACCTCTTATTAATAAGCTCTTATGGGCACGCCACATTCCCTACGCCTAAAAAAAAATTTAAAAAAACAATATATGTTTCAGAAAGCGTTTGTATTTTTAATTATAATTTCGGACATTTTTCTGGAGATTTTATCATTTTGATAGAACATGTTTTAATTGATGTTTATTAATAGTACAGTATAGTCTTAATAATCCAACATAAAATGTATATGGGATCATAGTACCACTGGTTTATAAAAAAAAAAAAAAAATTAAAAAAATTGATATTTTATAATAAATAGGGTGAAAATGTAAATTATTTATTAAATTAAATATACGTACCTATTGAAAAGAACGCACGTTTATTTCTTCTATTTAAAACATTAATAAGTAATAATAATGATTAATTTTACATAAACGTATTTTAATATATTTTATATCAGTTTATACGAACATGATAAAGATCGTTGTTGAATAAAAATAAGTACATGAATAACTTTTTATTTTTAGCTATTAGCTACTAGATCTCAGTGTATAATTTTGTTTTCGTAGTTATTTATTACTACATTAATAATCCATTTTTTATACAAATATTTACACAATATATAAACACAAGATATTTTATTTATTTTCTAAAAAATGAAAGAGAGTCGTGATCGAATAGTCACCTGCTATACGGTATTGAAAATATTTTCATAAATTAATAATTGTACGATGGTAAATAATTTTCGATTAGGTATTTCACAAAAAAAAAAAAAAAAAGATGACATGTATGGTATACATTGTATACCTAATTGAATCATGACTTGCGAGTCTAAAAAATGTATTTGGTAATAGTTAAGTTTTATAAAAAAAATAATATTATAACGTTTTATTCAGAGTAACATAACATCACGAAAATGTAGCAACGGATGTCTTCAGACGCTCAAGTCATTTTGGTCGAAGTCACAAGAAAATTTTAATTTATAATAATTAAACAGTACAGAGTGCATTTACGTTTACGTTACAGTATTATTTGTAAATAATTACAATTCATTTTAATCAGGTTTGTTGAATATTACAATTTTGGCATTGAAAAGAATTTATTAAAAAGCCATTTATGAAAGAAAAAATATTTATTTAGGGATTTGTTTATTTATGATATTTACCCGATTATGCGCGTTTTAAATTGAATATTCGTGAAGTAATTTCCTCTTAATATTTTAGTGGCACAGTATAAATCCTATATTATACTCATTGTGTAATATCAAGCCGAAAAATAATTCTATACATAATGCACGTATACACACATCAGATACACACATTAGACGTGTATTACAAATAAGTACTCGGTAAGTACATTTTTATTCGTTCCGAGTGTCGTATATAGTACATACAGACATGTATGTTATAATATGAAATGTGCGCCGGGAAATATTCCCAATTAATTTTGACAGTAGTCAGCCTAACATAAAACCTCTTAGCGAAGATGTTATTACGCGTATAATATTTCAGTAGATTGTTTAATTCTTTAATATCTAGAACCACGGGACGTGATTTATGCATTTTGTTCTTATTTGACGTTCTCACAAGATATGGTATACGGTAATCCCTCGTTATCCGCAGTTTCCGTGATTGACTCCATGTTACAAATACGATAACATCGTAAATAATACATGTAGATATTGTTGTTATATCGCTAGATGTAATCATTGATTATGAATATTAATATGTATAATCAATAGTATGACTATATAACTATGCACCTATATATTTATCACAGATAAGCCACATAAGAATAATAATAAGGTTAATAATCGTCAATTGTTCAATTATCACATGATATTTGTGAAATTTTCAATAAATTAAAAAGTGGTAATACCGTAGCGTAACTTGTTAAAAAATACAAAACGAATGAATTTAGTGTTAGAGAGATACGAAAAATTGAAGAAACAATACGACGTAGTGTTATGGAAAATGGTCGTATTTATTGAATAAATATGTATATCACGTAATTGTGAAAAATGCATATCAACGTTATTGTGATGTTTAAAATCAAAAAAAAAAACCTAAGCGCCTTTTTTACTTTGCTTTACGTTCTCGTTATTCGTACAACTTAGCTGAAACATAACCTCCGCGGATAATGAGGTATTACAATACCCAGTTGAGCCCGTTGATTGGTACAGGAAGGCGTGAAGCGAGTTTTATCGGTAGATTTTTTTTAAATTTTTTACAGGCGACGCAAGGGGCTGGTTGAATGGAAATCATTTACTGCTGAGTCGTGCTGATAATCGTACTTGAGAAAAAACGCGAAAAGTGGACGCGAAACGGATGATCGTGGGTTCGTGTGCACGTACACATATAATGTGCTCTCGTTTCGAGAATATTTACAGTGCAAGCGAGCTTCACGTACACAAGAGAAGTATATAAAACGTACATACTATACATAATCAAAACCGTGCTTTTGAATATTCAAAAGCGTCGTGCAAAGTCAGAGAATCGAAAAAAAATAAATTAAAAGTTAATCCTCTTCGCAGCTGAAGAGATTTCCACCCAGTATATACGATGCATAGCTGCTGGTATTATTAATTTGTGCTGTTTAGGTCAGAGGTGACATTTGGGGGGGGGGGGTGCAAGGTAGGCATTTGCCCCCCCCTTATCATCAGTGGGCCGCTGGCGGCCTACTAATGGGTTGGTCGACCCGGCCGGCCCGGGCCGGGTATATGGTGCTAGTTTTGGGCCGCAAGCCCGCAAACATGATTCATAACATTCATGTCATTGCTAAATAAAATATAACCATGATTCGTGGCTCGTAATAATTACGTAAATAATTATAAGGTATCTGACATCTGTATTCTGTATGTGCAGTTGTGGACTGGACGAGCGGAATACCGGGTGGTTTCCCGCCTTCCCTGTGGGCCGCTGCTTGTATAAAATATATATTTATGAATATTATTGTGAAATTATTAATTAAAATGTTATCGAATAATTAAGAAGTAATAAGTATATAATATTATTCAGCATAAAAACCCAGATTTCTGATTAATTTAAAATGCGTGACCGGCTTGTGTTCGTCCGGTCCGGGCTTGTTGACAATTCATTGTTATAAGTTTAAAAATAGGATTGAAAATAATTATTTTATGTTATCAAAGTGGGTATTTAACAGAGTAATAAGAACCTTCCTTGTTGTAAGAAGGCGGTTTGTATTGAGATAAAAATGTAATTGTTAGCGAGCGGTTTTTTTTTTAATTATCTAAGTTTAATTAACGTTTACGTAAAAATCTACGTAAACGTTGAAAATCCTCTTGGACGCGCTCACATCAGTGGCGCAACTAAAATATTAGGGCCCCGATTATAAGGTTAATCTGGGGCCCTATAATTATTGAAGTAAATTTAGTTTTTTTCAACGAAGACTGCTTACTACTTACTGATCGTTAAACGCGCTATTCAATTTTTTCGCGATAAAAATACACTTCTGTGATGAGTAGGGCTCGGATTTATATGTATTAAAAAAATGAAAATATGTCAATATATATGTAATAAAAATTACTTTGTATGTGATAAAAAAATGAAAATATGGAACATAAAAAAATATTAAAAATTGCTTTATAAATGACATTATTATCTAATTTACTTATTTTACTTTGACATTATTCATCTCGATCTTGATCTTGAAAGCAATGAGATACTATATTACCATATACATGCTCAAATTGTCAAAGTTAAATGATCTACGGTTTAGTCGTAACACAGATTTGTACCGACTGAAGGAGCGCTCGACTTCCACCGAGGTAATGGGTGCAAACTTCATATTTGTCCAAAGGAGTGAGCCGACAATATTACCCCATTAATTTCGCAATGTGTATCTCTAATTAATTTTAGGCAGTCTAAACCAGGATTTTTATGTAATACGCTGTGCATTTTTTCTTTTACTGCAACTCCCAAGGGTCCTTGTACTTGTTCTATACATTTTTCAGCTTCTTCTATAAGTCCTAAACTTATTACGGTCGATTAGTTCAATAATTGGTAATTCTTTGTTTACGTACTTTTGGAAACATGGGAAATTGTCTGTATTGAAAAATACAATCTTATATAATTATTAATAAACCGTAAATGAAAAAATTGTCGAAATATGTAGGAAAAAATGAAATTATTGAGAAATATGTAAAAATATGTACTTATGACAAAATATGTAAAAATATGTAAAATAAAATATAGTCCATTACATTGGAAATCGCTTGAAACGAATTTATCACTTACCTAAATTAATTTATCAAGTCACAGTAAAAATATGTATTTACATATAAATCCGAGCCCTAGTGATGAGATTCCCTTTGAGTCTTGAGGCCCCGACGTTAGACATCGCCATGCCCGTTAGACATCGCCCCGGTTGTTGTGCCACTAGCCCACGTGCATTGTTCACGCGTGCCATGTACCGGTAAATATTCGAAACGCGTGTTGACACGTGTGTATAACCGAATCGCTCGTCCACCCCGAACACACGCCGAACACCCCCCTAGCTGGACACGGTCGGTGAATCGGTACGTGTGCGTCTTCCGAGTGCGTATAGACGACGGGGAGAAATGGCCGCGGAGCACGGGTCACGCGATTGTACGCCCACAAATAAGACGTAGGTGTTTAATATGCACCGGTTTACTGTAGCCTGTTCGTGTGTTTGTTATGTAAGCGTGTACAATGTACACTGTACATAATTGCTTCGTTGAATCGGAAGAAAGAAAACCAATTTGTCGTCGCTGTAGCAAATACGCGAGAGTTAAAAATTCCAATTACTCCGTCGACAAATAAGGTAAGAGAAAAATAAAAAAACACCGGCGTGTTAAAGAAAATACGATCGTGTCGCAATTCGTTTCCGACGACCGGAGACATAGCGCCGTTTTTATGTTTTCCACGCTTCCCTTCCGGCGATCCACTCACGGTTGCAAACAAATTTCCAATTAAAATTATTACAAAAATAACGCGCAAAATATTCTCATAGCACACCGATCGATTCTTGAAATATATATATATATATATGTATGTTTGATGTAATACGTCGTTCACAAACATGTACCATGTTGCGCAGTTACGAAGTACTAAACGCTGTTCGAGCTGATTTTATTCACAACTGCTAACGGACAGTATCGCATGTAGTGCAAACATGTGTGCGCATCGACCATTGAAAGTTATAAAACTTCGCGCTTACAGAACACTGCCGAAGTAAGATTTACCGTGTACGCGTCATAAACGACGGTCACTGATGTTCACCAAAAAATGCATCTGCTGCTGCGTGCAGGTATGCAGAACTGAAGGTTCGTGACGTTTCGATTTCATATCATCTTTACCGTTTCGTGCTTATTGATGGGCAGAAGTGACTGATTCCTACCGGTTTAATCGGTAGTAATATGTGACTAATTTAGTTATTCTAAGTATAGTTTCGGATATAGGCGGTATGCTTGCCCCAAGCGCTGTTGGTACGTAAGGGTTGCTTTTAAGTTTTTGGAAAATAAAAAGTCACGAACAAACCTCGTACTTTCCCACTTTTGTAAGGGTACTACGTTTTTATTAGTCCCGGGCGACACATTTTCTAGATCCGACACTGTCTACGTGCTATAATTGATCGTTTCACTAATGTTTTATTTGACTAATTTTTTTTCGATAAATAATGAAAATCCAGAAAGTATTTATTTTTATAGTTTTAATTTACACATCTAAACCCTCCAGTATGCCTCTGGGTGGATAGCGTGGCGGCGGTTTGTAAATAACGAATACCCATTAAATAGTAATTTCAATTTTGTATGTGCATTATATAAATCATACAGGTTGCTCAATATGTTTGCACCATGATATACATATATTTTATGCCGTTGAAACAATAATATACATTGATGTTTCTAGTATTTTCAAATGTGAAAACCACTCCGCTTTTTATTGCACATACGCTCGGAATTATTATGCGTGTGCATATTAATTTACTGTTAATATAATACGTACAACCGGTGCTTATTGCAAAAATAGTGTTGATTGAAATGTATTTATATAATATATATATAGGTATATAAAAAATGTGTATTATGTTTGTTACTTGTAATGTATATGTACAACTCGTTTTTATATTGTTGATAATAATAATTGTACATTGTTCAAGGTCAATAGATACTATAAGATTCTTATTTTCTCTGATTCATTTCGCGTTCACATATAATTATCAGCATTGTTATTATTATTCTTATTATAATTATTCATTTACAACGTATAAAGTTTTAAATATGTAGTAATTATGTATACGTATTATATATATATATATATATATATAGTTACCATTTACTACTTTTTTACAGTTAAAAATACGAATTATTTGTATACATTATATTTTTATACTTACCGTGATTTAGTTCGACTGCGTATACGTGAAATTAAATATCAGTATTTATCTATAGTTTACTAACGTTTCATCATATACTGTAATAGTGTTATTATCGTGTACCTACAACTCAAATGCATATGCATATTGTTGTATCATGATGTGTATCTATTCAAGTCGTATTGCCAAAACTTTTCATCCAAGTTGACCCACGCTGAACAACGTTAATTGTTTTATCTTGTTTTTACCATTGGTTTTTTCTTTTTTAATCGACAAGAAATCGTTTTTTTAGAATCTTACAACTGTTTATTCAGATCTTCTCTACTTCCACACAAACCGTACACTTATAATCATACAAGTCACAGGTCGTTTAATATTTTATTCATAATGAACAAGATATATTTCATGCATCGACTGGATGGCTAGGTTTACCTTAGCAAATAATCAATTTAATTATTCATGAATCAGTGTGTTATATTCATGTATAGCTATTTTGACTTTGATGTCTAAAAAAGGACTGATCGGAACTTATTTGATGTCCTGGACAGTGATAACTATCTCCAGGGGTTGCTATGGACTTTTTCTATTTTATTTTTATAGAATTGTCCAGTGATTGCATTTTTTGACGTTATTGATCTATATATACCATAGTATTCATAACTTATTTTTTTATTAATGTATTAATGTAGATATATTACAATAATTTTAGCAATTTTTTGTATGAAATATATAACATTTTAAAGTACTTCGTTAAATGTATCCAAGCCCATTGAACCAATTCCAAGTGCGGCCTTGCGTGGATACACTAAATAGGTAGTACGCACCGCGGTTACCTCATTATAATATGGTGTAATGCATTAAAAACGACAGTTTGACTGATTACAATTATTATTACATATACATCGAGACTTGAGCGATTAACCTAAATTGAAAAACTATTGGCACATTCACGTAATAAGCTCATACACTGATACATATTATAATTTATTATACACACATTTCTGAGTCCCTTGTTGAAGTTTAAATAATAATATTATAAACTCTTCGTAGCTCAGCGCTCATTCAATTTTTATCATTAATATAATATATTTATTGTTCATATATACTTTATATATATTTTATATATATATATGTGTGTGTGTGTGTGTGTGTGTATACTCTATAAACATTATAAACTTACATTGGATACATTGAGGTCATTACACACTATTCTGGAGACGATTTTGTATTCGATATACGTACAAAATAAAATAATATCTTTTATATAGACTGTCATAGGTACACGATGAATATGAATACAATGTTATGTTTAAGTGTACGAATTCGCAACCTTCGTGTGTATGGGTTTTTTTTTATTCTCTTATTGTTTTCCTACGTGAGAGTTCCTCTCTGCATAGGAACGATCTACGAATATTAGTTATGGCGTTATAATTAGCAATGTATATTAATGTAAATAAATTATTTTAAATTTAACACTTCTCTTTGATGCAAGTGAAACGAGATAGAATCGCGCGCGCGTGTGCTTATAATATATATTATTTTTAAAGTTTCATTGTTATGCAATACGTGGCAAAAGTGTTAATCACCCACTATTCATTGCAGGTTGGGAATAATATTATGTTCTTTTTAATAATACCTAAAAATCAATTGTTTCTTACGTTACCAATAAGTACTTACACGAATTATCTGGGTGGTTTATGTCATAATCATAGTGCTTCCTTCGAAATTTTTTATTCGCATTAATTTTTACGACGATCAATGCGCTTATACAATACAGTGCGTTACGACGAAACTTGATTTCATGTGTTACATATGTATACGTCATATTATCAATAATCTATCTTGTCGGACAAACGTGTAAAAAACTATCGCGTATATTTATTTTTTTAATTTTTTAACGAAATAAAATTTGTTGATTGGTAATGAAAATATCACATTTTCTGAATTAAAACGTCGTGTACATATCGCACAGCTATAGTATAACATTTCCCTTTTCTTATCCTTTTTTTTTCAATTATGAAATAAATTGTTTCCATGACTTTGAATAATACACAACATCAATGATAGATTACAATGTTAATTAATCTCAACGATTTCGCAAGTATGACCAAAAATAACATATTAAAATGAAATAATCGTTTTGATAACCGCGATGCCCGACAAATTATACCACAACGTTTAATTGCCTATTAAAATACCGCGCAGATAACCTGTATATACATGCATCATAATATCAAATAGGTAATAATTAAACCGTGTACCACAGACTGTATTATTTCTGTATATAAGTGATGAGCAACTGACGATCCGCGTACTTTTTTTTATCTGGCCCGTGTTACGTTTTCAAATTACTACATACGATTTTAGCAATTATCGGTATTTCATTTTATTACGCTGATTGTAATAATGTAGACATTATATTCTTATCTATTATTGAACTACAACAAAATTATTAAATGTCATACCAACATAGCTTACATTGTTTTAGGTATTACTAAAGCTATAGATTTTCTTTTATTTATTTATTTTAATTTACGCCATTCGGCTTTTAAACGATGTAATCAATTCAATACAATTAATATCAAACAAAAATTAAATAGCTATGAATTATAAAACAAAAACAAGGTAAAATTAAAATGTGTAATACAAGTAAGATTTACAGTTGGCCAAGGTACGAAAATATTAAGCATTGAGTTTATTGGTAATAGACATCATACTAACTAGAGGAGAATTTTTTGCAAAGTTAGATAGATTCGTAGGTAGGTAAAACAATTCAAATTTATTTTATTCAGGTCCTGATTTAGGCATTTTGAGGCCCTTTAATAAAATGAAAAATATGGCATTTTTTTTTTAATATTATATTTATTGCTTGTATTTATTTATACGATAAGTGTACGAAAAAAAATGAAGTTCATAAAAATTTGAGTCCTTTTTATAACGGAGGCGATAGGCATTTGCCCATTATAATTATAATTATAAATATGACTCTGATTTTATTGTATTGGTTCAGTTGTAAAATTAAATTATATTTGATAAAATTACTTATTTTTTTTTTGCTTTCTTTATTCTTACCCACAAGATTTTAAAGTTTTCATATTGGTCCTCTAGTTACTTTTAGTTACCTATCATTGCGATATATATATTAAAATCGCGTGCATTTAGAGTGTAGAAATAATAACACATCAATAATCGCTTATTTTGCAATGAAGGTAAACATGTATATAATTATAATAATAATAACAACAGATATAGGCATCCGTTAGTATTATTTTATTTTTAATTTTACAATGCACAGCAAAACGCGCGATAGTATAAAGTTGGCTAATCAATTGTATTGCAGCGTGATTGGAGTATATATTACTTATAACCTATATACAAGTATATATATATACATATGCATACTTACAGTGCGTGCTGTCACAGCACTGTCGTGTTAAATTCGCCAATTCTGTTCATACCAATATACTATACACAACAGTAGTATATTTGGTAGCTCGGCCCTTACCTGTGTGCACGGTCTGTACTTCTACCGAAATCGGTGTACATATAAGGTGTGAACGAAGTATATGAAAATTTACATGCGAATCTAATACCGCAGCGCTGCAATTTATATCGATCAAAGCTTTGAAATAAAAACCTTGAACTCTTTCGCGGTTTTCGTTAGAATTTTTATCGTCCCCCTAAACATATCTCGTCTTATCGTCCGGGGAAGGGGAACTAATCAATTTCAAAAATCAACAATAACTTACATAACATGCACCGATAACTCCAACGTACAATCCGAAACGTTTTCACGCGCTCGGTCGATTGGTCGATTCTTTCGCCCTTTTTCCTATCCTTTTTCGATCGTTTCGCACAGCACAAGGCGACGGCGGCAATCGCGATGTATACGCACCCACCCATCTATATATGATGTATCGTATACGAGCGCGTGTCATCGAATATTGTGACAGTAATTTCCATCGAACGTACACGAGTATCTATAACTATGTGTGATTTGTACAAACATGATAAATATTCGTTCGCCAAACAGTCTATAATGTTATAAAGAAGTATAATAGTATAGGAGTACATATGTTTATATGCATGCGTTGATACTCTCGCGTGGCATTATGTATACACGTGTATATTTTTAATTTTGCAAAAAAAAAAAAAATTGAATCGTATGTGGACCTTGAAAACGTCTCAGCATGTACAGTACACACGTCCTGTTGTATAATAATATACGTACTGTTTCAGTGACTCGTCGGCGTGCGTATACGTATATTTAATTGTGCAAAATATTTGACGTTTCATCCAAGAGCCGCTCATTTGAAACGTGCATTATAATGCATAATAATTTATAAATGCATAAAATTTCGAGTTTATGCTGGAGTAACCATAATTAGTGCTCAGGAGTGTTTTGGAGTGCCGCAGAGTCACTTGGCATTTTTTAAGCCACCTAGTTAACTACTTTTTATTTGTTTTCGCGTACATTTCTTTATAACCGCGAGAAACGATTATAAGATGTACAGGTTTTACATAGTTATTTTTTCTTGTGTTGAGAAATCTAAAATTATTATAAATGGTAAATTATGGATTCATCGAACGAAATTATAATTAATTCGAATAGTAAATCGATGTTTGTAGAAGTTCCTTTCCATTAAATATTTATCTGAAAAAGGTAATAATACTATTTACAACTAAATATTATTGAATATAATAATTAGAAAATACAATTAAATTACTCAAAGAATTGTGAATCGCGGACCACAAAAAAATTAACCACGGCCGCGTGTTCGACATGCTTGATATACATGTTCAAGGAGTTTAGGATCAAAAAAAAAAAAAATGAAAGTTCAACAAAATATGTGTATACAGTAAATGTGTTTATATTAGTGAAGAGAAAAATCCGGATAAGCCGAAGTTTGAAATTCGAATTTTCGGAATATTATTTCGTAATCTGGATTTTATTGTTGATCCGGATTCTAGATTCTCAAATTCAAATTTTTTTTCTTGACCCAGATTTAGGATTTCAAAACTTTGAATTAAGATTATTTTATGCATTAGTGCATCACTTATTATTAAGTCATAATACCTAGGTATATTTTTTTTTTAATTAAAAGCTTACATGATTAAGAAAATAGTCACAAATATATATCATTTTATTTCTATGAACCAATAAAATCAACGAAATAACAAAATTTGAACAATATGTTGGGTCAATATTTCATACTAAAATGATTTACAAAAATAAAAATAATATTTCTATATTGTGATTAATACTCTTAAAATGTTAACAAAGTATTGGTGAAGTATTAGTGCATTTTTATACTTGATCGATGATTTATGCTAGGTTTCATGATTAAAAACTGAGTTTTAGCGTTTTATACCTTAAATACACATATTAATCACAATTCTATTGTTAAAATCAACGTTTGAAGCATAATATTTAAGGGCACGACCTTAATTTACTGAGATGTAGGTTTATTTTAGATATTAACATAACATTTAGAATAGCTGGTTTTGTACTGAATTTCAAAGGATCGTGTGTAATTATAATTGGTAAAAATACCAACATTTCAAAAATGCAAAATTCAGATTCGCATCTTGAAATTAGATATCCGTGTTTTTAGGGTTTTAGGAAAATCGGGATTTATATCACAGAATAAGTTTACACGTTTACAAACTCAAATACACTTACGCACACACCCACATACAGTTTCCGAACGAATTATTTCTTTTCGGAAATCTGAAATAATTTAGATTTTGGTTCAATTTTAAAACGCACATGATCTAGTTAAGCCTACAACCATACGGAATAAAATTACGCGTTCCTTATGTATACTTAACAACAATTGTAGAGTGAAACACATTATAATAAAATTATCATCCGAGACGAAACCGTGCAGCGATTTAAGACCGTTAAAAAAGAAACGTTTTTCCCGGTCCCGGTGGATTTCGTCTCGGCCGAGTTTCACTCATAACCTCGTATTGGTTAGATATATGTGATGTGTAGATGTATATATATATATATATATATACGAATATAAGTCGCTGCCGGCGACAAGGATCGATCTTCGAAAACGGATAATTCCGAGAAAAAGGACGATGTCGGACGGTGAGACGAAGACAATAATTGTAATTATTACTTTCGCACGGCTTCGTCGTGCCCGTCGACTTGCGGCTAACCTACGCACATTATATGCGGGCGTACGTGTTGCACACAAGTGGGTATAGTTCGTGGCGACGGCCAGTCCGGCGGGAACTGATGGATCGGAAAGGAAACAAATGAATAAAAAAAAATCTTAAAAAAGAAAAAACCAACAATAACTAGTAGTGACACTGAAATACGACTGAAAAATGCTCGAGGCGTTGTCTATCCGGAAAAAGATTGATGAACTGTGCGACATTTTTCGGATAGGGTTTGCAGTATAATGTCTAATGGCGTTGCTCATCGCGCTGAATACGATTATTATTGGACGACGGATGTACTCGATCGTGTAAGATTGCGTAGATTGTATTTATTTATAACTAGTAGTACTGTAAACGTTTTTAATAACAACCGTAAGTACAGCGAATTCGATATTATTGTTTTTTTTATCCCCCCTCCCCAATCCTGGTTGCTTATACTATCATTTTAGTCTTTGATGAATAGGATTCTCCAATTTCAATTAATTTCATGAAGAAAATGAAAGTCGACGAAATTGCTTAGTCGAAAAAAAATAAGCAATAATTACAGTAATATCATCGTGATCGCATGAAAATCCGTAAGGAAAGATAATTTTAATTATAATAAAATAATATGTAAGTACATCGTCGTCTTCATCGCGCATAAACATTGGCCTTGAAAATAACTTATTTCTCGCGGAATCGTCAAATCATGTTGTTTTTATAACGCTATTTTATACTCGCACTGACGCAAACTTATATTGAACTAAAAACATCATACAACCCGATAGCGGTGGTACATGAACAGTTTAATTGATTTTCATAAGTGTCGTTATAGATGTAATGATTAACAAGATAAACAGCAAGAACATATTGTCGAATTATGAAATGATGCTTTATTACATCGTGTAGTACGAATCCGCCGTAGAGACGAATTGTTTTCAAAAATCATAATTTGCTGTATGACCAGTGTTTTAACCAATCCGTCAGATAATGGCAACGAAACCAGATTCAAGAAAATCAATGGTTTTTCAATAATATTTATTATATAACCAACGGTTTTATCGTCAATATTTTTCGAAACCAATTATATTGTTTCTAATGAACGACGCGTGAGTGTTGTTTTTAAAGTGCAATCAGTGTTCAGTATACGAACATTTGTGGAACAAAAATTTCGGATACGAATGCATTGTACGTTACGCCGATCTCAGCGAGAAACACGTATAGGTATATCTGTGCTGCATCTCTGTATAGATTCGCAGAACTGTGAGTTATGTTACACGTTCAGCGGTACACAATATCGTATATATTAACTATAATATAGATATGGCAATCGTAATTTTGTTATTCATAAAAATCGCCTCGGCTAATACACGAAGTATACGCATTCTTAGCAAAATCTTAAAATTCAATTTATACTGTTTGGTGTGTCTACCAACGGTAGTTTGTGGTTTTCGAAAACATATCATACGTCCGTCACAAATCACGGAATCTTGTGTTCTAGACTCGGAACATTAAAAAGTTTGCGAAAATCAATTTCGCTGTTATTGAAAAATGCTATGCACGAGTATACGTATTTTTTGTTTTCTATGCGTGGCTTTTATAATAAATAATAAAACAATGTACTCAAAAATCAATAGAACCAAAATCCATGTTATATTTAACGTAAATCTCCACACGCGAGCGAATTTTTTTTTTTCCCCGTATATTTTATGCATCAAACTTGCCGTCTGCAAAAAAAAAAAAACTTAAATCGCGCGTATTCAATTGAAGCGTTATGTAGTACACATCAATTAGTACTCAGAAGAGACGTCACACCGTAGTTTACGTTGTGATAACGAATATTTTCTAGTTCAATTGATAAAATCGAAACGGTGAAAAATTCAGCTCGTATCAAAAGTATAAGTTATATACGTGCAAATATATCTCTTGGACGACCTTGTCCTACTTACGAAAAAAAAAACATGAAAAATCATTCGATAATTATTATTTTGTACGTTTTTTCTGAGAGAACATATTTTTTTCTAACAACTAACAACAGTCTTTGCGTACATATTATTATCATACGGGCACGCGTTCGTCTATTAGTTTTTCATAAATACGCGTGGCGCGTTATAACACATTAAATATTATAATAAGTATAATATGTATACGTATTTAATATATTCCGTATGGAGAAGACGACTTTTGAAACGAGTCGACCGAAAAATGCGTTTATAATAGTGTGCACGTATCCGTTATAGTGACGGAAAATAAAAATCGGTACGTGTATGTGTATTACCGTCGAGTGTTTAACCAACAGAATTCTGTGCCTGACCGACAAACGTAGTCTGGTTCCGCTATGTTATTGACAGATGATTAAATTTTTTTCTTCGCGGACCATCGAAAACATTTCATTGCGTTATAGATGTATGGTGTTCTTGTGTGTGTGTGTGTGTGTGTGTGTGTGTGTGTGTGTGTGTGTGTGTGTGTGTGTGTGTGTGTGTACATTTGTGATCAGCTCTTTAATCGCGAGTTTTTCGTATATTTTTCCTTCGAACGCACTGCGATTACCTATGCATCAAAACCGACCGATTGCATGCACCGACATTTAAAATTAATATACAAAATATGAATGATATGCTCACACGCTTTTGTATTCGTCCTCACGTTCGAAACATTTTTTATCTTTGAAGGTAATAGTAGGAAAGCTGTTCAACTAAGAAATTGATTAAATGCATTCGTCTGAACGATAAACAAGAAGGCTAGAAACCTAACCTAACCTATGTCTCAAGTACGTATTCGTCCCACAGGCTCAGACATTATATGAATATAATAAAATATGCACAAGAATATACCTGTGTAATAATGCGTACCGATAGCCGAATAGTCAAACCGTACCCTAAGGTTGGATTACTACACAGACCTGTATGGATCCATCACTGCACGCATACGTGAACGTAAACGGTAGAAATATTTTATGTGATTTTTTTTCTTCATAATTTTTTTTTTTATTTTTTTTTTTTTACATACATACAATTCTAACGATATCTGTTGGGACCTATGATCGCGGTAGAATGTAACCATGTAGATACTGACGGTCTTGTTGACCGAGGTCAAAACATAAATATTATGAATGCTATATTATTATTATTATTACTGCCATGATTATACAATTATGTCAATGAAATATTTTCACGACGACGATTGTCTCCACTCGCATAAATGCAGATTACATATTAATGCGTCGTGTGTGTGTGTGTGTGTGTGTGTGTGTGTGTGTGTGTGTGTGTGTGTGTGTGTTATACGTAGCATGATGTATTATTAAATTTTTTCGACGACTGACATTATACAACGTAAATACTACAAGCGTATGTAAAAATATTATTTTAATATTGTTAATAATGTAACTTGTACTCGATGTATCCATGTAAAAATAAAATTCCACATCGCTCATGTTTGTATACAATAATTTGTTACAGATTTATAATATTACATGATTGATGTTTATAGATCTCAATGTGAATTACGAGGTATTAGTGTGTGTTACGGAGAGGTTACGCACTTACGGTATAGTTTTTACTTATACACATATTGATGTTTATGCAAAATTCATTGAAAATCCATCGATCGATTAGCTGCGTCGTTGGGTACGTTAAACTGTGTGTGTACCTACAGCATAAGGGCTGATATTAGACACACGTCAAGGGTATTTTTCCCGTTTTTACGTATCATATATTATAATATGGCTGAAAAGTGGATTCGAACACGGTCTGAAGGTCCGAATCACTTAGTATAATATTATGCACCTGTAAAGTGTTGACACGTCTAAAGTTTAAACGTGGTACATCGGACGGCACCGTGATAAATATGCAATCTGGTTAGCGCCATCGTGTAATACCTATACAATGCCGGGATCACTTTGTCGCCGCAATCGATTAGAAATAAATCTGCTATGTACATACGTGATGCACGGATTAACAATACAACGTGATGTTGACAGCGTTAGGGCCGGAGCAAATTTATTCACGCAGCCCTAGAAATTCAATTCGCGAACCTAAAAAAAAAAATTTTCTTAAACGCCTTAGTATTCATATGACGTATTTTTCAATTTTAAACGACTTACGTAAAAAAACATTTTTCGTCATTACAGATATTATATTTTGTCATCAAAGCGTCAACGATAAATCATTTTTTAATGATTTATCAATGGTATTATGCCTTTTATGCTACAATACCTTCTGAAGTTAAATGTTGTTATGCCATACGCATTTCCACGTGGCAGGGAGCATTTGTTGTTTAATTTTAAAAACAAACTATAAGCATTGAAATTATTATGGACGCTACGAAAGGCTAGGGGTCCCGGGCAGCTGTCCCTTCTGCCCGGCCTTTGCACCGACGCTGCCACACTGCAAGGGCACATGAGCGAACGCACTACGAGAATGTAAATACCGCGCGATTAACATTATTTCAGTCTCGCGCCGATGGTACACCAGTACTACAATATTGTGTTTAGCGTACGCAACACACGGTCACCGTCCCGCGATGTACGAGTGCATTACGCGCATTTCAATCGCCCGGCTATCCGGAGCTTCGGTGCTTCGTGTATACCTATATTGTAGGCGGACGTTTTACTCGGCGAAACGGAGTGCGGTTCGCGCGCGTTTAGACGGCTTCGGCTATCGCGAGGCGGCAGTACTATCACAATAGGTGCTTTGAACACGTTATTGAAAATTCGGCACGATTTCCCTTTGGTCGTCGACGGACGGTGTCCGTATTCATATTATATCGTTCGTCCATACGTGACGCAGGTCCGTTCAAGAACGCGTTCATCGACGTGTTACACGTTTGTTTTCCGTGCGCGAGCGTTACAGCAATAGCATTCTTCGGCATGCGAACATAAAAAAAAAAGCCTTCCGATTCGACACAAGTATAACGTGTATATACGCACAAACCGACTACGCACACACATAGATGTGTCCGTGTGCGACCGTGTTTGATTGTCTGTGTTGACTGTCTATGATTATACTTCATTAATTTTTAACGATACATTTACACGCGTTGATCCATCACTAGGAATATATCTCGCGCACCGCACGTGGCGTATAATTATAATCGTATAACGACTGCAAACGTCAGGGCATGCTAAAGCAAAATGTTTTCGCGTCGTGTCGTTACATTACCGGCGCGTTACTGTGTGCAACGTTGTGTAGTCGAAAATCGTATTTAGTAGCTTTTAGTAGACGGACAAGGAGAGTAAAAATTACATAAGTGCTGCGCGCAAACATAATAAATTACGAAATATGTTTAGGCCACCGGGTGGTACGTACATGCGCAGTACGGTCGCGTGCGTGCAAAATAGACGCGAACGCACGCACAGCCTTTGGGGAGGGTGTGTGAAATTCACGAACAATTTAAAAGCCGCGTGAATTGTGCACATTGTTTGTGTCCGTTTGTCCATCCCGTGATAATGCTAGTGTTGTCCGTTTGTTCATTCGTAACGAAATGCTTGGTATCTCGGTACAGATGCAGGTGTACTAGTCGGACGTGCTGCGCAGAATTTATTGGAAAATATTAATCCACAATGTACTGAAAGACATAAACTGCATGCCGGAACTTATTCATGTACACTAGTGTCGACCTGTATTGTTATCGTCGCCGCCGTGATAACAGGAAATTGCAAATGTTTTATTTGACTGGTTAATTATGTTAATGATGTTGCCTTTTACGTCCGTCTGCCACAGTCTCGCCATATCTACATATAACGTATTGATCGATGAGTCATCTTTTAACAGTTACATAGAAAATGTTATGCGTAACCACGATGTATGCCGTGATTACGCCATAATATGATTTTACTTTAATGTTTACAAGTATAGATTTCGAGTCATGTCTTTCAAAGTACTCTATTGAAATAAATAAATAAATTGGAAATCAATCGGTTTCCTCTTCGAATTATTATTCAACACTAATCACTATATCGGTGTGTAAACATTTATTTTCGTCGTCGTAACTCGTCGTGGTGTGCTCTATTTAGTTTCAGTGAGCGACACCATCGGATAAATGCAATATGAGTTTCAAAGCAAACAATTACATCCCACGCGGTTTTTTTCCCCCATCAAATACATCAACGTTTGTATTTGCGCGTATGTGCTTAAGATGTAAAAATAAATACGTATGTATGCCATGCTTTAAGTAATTGCTACTGTTCCCTAGGGAGGATGAATATACCGAATGAAGTTCTTCTTAAGATTTCCATTTGAATAAACTCTCCGCGTCGTTATATAGATGTTCTAACGTCTAACCGTAGTTGTTATCACGAAACAATTATTTTTGTACACGCAATATTTTTTGGTTGATACACGCATTATATTAATCTTACTAGTCTACATGCTATGCGTAAGCTAAACGCGGATGCCTGAATGTCGAGGCATATTTTACGAATGTTCGCGTCGAAAATTAAAAAACTAGTATAGGTAACACGACGCGAGGGGGGCTGTGTATATTTACACGGACGAAGCGTGTAATGGGTTGTCTGGTGTATTGCAGATTACACGCAGCACGATGCTGTGTTAATATATCATGTAATAACTGTACGAAATTCCAGTATACCGGTGTTTATAGTAAGGTTTGATTATACATAATCTGATATGTTGATCCGTTGAACGGATTATCAATTAACGTTTACACACGCGGTTAGTAATAATAATAATAAGACTATCCGGTCGAATACGAGGACCTTCCAGTTAAATTTTTAAGGCCATAACTACTCGTGCTCACTGCGACGGAGAGGTAATATGCTAATGTATGTAATCAAAATACGCGTCTGTGCTGTGTACGAGAATGAACGGAGAGTACGGCGTCTACAACAAGAAAAACGAAGACGATTGGAAATCTGTAGGCACGTGAAACGTAGTTTCGTCAACACGCGTTAGTACAGCGAATTAGTCTTATAATGCAAATATAATTACTTTTTGAATGGAATATGCGAGGAGGTGAAAACATTTACGATTGTATTATCAAAAAATAAATAAAATAAATTATATTCATTAACGGTGCGTGCACAGCATAATAATATTTGACTACGGAATCTACAACTCGTTTCTGCATAACTATAATTAAATTTCAACAAATCGGACCACGTGATAACGTAGTTTCATCAGAATTTTTTTTAAACCTAATATATATGTTGTCGGATCGATAACAATAATAATTACACTGTATAAGTGTACATAAACGTGTAGTGTACATAATATAGTATAAATATACATTATAATGATCTTTTGACGCGTCGTAGTTATCTCAAACACATTACAATATGATAATTAATAGAGGCCTAATACAAAATCATGAAATTTACCTACACTTGTACACAATTCGCTTTGAGATCGTTGCCGAGTGTTTGTACAAAAAAAAAAAATGTTATTTTTAACACGCGAAATATTACCTTACAGTTAACAACTGTAGAATATTATGTGCGTTGTCGGGGCAAACATACGGAAAATCGTGGCAAAAGTTTCGTGGAGATTTTATTGAAGTGTTATTTATGTTAATGCGTGGTTAAAGAACTACAAGGAGACGAATCCGGTAACATCGAAGGTTTGACACTTTTTCGTGCATCATGGCCGTCTCGTACAGCGATGTATATTTTGATCATGTACAATACATTATAATATAGTTCATAACGAATTGCAAAATGTCGCCTCGTTTCATTTTCCTCGGTGTAAGGGAGGTGTATGCTATAATTATACACCTGTGCACTATGCCTGCACTATATCATTATAATGCGACCGCCGGACGAGAGTGTACACCGGTGCTCTAAACGTAGGCGCCGTTTACATATAAAATAAATTCGCCACTGAATATGAAAAAATAAAATTAGGCATGGATGAGCAAGATATAAAGTGAGCAAAAAAAGATTAATCGAATACTAAATACATCAATTTTCTCCAGATGATACAAGATACATTTGATATTTCTAAAAAGATATTAAAACACTAGACATATTTTTTCACAGTTTTAGATACAAAATGCAAGATATAAGATATTAATATGTATATATATTTTTTTTTTAATAACAATTAAAGTAAGTTAAATTATTAATATTCTTTGTATTTCAATATTGTTTATTTTCAATAAAATTAAAATAAAATAATGTATAAATTACAAATAAAATTCATTTAAATTTATTTATTACTCATTATTTTATTTTAAAAATTATGAATTATTATTAAGAAGTATTACATTTTCGAGAGTTTTATCACATAATCTAGAACAGTGGGAATATTCAACAGAAGGGAAATTCCTCCCGAAGGGAATTTAGATACTGCACAAGAGGAATATAGTGATGATGAAAGAACGTAAATTTTGTCCTTAAAATAATGATATTATTTTGTAGTCAGTAAAATAAAAAATAATAAATTAATATTTTACAAGTATTTTATAATGATTGACCTCTTTACCGGTTAGTTTACCACTTATTCAAAAATGACAGGAAAAATTATTATTCGTATATTAATCCAATTTGTAACTACTTATATTTGTGAGTCTGGTTTTTTACACTTTAGCAAATAAAAAGCAAAATAAAAGAAATCGGTTGGATGTGGAAATGATATGCGTTGTCAAAAATATTTTTACGGGTTATGAACTTGGTAAAAAAAAATAATCCCAAATTTTTTATTAAGTACATATTTTTAATTATAATATTTAGTATAAAAATGTATATAATTGTCTTCAAAAATGTAAAAAATAATATTATTAAGTTAATTTATATTTGGTTTTAAAAATGATGAAAAAAATGTATGCTATTATGATCATTTGTCTAATAATTATTATAGTTATTTTGTATCACTTAAACAAAAAAGGTCTTTTTTAAGAATGAGGTGTAAGATTTTTAAAAATTTACAAGAGGAGTATAGAATAACAAAGGTTAGGAATCACTGATCTAGAACGTGTTGGAGAATATTTGAAGCTTGCAGAAGAAAACATTCTTTCAACAGACGTTGAAGAACACAAGCTCGTATTGTAGCGAACAAATAATTTAGCCTAATTTACCCTAAAGTAGGTCTCTACTTCTTTAAAACTTATTTAATTAAATATATTTTCAATTAATTTAGTGTTTATATCAGTCAACTAAGTATATTACATAAAAAAAATTTAAAATTGACTTTTATTTTTTTTTAAAAAAAATGTATTTTCATTTGTATCTTATATCTTTGCATAAATAAAAAGATACAAAATAAATCACAAAAAGTGTTAGGGTATAAGATACATAGTAAAAAATGTGTATAAGATACTGTTCATTCCTGAAATCGTGACTATTTTATTTTAATTATTTTAGATTTTATTTGTTTATATTCAGTCGTGATTTTATTGACTATTTTAAATACCTGACGATGAATTTTTAATTTGAAACCAGTCGTACTTTATAATTATAATAATTCACCTAAGCTTTTATTTATTTATTTAAAAATATTAATTCTTTGTTTATTTATTTAAACTATTTAATAATTTTGAATTTTTATTTTATCTTTTACTATTTTATTATTTGATAATTACAATATTTATTAAATTTATTGACAGATAGAAAAAAAACTCATAAGTTACCTATATCATTTCTGTGATGGTTATTAAAATTGCTCGTTTGCTCCGTTAAAGATATCGGATTGATGCTTCATTTTCATACAACGGATTCGCCTTAGATACACAGACATACGATTTTAACTAGAAAAGAGTACGTTGTACAATTTTAATTTTTAACTCTGGCAGGGTCTTATGAATTAATTTACTTATGCGTATAATAATGACAGACTTATACGTCAATAAAAATAATATATAATCGTAAACGTACTTTGCAGTAATATCAGTAATTATTAATTCAGTGTTATAATTAACATTTATCAGTTTTAAGACTTGGCAACTCTTAGAGCTAGTTCTGGAACACTTGATTTTAGAACGATTGCTGTACATTACAAACCCAGATGGTCACCCACCCAGGAGCTAATGCCGGGGTGTTTAATATATTGTTTGCATTTATTATTAATGACTGTAGCTAATTCCACACCGTAACTCTATATAGTTATATTGGAGAGTTATAAACAGAGGTGCTGTCGACCTTTTCAATCGGACCCCGGATAGTAACTCTCATATAACCCATACAACCTATGTAAAACCCACGTAGTTCCGGTTTCCCTGCTGAATTCATGTATACTCAATACAATGTAATATTAGTAGTATTTATAATTCAATATTGGTAATATTATTAGTATTTTATTTTCCGAGGAATCTATCGTAGATTTTGACAGATTTTTATTTTGCACAACACTGGTGCATGGATCGATGATACACGTTTAATTTATTGGGATCCAGTATGATTTAAACAAATATACCCGGAGGGACGGAAAAGTTATTTTGGAATTTATGACAAAAAAAAACTGTTTGTATGTATAAATATAAATTATAGTTTATACACTGAACAAAATCACTTCCTTGAAATTCCATCCATAGCTATTTTGTCTAAATAAATATAAATATACAAGATTTTATTCAAGTAATATTTTTATGAGCTTTCCACTTTTGATATAAACCATTTTTGCAAATGTTCTCTGATATATACTCGTATATAGATACCATTCAAAATATGACCTTTATAATTATCGTTTTTATATTGTGATAAATATTTTTTGTTTAATGCAAAATAATAATTATATTATAATATGTAAGTTATAAATGTTTACAAAATTAGTAATTTAAATAAAATTACAATAAATATTGTAAAACCTAAATATTTTTTATAATATACATATTTATATTTTATTGAATTATATTATAAAAATACCACAAAACCTATTATACGTCACCTACTGCAATAACAGTAAACGTTTAACAATTTAAATTAATTATTTTAAGTGTTCTAAAAATGTTTTATGAATCGATACGGTTAACACACAATAATATAGTGATAAAATTTTGTATTTATAATATTTACAATTTGTAGTTAGAAATTTGTAGAAGTAATGTTATTTATTATAATTGAATGGGTTGTACATTCTTCATTAATCCAGTTCTATCTCTATGTTTATATAGAATGTAGATTATGTACGTTTATAACATTATAATCTCACTACATAATATATCAGCTAATTACTTAGGTTTTTTCTCATTATTGTCGTTGATTTAATTGATAAAACTAAAACAGTTCTTTAATCACGTATACAGTTAAATACTTAATAGATTACGCGGTTTATGTGACGACGTAACTTTGTACTTGTCTACTAAATGCGCCAAAGCAGTTATGGAACTGTATAAATAAGTGAATGTGTTTAATGATATGTATTATGCATTTATAATTTATAACAAAATATATATAAATATAATATATATATATATATATATATATATATATATATATATATATATATATATACGAAAACTAATTGTGGAGTGCGAAAAAAATAAAATATATTTCACTCGTATTTGGCGAAATTAATAATAATTTAAGATTATTTATAGTGAGCATAATATGTATATAATGAATGTAAATAGTTTGTGGATTCTATTGAATAAAAATTCATTTGATCCCTATATGTGTATAAATCTTCATTTTGAGCACAACAAAATATAATTTCCATTTTTTATGTTTTCCTTCCACTATTTCATCTATAATAGACGTTAATACAGATAAATTCGGTTATTACATTTTTAATCTAAGAATAGACCACTTGACGTCTAATTTATGGTGTAACTGTCCAACATACACGAATCATAAAATATTAACTACAAATAATTGTTTCGATTAAATATCTTTGCAAACAGTTTTTTTTTTAATAAATTATATATACTTCCATTGCACGAATAATAGATCATCCGAAAATATTGTTAGTAGTAAAACGATGCAGCTATACGAGCTCAAATGAACCGGGTCTTCTAATTTCCTGCCGATCATACACTAAACTCCATATATTTGTTCAGATGTCTAATCTAGACTAATTGTAATTTAAACCGTAAAATGTATTATCGTCAATTATTTTGTTTTCATTTTTTTTAAATCGTTTGTATGCCTGTCCGGAACACAAAAAAAAATATTATTTATTAATGACAATATTGCATGCACGTAATATTATCTTACTGGTAGATTATAAGTGAGAAATATGAAGAAAAAAAAAGATGAACTAATAATATTGTAAATATGATCTATTTTATTAATACGATTTTAACAGTTTTAATGATACGTGTGAATAGACTAATGAGTAATCGTTAGGGACACCAAAAATTGCTTACGAAAATAAGTCATTTGTCCTTAAGCTCAACAAGAATGCATAATTTAAGTATATACAGAAAACAGAACGATTCGGAACCAGTATCACTGTTAATATTAATGTAAATTTATTGTTTTTATATCTTCTATTGTTATCGTAGAGATATGTCTTTAATTGTAGTTTTTTGTTTTGAAATGTATTCATATTCCGCAATGTTTTTTGAAAAGTAAAACTAAAACAAAATTGTAAGTATAATTATTTATTATTTTGTGAAAATGGATAGAAGCCAATGTTATTTTTTCGGTTAAAATATGCATGTATTATTATTAACAAGTAATATATTATTATTTTACTCGAATTAAAACAAAAATAATGACAACTAAATAATATTGCAATAACGAAAAACGAAAAAAAATGTTAGAGAAATCCGATTTCTAATTAAGATTATTAGCTGTTCATTTCTATGTAGGTACGTGGGGTTAACAAAGTAATTAATCGGATCCGCATGGTTAATATGCGAACGAAAATATGAAAAACTCGTAATAAAAATGTTTATGATATACGTCGTAAACTAAGATCTATGGTCCAATATGAATATAATAAAATATTTATCATTAAAATTATTCATTTACTTAAATTCGGTTTTTATACTTTTATTGTGTCTACACTCGCGCAGTCTACGGTGTGATTGAATAATCGAGTATTTTTTATTAGTTTCAAGAACCATATTTTATGTTTAATCGTCGTGGTTGTAATGCATATCAGTCGTTCAACATCCAGAAATTAGAATTTAATGGTACTCCTGTTGCGTTTTTGAATTTTCATTTAATTACATAATATGATGAATGACGAAAAAAAATGTATCCATCTAACGTTATTACTACGCAAAATATTTACAGAGGGCATTAACTACTTAGTATAGATACTTTTTGCATTAAATTGTACATGGCGTTGGGAAAATGTTCTTAAACGTATAGTATGACGTCCTTTTACAACTACTGGGTTTTTATAGAATTCTTCAGGTTATAAAACGATTTTAAAAGAACTAAAATTTAATCAATTTAATAGTTGAATTAAACGCGTGTGTACTGCAATATAAATATAAATATAGAACATAGAGCAAGGAAAAAAACAGCTCAGATTGTAAATAATAATAATCAATAATAATAATAACTTTTGGTAAATTAAATTCTGCGCAGAAAAAATCACAAACATTATCAGTGATGTAAATTGTTTTTCAGAATTACACCGCGTTTTATCGAGTTAAGTCGTCACATTATGATGTATTTACATAATACGTTTAGTCTGTAAACTATTATTACGGGTGTAATTACTAATAATGTGTACAGTAAAGTTTACAATGTGCGTAGCAAAAAAAAAAAAAGAGAAGAAAAAAAGAATCGTCGAAGTAATAACATTTTAACACAGTATCCGATAAGAATGAGAACTATTTCTATACCTGGATACTATTATAGGTGTTATTATTTTTGTAAACCGATGCCGGTTTGATAATTATAATATAATACGTAATGAGTTGAATCTATAAATTCTTACAAATAACAAAACTGGAATCGTGTTCAGGTTTTTGACGTCACAACAATTATACTATAATACATCGTATTAAATATTATCATACGTACGCCCGCGTATATCGGGAGGGACGTGACACTGTACACCGCGTCGGGATCGTCATATTCGTGCAATCGATAACCTGAATTGATTTGAGAAAAAAAAAAATCATAAATAAAAAATCAAACATCGGTTCAAAGCCCCTTGCATGCTACTATTTTTTTCCTTGTGTCAGGGTTAGCGGGTTTCGATCGGATCTCTTATTGGCTCCGGATGATAAATGATCGCCTACGTCAAACGCACTGCATGCCTGTGTTATGTAACGACCCGGTTTGTTTTCGTCGTTTTGATTCTCGGAATCGATGTTTTTTTACATATACAGGTGTACGCACGTCACAACGTATAAAATATTCACATAAACACTTACACACGTCCAGAATATCGGTATAATTGTTATTACTATTTGCATATACAAATCTCGTAGTTCTGCGTTTATTAAGCAGATTTCACAATAACAGATATGGCGATGATATGGACTACCTATAAAACGTAGTCTGCGAACAGAGGATTCAAGCTTTCCCACCAGAAATTTTTAAACCAAGACATACAATATTTATTCAACATACGTTGAGAACAGATTATTAATGTAATTGATATCCTGACCACCCCTATCCCAGAAAAATGACTTCACGCGTACAGTCACTGGAGCACTGGGACAAATTAAATACTAATCGCTCACGTGTTGAATTATATTATTTCATCGTCCGCAGACTTGATGCGAACTCGAGAATTCTTATGCGTACTTATAGTAGTAATACATTCACTGCAATATATTTAACAAGATATCACGCGTAACGGTTTGTCGTTATCATTACTAAATTCGTAAATATTAATTCAAAACTTTTTAACCACCGAGTGTATTGATTTTAAATGTGATTTATTTTATTTAAACACTACGTTTGACGAACAGATCCGTACGAAAAGTTTTACATACAAGTAGTACAGTATCTTACTTGGATACAAACGGAACTTGATACTCTGACTCTCTGATTCTCTTGGAGAATTTAGAAGAGAAATTCGATAATAAAACAATCGTTTTTTCTTACCAATTATTTTTACATACAATTTGTAACTTGGTTGTACCACTCAGCATTTATATCTTTTGATAATTCAAGCGATATTATGTTTTATTAATTGATAACTTTTGCAAAATTAACGCAAAGTAATTTTTCATAAAATATTAAAAAAAAACCATTAAGATAAATTGTTGGTGTTTTTTTCACGCGAATAATTTATTACTATGAATTATAGAATAATGGATTATTTGCTATTAATATTGACGATATAAATATTAATTTAAATCTTTTAAACATGGGATTTAAGAATAATTATTTTTTTTTTTTTTTTATATTGAAGAACTTTTGTTAAAAACAATTTAGCTCAACAATCACAGTAGATGCATGAAATATTCATAATACAAATTTAAAAATACAGATAAGTAATAAAATAATGATATATAGTAATACGACAATTAAAAGTATTGTATTATAGTTAGTGAGGTAATAGATAATGGACTATGGAATAAGTTGTTTATTTAGAACAGCTGTAAGAAGCGTGATTAGAGGATTAGTTCTTGAGGAAAGTACAGAGATAAATTTAGCTAACGACATATCGGTAGTGTGGCTATTAGGTAATGGGATAGTATTAGAATCGGTAACGGAGGCGAAAGAAACTTTGGGAACGTGAGGAGGGGGAGTTTTAGGATAATGAGACGTTTTGCTGCGTTTGAGAAGTGCTTTAAATGATGGGCAACCTCTGTAATTGGAGGTGTGATCGCCCTTGCAGAAAGCGCATTTGGCTGGACTATCTTTGTCCTTAGTGCAAACGTCTGTGGAGTGATCGCCCCCATACTTGACACAGCGAGGAGGATGATGGCAATAGTTTGCTGTGTGACCGTAGTTCTGGCAGTTTCTACACTGGGGTGGAACACTGTTGGTCCTATAGGGTAGTTTGAATTTGATTTTGGTATGCAAAACTGAGGACAGATTAAGAATATCTTTGTTGTTGATGTTGGCATTTAGTTCCAAGAGAAACAGCGGGCATGGGTTGCCGTTTTTGATGACGTTTGTGTCTAGTGGGGTGACCCAATTCTGAGAGTGCATCAGATTAATCTGAGATGCATGTTGTGTGGTGCAGATTTCTTATTATGACCTTATTTGGTCGATATGTTGGGGGCATAAAGGTGTGAAAACGGGCATCAGTTTCCGTTAGTTGCTTTACTATTGTATTAAACATAAGGCGTCCATGAGGGCGAATGATTAAAAATGAGGACGTAGACTTACAAGTAAACTCGTCTGGGCCGGTGATTTGTATTAACGCATTTTCGAAAGCGGAATAGTTGGTAATGTTTTTTACATATATGGGCGGAGCCCTGGGGTTGTCCTGTTGAATGTTAGTAGTAATAGAATCGTCAATTATGTTTGAAGTAACACAAGAGGTGTCGAGATTGATTTCGTTATCCTCTTCATTCACAAGAACAGCGAATTTATTTGGCGAGACGAAAGATCTGAATTTTTTATGTTCTGTTAGGGTTAGTGAATTTGGAGATGATGGCAGCGAATGTTTGGGTTTGGACATTTTCGGAAAGGTGTTGAACATAAAACTAATGAAAGCGCGAATAACAGAGAGGAGACAGTAATAGATTACATATTAATTAATTAATAAAGCGATTACAGAGCGAACAATCGCACAACGTGCGACCGCGTTGCAGGTCAACACCGAACTGAATAATTATTTCAAATTAAATAAAAGCGGACGACGATCGTGCATAATTATATAGGTAAATCGACTCGCATTCGGCACGCACTGCGGGTTCCGATGTCTTTTGATAAACTTGATCGAAATTACATTTTCAATTTTAAAATGGATTATTCGACGGTGTTGCGATCGCGGTCAGGTAATCGTTATATTATAATTCGTAATAGCCACTTCTCCGGGCATCACGAGATTCGCCTAACATGTGCGGGTCTGTAGCACGTGATTTTATCATGCGTTTAACGTACGAAAACAGATTGTTGTATTTTTAATCGCATAATACACGTGTGAGCGTTAATAAATTGCGTGTACTACACATAAGTACATACCTACTCTACAAACAGCTAAAACCTACTGAGGGATATTTGGTACTCCCTGAAACTCCGAGCTTAATTATTAAACGTATGATCACACACGAGTATATTTAAACGAATTTATGTTTGAATTCCAAATTTACGCGATGCAGATAGGCTTATGCGAATACTCTTATTGCGGTTATCGGTCAGTTTCCGACTACGATAATATTGTACGTAGGAATGTATTACACACACCGGCATTTATGTAAATGCTCACATGGAAATACGCCAAGGCGCGAAAATTGTACGAAACGCGTTAACTGTAAGTCTATATATAACGTCTATATATAACAATGACCAGGGTCGTGATGAGAGAAATCCTTGCTTGGAGCAGTGCTGCAAAAACCGGGTGTGTAGAATGTGCATTGCACACAGGCCCTGAATCTCATACTATAATATAGAGCCTCAAAAGGTCAAATGCGCAAAAATATATAACGATAACGGACCTCAAGATTTTGATTTGCACACGGGCTTCGAGTTGTTTGTTGCAGCACTGGAGGTAGTATTTAGGGGATTCCAGAAATTCGGCACTGTCTCTGAATCATTAACGGTTTAGCAGTTCCAAATTCCCGGGTCTTTAAAATACCGGTACTGATTCCTGCAATTATCCATATCTTCTCGTCAGTCTTGCCGGTGATACCGATTTCAGTTCGAAGAAAAAATGAAACGCCTGATCTTGTATAGATATTATTCATTCAATAAAATGCCTGGGAACCTTCCTTGGCGAAAAACTTACGTGGAAAATACACAGGAATAAAAAATTAGACCAGTAGCCAACATACTAACGAAAATTGCATACACATCAGTAGCGTGTTTGGTGGAGGCAGTAGCGACCGCAGGGGAGTGTTTTGGGTGTTTAAACACTCCTTGAAATTATATGAAAATATTTTAGAAAACAAACACAACATTTTCTACAGTTCATATTCTGAATTATTTTTTTATAAACTTACAATTTAATAAGATAATTAGATATACACTATAATGACATGAGGGCTGTCGGTGTGTGCAGAGGAGATGTGATTGACCGAGTAAAGTGGAGGTGTAGGACAAGGGTGGCCGACCCCAAATAGTTGGGAGGAAGGCGAGGCAAAAGAAGTAGAAGAATTAGATATACACTATATATATATATATATATATATATATATATATATATATATATATATATATGTATACTGTATATACTATAGGTAACTAAAATAAGGAGTAATACAGTATGAATAGTATGATATTTATGAACATTCTAGTTTTTCAACCCCCCCCCCATTCCCCACCAAAATATTTTCCCGCCCCTGGGTGGGGGTACTAGGAGTACTTAGCGTTTCAAACCTTACTAATAGCACTTATAATTAAACATAATATATAGCAATATTACTTTATTCTAAAATGTCACAACCATTATTGCATGATATTACAATTCAGGAAGTATTATAGTTTTTAACATCCGTGAACAATATTTTATTTTTATTAATACAATAGTGCAAAGTGTAATGTTTTTTCACAATCTAATAAAATAATGATTATTTTAATAATTGAAGTACTTAATTTGTTGTATTCAGTAGTATTTTATTATCTTTTTTTTTTGTGTGTGTATTCGTGTATCTGCGAGTTTCACAAGTTTGTGAGATACTATGTGTTCCTGGTACTGCAGCACCGCCGGCACTTAAGATCTAGATTACGCCTCTGATACGCCCTTAATCAACTATAATATTATTACTATACAGCTCAACACTTCAAATTAAGTACCTCTCTTATGACGCAATTATACTTCATTTAAAAGACTAACTGCAGCGAGACAAACGCATGTCTGGTATGAGGAGTCGCATCTGAAACTGGAATAAACATTTCATATACATTATAAAAATTAATTTGTTAACAATTTATCTTATAACTGTTGTAAAAACAAACGTGCTGTTGAAATACATAAAAATATGTAAATAATTAAATGGAAAAAATAGATAATACACAAGCCGCTGCTTGCAAAAATTTTGTAGTGAAATTAAAAAGAAAAAAAAGTTGTGGTTGACGTATAAGGCTTTTCCTCGAAACAGTACAATTATCCCTTTAAAAATTATTGTGACAACCCCATGGTGTAGGCTGTATTATAATCACTGTGATACAGTCGGATGTGTATAATGATCCGTCGATAATTTGCAATAGTTTACGAAGAAAAATACGTACGAACGTAATACCCGCATGGTGGCACTGTGCCTGCTCGCTTTACGTATAAAAAAGTGAAAATCCGCGCTGAAATGATATAATATAATTCATTTATTACGACACCTGCGCCCGGCGGGATAATATACCCATATAATTTGACCACAAATGCGGTGGTCCACATAGTTTCTGTACCGGATTATATAGGAACGCGCGCACAAATTCAAAAGCGCTTTTGTGCAACACTGCAATAGGCACACCTCGTCAACTAAATCAAATTCGATAATTATTTATATTAAATTTTTTTTTTTTTTTTTAATTTTTATGACACAATAATACCGCTATATTATTATACAATTACGGCATTGACAAAATGGGTATTTTAAATATTACAGCAGCAGATGCTGTAGTCTTCTTGAAACGTTATGGCAGAATAAATTATAGGTACTTTTATTATATAAATAAATAATATATTATAAATTATACACTTCGAGTGGTACCGAAGTCGTCGAATTATTTATTTCGTCCTTCTTGCCCGATAAGAAAATACTAATATTATAATTAACATTTATACAATATCTTTAATCGTGTGCGTTATATAATGACACATATGGTAGTACGACTTGTGTGTTATTAACGCGTTGACGAGTTTTGTTTTTCAATTGCACCTTCACTTGGCTATAACACGAATGCGAATTAAAATATTATTTTGGATCCAGACTACGTGATGAATTATTCTAGAAAAAGCCAGTGTTCATTATTAAAAAACAATAAAACAGTAATTCATTTTGAGTAAGCATTTCTTTTGTCTATTCATTTTTTCTTTTATTGTACGTATTATTTAAAAAACTTTATGATCAACAATTAGTTGGTTCATTCATAACAGACTATTTGAAGAATTTTTTATTGTAGTAGTATTGTATCCTATTCCACACAGTAAAAAGTATATTAAGATCAAATTTCATAAATGGTAATTAATTAAACATTCAAATGATCAGTAATAATTTGGACCACATTACTTATATATATATATATGTATGTATATATAATGTGTGTGTGTGTGTGGTACCTACCATTAATAACTTTTTCTAATCGAAAATATATTTATAATAGTAATGAGTGCTTAATAAAATTTACATCAATAAAAATGCCGATATCATTGCTTGATTACCTTAGGTTCGAGTTATAAGAAAGTGAAATACAATTTCGCTATAATTATGGGGACGACGAGTGTCTTGAAATTGAAATTTGAATGCAATGAAATAGAGTATTATGTGTAAACTATACACAATTGTGTACTGCGTGGCAACAATAAACCGTCAAGTATTCGAAGAATAATGATTAAGCCGAAGTTCAGTAGCGTATGTGTTTGGTATTCTTAAGCGTTTTAAAATTTCATTAATAATATATTCATTTTTTCATAAAATTGTTATAAAATCTCTATAGAGTTATAAATAAATTTTAATACATCCAAGATTACATAAGTCAAATCTAAAATTTGCCGTACGTAACGTGTAACATCTTTTACATGCGCGCTCCGTCTACAAATACACGCTTCAATAGTTTTTAATTCTGTAATCGTATTTACTGGGGGAGGAGGGGTCCCGAAATACAAAACCCTCTCAGAGAAAATAAAATGATAAATACATGTTCTTGCAGCATAGTTAAGTAATAAATATAGTGTATAATTAGTAAGTAATATTATTCTGACTATAGTCAGTTTCCAAGTTACGGCTAAATGTAAAGTGCGATAAAGACAAAAAGTATTAGGCACTCGTATCTTTGAAATACAAATTATCGAACAAAGAAATATTCACAGATTACTGCAATGTATTTTACAAAATTATATTTTCTTATGTGACGCGAAATATAATATATATATATATATATAATATTAAATACGACTATAAGAGTATGTATTGAACCTACTCCAAAAACTGTATAGGACGTAACTTGTTACAAGCAATCATAGTTTATATTAATTATGTATAGACTGATCCCCCCTCCGTAAAAATTTGAACATATGCCACTGAAAAAAAAACCTTGTACAAGAATGGCACTCGGCCATCGCTTATTAGGTACTGTGGCTAGCGACAACTGTTATTGGTCCTTGGACGGTTGTTTGTAATATTTATTGTCGTCGTCGTATTCAAATACCGAACTGAGTTTATTTTTATTGTTCGTTCGCGTTTGATTCTACCTGAACACAAAAAAAAAATTATGCCCATGTTTTTTATCGGGTTTCTTATTCCTATCAAAAACGTCTTCTTTCGTTCGATCTTTCGATCACATTTGAAAACTAAGCCGTGTTTAGCCATGCGCGTTCCACGAACGTTGACGTTGTGTCATGCGATAGACAACGTTTGTAGGCCGCCGAAGTTTTTTTACATCTGAAGGTCAGGAAGCACTCCTGGTGGACGTTTAGTCGTGGCATGAAGATGAAATATGTAATATCCAAAGAGAAAAAATCACGGTTTTGAAAAAAAAAAAAACAGTAAATTATAATTCGATTTTCGTGCTAAAAAACGTGCCTCGTTAAGCTTATGGTTTAGGTTTTCGTTTCGATAGAAAGTGTTTGCGAGAGGGAGGGAATAACACCATTGTATGACCGGTATAGACACTTTCCTCGGTTGGATCTGAAACAAAAATTCGATTTTCGTTAATTACGTTAAAAGTTTAAAAAATGTATGTTTGTTGTTTTCGAACAACGACGACCCGACAAGTATATGGGTCGAATGATAGACAGTTTCTTTGAAGTGCGGCGAATGCGGATGAAAAATATTCTACTTGAACGTAGAAAAATGTATGAGTAAAAAAAAAAAAAAAAAAATCATAATAGAGAAAAATAAATGACACTGCTAACGCACGTAACACTGTGGCGCGTACGACGATGACGCGTTCGATTTACAACAAAACGGTACGTAGCGTACGTCGGCGGTAGTGCGATCGCACACAAATGCTGGGCGTCCGCGAATCGAAATCGTCCGAAGAGCTTGAAGACATCGCGTGTCGGTTCTTGTTGCAACAATAGAGAAAATGCTATGTGGGTCAACGCGTACGGAACAGTACGCAGAGAAATGTCGTCGGAAAATATGCCGCCGCGCCCAATGATTCCTCGTCGATGGCCGGAATAGTGCGACGTGCGTGCACCGATTGCCTCCCAGAGTGTACGTATTATTTTTGATTTTTTTTTTTTCCCCGAAACGCGATGGAATCCCGCGGCGGCAGCGGATACGTTTCGGTTTCAAAACTGTAACGCGTGAGATGTGCACAGCTGTTAACGACAATATTATCGCAAGAGAAATAACAACGCGCGCGGACAATAATGCGAGAGGTTTTTTTTTACCACTGCTGACCGACAGCTTGAACGCGACAAAAAACATTAAAGCCTGTAGGTATACATATTTAAATATATATATATATATATATATGTATGTATATGTATGTATGTATTCGCGATTTATCAACTACAAGACTTACCGCGGTGCATATAATATTGGCTGTCCGGTAAACATTTACTAAAACGTTTTTTGAGTGAAAGAGTAGGTAAGCTATATATGGGTAAAATAATACTTGGTCTCGGGTGGTATCCCGTCAAAATAGCAAAAATAAAATAACGGAAAAAAACCGCAAACTAAAAGCAGTTTAGACGAATCTAAATAAAAGCGAATGACAATAATATCGATAATATAATATATTATCGATATTATTGTCATTCGCTTACATATTATATTACGATAAATAATGATTACTTTGGACACAAGTAAATTATCAGTTTAGTAGTACGATTAGATATCTTTATTCTTTAATCGTAGTTTAGTAGTGATCGAGTATTTAAGTGGTTAGTGTAGTTCGTGTTACGTGTATAATTCTTCGCTGAGTGTAAATATTATTGCATTAATATGGAGTACGTACTTAGTAATAAAAATAAAAAATTTGATGGATTTACATTCAGAGTGGAAAAAACTATTGAAAACACAATGTATTTAAGGTGTGCAGATCACCATTGTAAAAGCCGAATGATAGTTAAAAGCGAATCTATTACTAAAGGGCCGTCAGATCATTCACACGTGGCTGATGCAAGTAAACTCCATGCAAGGATCGTAGTAGCAAATATGAAAAACAAAGCTATTTACACACAACAATTACCGCAACAAATAATAAGTGCTACACAAATACCAACTGGAGTGGTAGGAGCAATGCCATCAATAAGTTCGATTAAAAATACACTTCCCCGAATTCGCAAAAGGAACGACTGCGTCCCTACGGATCCAAAATCATTTTTTGATCTTGAAATTCCTGAAAAATTTCGAAAAACAAAATATGGCGCACAATTTCTGTTGCACGATAGCGACCCTTCAATCGATTAATTATATTTTCTACAAATGATAATTTAGACATAATGGGTCATTATAGTGATTGGTTTGCTGATGGTACGTTTAAAATATCGCCTTTAATATTTTCAAAAGTTTATACATGTATTAGTAAACGAAAATATTGTTATACCACTATTTATGCTTTACTGCCGAACAAAACTGAAGAAACGTATATTCGTCTGTTAACAACTTTAAAAGAAATTAAGCCTAATTTAAATCCAAGAACAAATCATGATAGATTTCGAACCTAGTGTTTTTAACGCATTCAAATATGTATTTTCAAATATAAAACAAAATGGTTGCCATTTTCATTTCGCACAATCTATATGGAAACACATTCAACAAATTCAAGGTTTATCAACCAAGTATAAATTAGATCCTAATTTTGCTTTACATTTAAGAATGATATCAACTCTTGCCTTTGTGCCCCCGAACGATGTTATCCTCGCGTTCGAAGAATTGTTGGATTCCTCATTTTTTTTTGCCAAAATGAAGAATTTATTAATCCACTAATTAACTATTTTGATGACACGTGGATTGGACGTCGAGGAAGAAAAAATCTTCGGAAATCACCGTGTTTTGATCTAATCCAATAATGATCCATAATGTTATGGAACTGCTATGAAATTTCTTAACGCCAGGGGGCCAAAACCAATAATTCTATTGAGGGTTGGCATAGAGGTTTCAGCTCACTGTTGGGTATGTTTTGTTTGTGGATAAATTTAATTAATTAATGAATTAACTTAATACATTTTAATCTTTAGCATCACATCATCCAAAAATTTGGAAATTTATTGAATGCCTTCAAAAACAACAGAACTTTTGAGGAAATTAAATATGAGCTGTATCAATCTGGAATGAATAATTTAAGGAAAAAAAAGAAGTACAAAGATTCGACTGATCTAATTCAAAAATTAGTAAATACGTATGACGAAAATGATAATTTAAATTTTTTAGAAGGAATTGCCTATTATTTGACATATTGGTTCATAAATATTTTATTTATAAAAAAATAAACATAAACAAAATAAACAATGTATAGATACGACAAAAATAATAATTTTTTTCATAAGTTTAATTTTTTTATATTTTCTATAATTTTTTGTTCTCTAAATTCTTCATTCAATTAAATGATTTTCACTGTTTTGGATTCAATATTTTGTGTTCGATTTTTTATTTTCGCTATTTTGGAGGTGAACCGTCTCGGGCATCATATACATTATATGAAAATTCGGATTCGTCGGTAAAAACGTATTTGTTTTACGTTGCGCAATAGTTGCTCGATTCCGATCTAATTCGAAGATACAACTCATTTGTTTAATGTTTCCAATGTTTCAGCGATTTTCTGTATATTAAATTCTAAGCGTGTTAAGACGAAACGAATCTGAACTTTGTTTTTATTATTCTATCTTCCAGATAATTACTTCATGGTGCGAGCGTACAGCGTTTTAAAACAAGTAGGTACGTTTACGGCATTCTCACGGCAAACAAGACCGATCGATAGACTTTAATGCTTAGGCGTGCATTAACCATCGCTTATGCATTACAATGTATGTACACTGTATATGCTACTGTATGTGTTATATAACTGTCGCCGAGATTGTTCATTTTCAGCGAATATTTAAAAATCTTATGCTGGATAAGCATAAATATATTAACGCGTGCACGTACGAATAAAAAAACCTATATAGTACTTATTTATTTCAATTATTTTTCGTCGTTTCTATCCGATTTCACTTCCTATTGGTTTCCATTATATCAATAATGTAAATTACTTATAATTTATAAGCATATTTGTTATAATTTCATTTTTCCTTTTTTTTATACACTGTTTGATCAATATTCGTATTATATTGCAGTTCAGTATCATGTACTATGTAGTAAAAATAATTCATTGACAATACTATCGCACCGATGCTTATCAAATTGTATGAATAAAAAATACCATGGAACTTCATACCCTACCTGTGCCGTCAATCATAGTTCGCATTAATGTCAAGTAATTTCTATTATGTATAATTTACAACAAATGGTATATTGGCATAGGTAATGGCGGTAATCTCTCGAGCCACCAGAGCACGAATGACCGCAGAATTTATTGCTCTCTAATTATTGCATTATATTACTATGTACATACATAATATGTCATCTACTATTTTACGTGTTTATACTGCATAATCTGTTAAAAATAGAACATTATATTGTTCGTCGAAAATATTATGGAGGAAAATTATTTATTTTTTATAAATTATAAAAAGAAAGTTCGAAATCTGTTAAGTACATTTATGTACATAATTTACAGATATATTTATACTTCAAAAAATACCTATCTACGTGTTTATATTTACTGAAATAAATGAGGTGCCATGACTACCGCGCACGCGGTATACATTTAATCGACCACGCGCTACCATAATATAAGAGTGGAAAAAAATGTATTTTTGAACGAAAAACCATATAATAGCATGTACTCGTATAAAAACATTCATCGCCGGCTATTTAGAAAAAGAATCAAGCTGTATTATTAACATATAACGAATTATTTGTCACTATAAATAACATACGACTTAAAAATATACAGTGTTGCTCAGAACTTAATAGAGACTATATCATACAATAAAATATCAGTTTAGTTATATTCCCAATTGATCGGATTGATTTTAAAGCATTTCCATCTGAAAAAAGTTTAAGAAAGACACAATGGTGAAATCAATTAATTTCATTCTGCATGCAGAATCTTAATAGGCTATTATATGGTTTAATGACAATACATCATTAATATGATAATTTAATACCATGTAGCAGAAACAGCAAATCGATAGTTTATTTTTTCCTATTTTCACTTACACGGACTTAACCCCAATAGAAATGGAAAATAATTAAGTATAGAACAAGTTCATATTAACAAAAACCAACTAACTACAGAAACATTTATACAATTGGTTATTAGTTTAAGTTTAAATCATGTTCTAATTTATGTATATACATAGTTAATTATCTACGATTTATAAAATGGTTATATAATTGAAAAACCGCATGGAAAATTACTATTCCATGTAAGCAGAGATTTTGATATGGTTCTAGACGTAATTGTTTGTTTCTTCGAATTGCGACGACATTTATGCAGCGTAAAACAATAGTCGTTTTAGATTAATTAATCAGTTTTAGTACCAGTAGCGGCTCCTGAGCTTCTCATATGGCGGTGGACAATTAATTTTTAAGATTCCTGTGTAGGCGGGTAATAAATTATTAATTTTGTTATAAGCATAGGTACGTTTAATTTTTTTAAGATCTATACGCTTTTGGTCACGGTAAAATAAAAATAAATTATAAAAAATTAACTTATTATGTATGAAACATAAACACAATATTTTTATTTTCACAATCGACGTAAGACGTGGAGCGATGAAAATAAGTCCGGTGCACACATTTATTGTGCTTCAAACTATCATGTATTACTAACCGACGTGTCTACGTATGCAACTAATTTTTGTACGGCCGCCCGGAGCACAACGAATGTGTGCTCCGCTAATTATTTAATCGCAAAAAACACGAAAAGCTGCAAAAACATTTTTTTTTTTTTATAATAAATATTTTTGTTAATTACAGACTATGTGCATAGTAAACAATTATAGTTTACTACAGGAATCTAATAATTTTGTATAAAACTTTTTTGTGTGGTTCACGTGCTCCTGTGCACCAAAGCTGGAACTGTCGCAGTTAAGTACTATATTCATCTTAAAATTCATCAATTATATTATATTCAAATTTATATGTAACAATTTAATTCTATAAATATCTACAATCTATACAAAAATGTAACAGTACAAAGTAGGTAAATTAGTAGGTAAAAAAATAATATAATGAAGTATGGTGATTGTGGCTATTACTTAAATAGGGATTTACACGACTGAGACGCCCGATACACATAATGACCGATTTCAGAGAACTTACTGGGGAGAAAATACCGTTTTGTTTTAATCGTTTTTATAATTTTCATTTAATTTAACTATTTTATATACTTATAACAAAACTTGTTTTTCCGTGAAAATGTTTCTTTTATTATTAATATAATTGTAAACATGTATGTAAATAAAATTTAGCATCTCATTGATTCTATATAAATATATATGTAATTTACGGTTCATATAAAACTTAATCAATAAATATTAATTATAATATAATTAATATATAATAATAATTATAATATTAATTATTATATTTTTTTATATTTTTCTGCATTCATTAATTCATTATGTTAAACATATTTATGTATTGTTAATTGTTCGATCGAAATCAAATGATGTTTGTGTTTACAAATAAGTAGTTATATCGTATATATTACGTGTTCAATGTGTACATATCTATAATATGTTGTAATTAAGCGATACAATTGTTTAACTGTTTCTACCCATATACACGCGTGTGTAAAGTGTGTATGTAAAAGTGGCTGAGAAACAAATATAAGAATAATAATACATTTTACTCCTTCCGTTACACTTGAAAACAACCTGCTTATACATGTAACAGCAATCTGTAATGTATAATTGTCGATATCTATCGTTCAGTGCCGTTTTTACAATAATGTCCGCAATTTCAAATTTTACGGTTGCGTATGTACGAAAAACGGTAAAAACACATCAATAGTAGTAATGACGATGATATACAAATCGTGCACGTGGTCATGAGAATTCCAAAACGACTTTTCGTTTTTGGCATTTCAACGATTTCAAAACTTAGCGCAAAAAAAAGACCAAAGAAAAACGCCATTACTTTACATATAGTATATTACCAAGGTCGTTACGAACCATCAATTCGTTTATTTTTATTTTTTTATTTTTATTTTTTTCGACAAATCGATAATGCGCAGGTATACACTTTACCCGCAAGACTACCGTTCGTATAATTTACAAGTTTTCCTTATTAAAATTACACAGTAAAACGCGTCAGTCATATCATGTTCATATATTATAATTTATAATTTATGATCAATTAATTTTAAATGCCGAGCGAATAAGGTATAGAAATATTAGATCTCAAATATTAAAATTATGATTTTGCAATTTGTGCATGCGTGCCGTTTTTTTTTTATCATCATTATTAGTTGGTGTATTTTTCTCGCGCGTAACTGTTCGCTATAAATTGCATGATAACGCGATATCATGTAATGTAATAAGTTTGTCCGGGACGTTCGATGAATTAAAATGATACCGAGCGGTCGAGGGACCATGATGCAAAATTCCTAATCTCTTGATCATCCGCGATAAATCACTATATTACATAGTACTCTGTACATTTCGGCATGCATATCGCACGCTATGCTATATTAAAATATCGCACCGATATTGTGTAGTATGTTTAGAACAATTTTGCCGTAAAACGATCGTACATCATCATCAATATCATTTATGCTATTATTTTTATTGCAAACGTGCGCACGTTTCGCGATAACATTCGAAAACAGTATTATTGTAATTATCACACGTTACTTATTATTACGCACGCACCGTCCGAACGGTTTGCTACAATTTTCGCGCCGCGTAGACGAGAAAATATAACGAACAACAAAAATAATAACATTCCAAACACAGCATCCGAGCGCGAGGAATTCCGTTGAGCACGTTAAGTGTACAACTAAATACGTATAAAATTTAAATATCAATCATTTACTCACTCGCCGATACATCTCAAAAGTGACAAAAAGTACGAACTTTTGATACTGTGGGGATTTTTTTAATACTTTCGATGTGTAACAAGAAAGGATTATTCGAAAATATTTTTTTTTCATGGATTCAAACAGTTTTTGACTGAATTTACTTAGATGTTTTTACTTTTTGATTACATGGGAGATTATTAATTTTAATTATGTTTAATATGTTGGTTTTAATAATTATCGATTGAAAGATTAGGTACGAGTATACGTAAATTAATGAAGTATCAATAAAAATAAATATAATATACGATGATGTATGTTTTTTTTTCAACATACAATTGAATAATTCAAGAAATTACTAGTCCTAAACATAATTATTATGTTTAGGACTAGTAATTTCATTAATCCAAAATTGTAAAGTACTACAGGAGTGAGTCCGAGTAGTTGAACTAATTTCGGAATTAAAAAGCGGATTCTAAGTATACATATAATAAACCTATATGACGAATGTACAGTAATCCTTCTGAAGTATTTTTTTCTTAATTAGGCAATACAATTAAAAAATCATAATTTTAATAAGTATATTTACGATAATGTTTTTATTTCAACGATTGAATACAATTTATTTCTATGTTCGCACATTTAACAAATAATAAAACATTATACGATATATTTTTCAAAAATAATTCAGTAATTATTACATTCATTTTTTTATATGAATATTATCAATAATATATAATAATAAAATACAATTCACTCGACAAAACAAGAGATAATAAATAACAAATTACACATCCACGAATACCTCATTTCGGTATTAAGAGGATTGAAATTACAGGAAAATATGCCAAAATATCCATATCGAATATAAACATAATAATACTAAAAACAAATTCTTTCTGATGAATAAAAAAATAAAAACCAATATAAAACTAAAATGGTGTATTATCCGGAATAAACTAAGTCCGATCAAAAAAACGTTTAGATGGAGAGACCCAAATCTTAGAATTGTATAAAAACAAACCTAAATCGACTAAGAACCAACCACACCAAAACAATCCATAGATTTTTTCTGACGAAGGAGATTATACTGGTATGTACAGCATGTGATGTGGATCTCACCAAAAGACATTCTAGCAGAGTGCCAACATTACAGGCAGGATCAACTCAACTTTAACATCAAACATAGTACCTATACGAGTACATTCATATTATATATATATATATATATATATATATATATATATATTGTACTCTTCTACACGATCGGTTTTCTTTTGCATTATAACCAATGAAATTGTAAAACTTTAGATGCGTATCGTTGCCAATAATATTGTGTACATTTGTGTTCGATTTCGGTAAGTACCTGTTTTAATTAATTTTTTATTTTTAATAATTTATTTAAATAGAAAACGGAAGAATCGTAACATTTGACGAATTTAATTTTAATTTTTTATTTTTCTAATCCTTACTAAAACGTTGAACCGACGGGTTACGTGCTTGTCTACGTGCTTGTACATGCGCGCATACACAAACTATACGACGAACGTTCTCCGCAGTCGATCGCAACAATTACTACTGCAATGTACATATCGTAATGTATCATAATAGGTAATTAGGTAGTTTAGTAGCTGTTCAGCAAGGGCTTACGCGATACACACCGCTTGTACACATTATTATAGCACTTATTTGTTTCATTGTTTTTTTTTTTTATAATTTTTTTTTTCACTCGTGCGCTACTACGATATATACTACCTATTTGCGTACGTCACCGGGAAGCGTGCGTCAGGTACGACGACCAAGTCGATTAATATCGCTATTATTGTTATTGTATTACTCTGCACATAATTGCATGTGTGCATAATAGTTTTTCAGATATTTATATATATATATATAATGTAAAAGGCGAAGTATGTCGTTTAGCAAACACGTTACTTACGTGTATACGAATTGTTGTTTTGCACCGAACATTCGAAACGCGGTTCGGCGATCGGCCAGAATATCACTAACAGGCTAGTACGCGTACACGGGAGGGAGGAGTGAGGGCGTTATCGTCGGTTTCCGCTGGAAATCTGATGCGAAACAGATAGGTCGGTCTACCTCTTTACGCACGTACGTATTATACATATAATTCGCGTGCAGTCCAACAGGTATATCAGGCTCGCGAGCATACATCGTGATGGACGTAGGCGCGCACGAGAGGCGCTGAAGCGATTATTGTAATTTTTCGACCCTGAGAATATAATATACGTATACAGCATTATATACACGCGTATGATAAAAAAATAATTTCGCGTCAGGTAGTAGTAATAGTAGTAGTAGTAGTAGTAGTAGGAGTAGTAGTAGTAGTAGTATCACGAATATCGTAGAGTATAGTTATTATGATAATTATAAAACGCGTAGAAAAAAAAAAACCAAACGCGTTTGAACATCGACGCGGCGGAACGTATTTCATGTGTATTACAGAAAAAATATATTAACGCTAAATGTACACGTTTCTAAGGGCGGCGGCTGCGACGTGTATGATCAACAAAGGTTCCTTTTTTTTTATTAATTTTTATTTTATTTTTTTTTTATACGTCTTAAAATTGTCGTTTCCACGCCTTCGCGGACGTTCGTCGACTACCGCGATTGTCCACCGAAAAATTGTCCGGCACATATTATCATATTACGTAATTATTGGGATTCTATGTATCAGTTGCAATCAACGATACTTCACATTGTAATATCCTGCAGCGGCGGTTTGTAGTTAAAGGTTTCTAAACTCGATTTTATGCATCGCGCACGTCCGTTGGTTATCAGTACAATAATTATAAAGTATTTTTATATACTTCGTTGACCATTTGTTCAATATTGGCAATGTGGAATCTGTATTACGAGGAACACACTCTTATTTTAATAATGCAGGCAGATATAAGTATAATTAAATATAGTTTTAATATAATATAATTATAATATATATATATATATTAAATTATATTTTTTGGTGAGATCCACACCTCATGCTGTACATACCAGTTATATTCTCCTTCGTCAGAAAGAATCTATGGATTGTTTTGGTGTGGTCGGTTCTTAGTCGATTTAGGTCTGTTTTTATATTATTCTAAGATTTGGGTTTTTCCGTCTAAACGTTTTTTTTATCGGACTTAGTTTATTCCGGATAATACACCATTTTAGTTTTATATTGGTTTTTAAATTTATTTTTATTTTTTTATTCATCAGAAAGAATTTGTTTTTAGTATTATTATGTTTACATTCGATATGGATATTTGGCATCTTTTCCTGTAATTTCATTTCTCTTGATACCGAAATGAGGTATTCGTGGATGTGTAATTTGTTTATATTTTCTCTTGTTTTGTCGAGTGAATTGTATTTTATTGTTATATATTATTAATAATATTCATATAAAAAAATGAATGTAACAATTTCTGAATTACAATAATTGTTGATTTATTAAATTATATTAAAAATAATATATATTATAATTATATTATATTAAAACTATATTAAATTATACTTATACCTGCCTGCATTATTAAAATATGAGTGTATACCTCGTAATACAGATTTCACATTGCCAATATTGAACAAATGGTGAACGAAGTATATAAAAATACTTTATTTACAAATATTCAGTTATTCAATTCATTTAGGTTTCTGAGGAGAACTTATGCATAATACACAAGTCCTTTTAAATTGTAATTGGAATAACAATTTATTGTTCGAAATACGTTGGAAAACGAACATTTTGCACACTTGGCAGATAGGATTTTCCTGTTTTAGTATAAACTCAGTTCCGATTTCTGTACTTGTTTATTCAGACACGTATCTGTGATATAATTTAGAAGGGGGGGTAAATAATTTTATCAACCATAAGTTATTTTTATTTTATGTGCCGCTATATTGTTATATAAATATTGAAAAAAAAAAAAAATTTTCCTTGCTCATAAAAAGTATATTAAACAACAATTATTTGTTACAAAATTAATCTTTTTCATTTTAGTAAACTATTGAATAACGTTATCAATGGAAATTTCTATTTATCTATAAAATTTATACATTTAATGTTTAATAAGGCTAATCCATATAAGCGGTTTTAATTGTCCTAATATTTACCAATAATATTTATCTTATTCCAGAGGAATTATTATTATTACTATTTAAATTGTACAAATACAAATACTTGTAATAGTAAGAAATGTGATGAAACATTTTAATTTACAATAAAAAAAAAATAAAAATAAAGTTTGGTGGATTATATAATATTTATACAATTTTATTAAATATACTATAATACGGGCTTTGAAGTGGGGCAATGCTCTCATCATTCTTCCTCAAATAACTGTCTGCATTTATTTAAAACCTTAATAATAATTATACAAGGGCACCACAAAACAAAAATAATATGTTTTGGTATCGGATGGGTGAGTCATTTGAGGAACCGGAATACTTTAGTGACCCATCCCTGGTGTCGTCACTCCTTACTATATACATTTCATGAACTTTAATCGATTCCACATGCAGTAGGGTATTTCACGAGTTGTACGTAATTTAACACTTTTCGGAAGTTCAGCCCTTTGAGTACTATAAAGTATTTTAAACTTAAGGTGCCACGGAAAGAACTTATATTTCATAGTCAATGGCTGCAGACTGTTCTATCGAGTGAACAATGTCGCCGTCGCGTCAAACTTCTCTTGAAATAGACGAAAGGAAAAAACCGAACAAAAACGTCACCCGATGTCTGTTACGCACAACTCGTAATGTATTTGACGTGAGTAAAAAAAAGTCATCGGGGAGGAAACACGTCATCGTAATATTATATAGCGCGCGATAATTCTATAAGTCATATCTATACTGGATAATGATAACAATGCGAACGCTTTCGAAGAATTATCGCAAGTGTCAACCACTTAAGAGGAGTTTAAACTAAAATCTAGAATTCTAGATTAAAAAGTGTACGGCGAAAAAAATATGTCGGAAAAAACGTAAGAACGTGAAAATAAAAAACAGCCGTTCAGACCGTTTGTCGCGAAAATTTGCCACGGAGAGGTATTTATTATAATATTACGAAAATTGTTTCGGGAGAGAAAAAAAACAAAAATGTATAAATCATTTGGGTCACCACACGCTGCTGATCGCTTTAGTTATAGTTGCGCGCGATGGTGATTTCGTCATATTATTATTGTCTCTGCGCCGCAGCAGTTGATCGGGGATCGTGGGATTTATTTTCTTGAACGAAATTCGTGAAAACGAGTAAAAAAACACGTAAATATATATTTTTCGTTCGCAAGGTCGTCAAACGTGCACTCATTAAGTCCCGTGAAAACGAAAATAACCAAATAAATAATCGATCGAACCATTTTTTATTTTATTCGCGTGTTTATAGTTGTTAACACATTACAGGTGTGTATAATTTAACATATATTTGCTTATAACATACGACTAGGATTACTCTGTAATATAATTCGTATATGACGTAGACGTTACACGAAATTCACCGTGCATAAGGTGGCGCAACTGGAATCTCGATTGCCCGTGGAAAAATAATCCAAGCCCTTGGCCTTATAAAGTTCCACCCCTCCTAATCGGTAATAAATAATTAAAAACATATTTAATATATAATTATGAATATGGTCACTTTTAATTACGTATTATATGTATCTCATTTATTCGATTTGAATAATATAAATAAGGCAATAACAAAATTTAAAATATTAAATTTATGTTTAAAGAAATGTTCTGTTCTATGAGAACTTTTTCTTTCATTGATTTTGCCTCAGCAAACTTACCGATTGAATCTTCAAAGTTAACCTCTTGAGCTATTTCTTGTTCAATTGAAAGTAATACCAGACCATCTTATACATATATATCTTCTTCTTCTTCTTCTACTTCGCCTTCCTCCCAACTATTTGGGGTCGGCCACCCTTGTCCTACACCTCCACTTTAATCGGTCAATCACATCTCCTCTGCACACACCAACAGCCCTCATGTCATTCTCCAAAGTCTCCAACCATCTCTTTTTTGGTCTTCCTCTTCCTCTTTTCCCTTCAACGTCCATCTTCATAACCACTCTTACTGCATTCGTTTCCTCTCGCCTCATCACATGCCCAAACCATCTCAGCCTATTTTCTCTCATCTTGTCCACAATTGGTGCTACACCAACACTACCTCTCACGTATTCATTCCTTATTCTATCTTCTCTTGTCACTCCACTCAACCATCTAAGCATTCTCATTTCCGCGACACTCATACTTTGTTCTATTCTCCTGTTAACCGCCCAACACTCTGAACCATACAGCATAGTTGGTTTCACTACACTTTTATAAAATTTACCTTTCAGCCTAATTGGAATTCTCTTATCGCATAACACGCCCGATGCTTCTCTCCATTTCATCCACCCGCACTTAATCCTATGTTTTACATCAATGTCAAAGCACCCGTCCTTTTGAACAAAAGATCCTAAATATTTAAAGCTCTCAACTTCACCTATCACATCACCATCTAATGTCAGTTGTCTCCTCATTCCTTCAACTTCTTGGTCTCTTTTCCAAAATCATACTCAATATACTCAGTTTTATTTCTACTAATTCTCAATCCCTTTTCTTCGAGGGCTAACCTCCACTCATTTAACCTATTATTGACAACTTCTAGGTTTTCTCCTATCAAAACTATATCATCCGCAAACATCATACACCATGGTATCTGACCCTGTATCTCCTTTGAAACCTCATCAATTACCACTGAGAACAGGTAGGGGCTTAGAGCTGACCCCTGGTGCACACCTACTCCTATACTGAAACCTTCTGATACTCCACACCGACTCTTGACACTAGTACTCGACTCTTCATACATATCCTGGATCAAATTAACATACATTTTTGGGACATTTTTTCTCATTAATGCCCACCTTAAAACTTCCCTTGGCACCCTGTCATACGCCTTTTCTAAATCTATAAACACCATGCATAGTTTTTTATTCTTTTCTCTGTACTTCTCTACTAATTGCCTAACACAAAATAATGGCTCCATTGTCGATTTTCCTGGCATAAAACCAAACTGGTTTTCTGATATCGACGTCTCACTTCTTATCCTCTTCTCTATAATCTTTTCCCAGATCTTCATACTATAACTCATGAGCTTTATTCCTCTATAGTTCCCACATTCTTGTATGTCTCCTTTTCCTTTAAATATTGGTACAATAAAACTCTTTCTCCAATCTTCTGGCATTTTTCCCTCTATCAGTACCTTATTAAAAAGATTTTTCAACCACCCAATGCTTACATCTCCTAACATTTTCCACACCTCTACAGGTACTCCATCTGGCCCTACCGCTTTTTTCTTTTTCATCGTCTTCACCGCATCTCTCACTTCCTCCTCGCCCACGAGACCAATCAATCCTTCATTCCATGACATACTCTCTAAAGCTTCTTTTGGATATTCCTCGTTCAGTAATTTCTCAAAATATTCTTTCCATCTTTTTTTCACATCCTCATAATTTGTTAAAACTCTCTTATCCTCATTTTTTATACACCAGACATCTTGGAAATCCTTGGATCGCTTTTCTCTCACCTTCGCCAGTCTATAAATTTCTTTTTTTCCTTCCTGTGTTCCTAGCCGCTCATATAACTCATCATACCTATTAAGCTTTGCTTTGCTTACCGCACTTTTCACTATTTTACATACATTTTTATACTCTATCCAATCTTCCCTCTTCCTACTTTTCTGCCATACCTTAAATTGCTTTTTCTTACTCGCTACTACTCTCTGAATCTCCTCATCCCACCACCACGTTTCCTTGTCTTCTGGTAAACTACTTTTGGTTTCACCAACAACCTCTTTTGCTATGTTCTTAACACAAGTGACCATCCTTCTCCAAACCTCATTTATATCTCCCTCAACATTCCACACAGCTTTTTCTTTTAATTTCTTTATAAACTCCTTCTCTTTGTTTCCTATTAATTTCCACCACCTAATTCTGATCTCCTTCCTTGTATTCCTTCTTTTGTTCATCTTTTTTCCACTACACCATACTTCCATTATCATCAACCTATGTTGTGTTATTACACTCTCTCCAGGAATTACTTTACAATCCTTTACTCTTTTTATATTGTCTCTCCTCCACATAAAATAATCAATCTGCGACCTATTTCTTCCACTCTTGTATGTTATATAATGCTCTTCTCTTTTCCCTTTTAAATCTTATACATATATATATATATATATATATATATATATATATCAATGAATTTATAACGAATTGGTAATCGACTGTCTCCAATATGCTTTCCTAGATTAGAAGTTATACAGCTTTAAATGTAGAATATGTCTCCTTGTTATTTCTCTTACAAAATGATTATCATATTCATGTATACTAACATCGCAGTGCTGCCAAGCAAATGCTGCACTTAAAATAATCAATAACCGTGGATCAGTCATTTTTTCAAATTACTATTTAATTTTGCGAGTGCGTAGTTTTTACCTCCCCTCTCAATCGATTATAGATTATAGTCTTGTATTTTTTATTTTGAAATCTGATATCTCTGCAATACAACGACGATGGTGAATCATTTACGATGTCCGCCGATCATTTATTATTCGTATGATCTCAATTGATAGTAATATTTCGATCAATAATTGTGTAACGCTTGGAAAGGAGGTGGATATCTAATCTGGTTAGGTTAAGACTTATCGTAATCGTTTTCGGTTGTCCATGTCAAACTTTTTACAATTTCATAATTTTAATCGCTACAGCCAAACTGAAACAAGAAAAAAAGTAAAGTAATACTAATACTAATAATAATAATAATAATAATAATAATAATAATAATACCTAATAATACCTTATATACCAACAGTAATTATACGCGTGTGGCATCGAACAATTCGTATACTTTTGTTTTTCGACAAAAACACACACTTTGTTCGGTCACGCAGCATTTCGTACGAAATTCCATACAACAGCATTAAAGTAGCTATAATTATCGAACCGAGATGCATATTATAGCCTCACTTTTAATTGCACCCATAGACTCTTTATAATAATATGTCCCGCGTGTTAAAGGATGAAGTAAAAATAATAGCGATCCGATAATCGATGTCACTTGGGTGAGCGCAATAATGGTTTCTCGAAATTTCTATTATGTAACATTTATTATTTAATACATACACTTACGATAATTTTACTGCGTTTTGCGCAGTACGTTTATTTTGTTACAGTATCCGATATACTACGTGTTTATATTCATTACAAAACGACAATAATAACACGAAAATTGTTTGGGAACTTTTAATCTTTCCCCCCCCCCACCCACGATGACGTATGCGTATTTTATTTATATTAGATGAGTCGACGCAGCACCGTGAGTATGTGTCAAATTTCGAACACAGGCCCTATCCCAACGTCCACGTTGTCCGCCTGAGGTTGAATCCGGAAATCTGTATTTGGTCAGCGAAACCAAAAAAAGCGACGCAGAGTATAATGTATTATTACAATATTTTAATTGTTAGGCACACCAGGGGCGTAATTTTAGTGAAAAAATTGAGAGTGCTGAAACCCCTTTATCTTTTTCATGTTCCTATATGGTTATAGAAACACACAACCTGTACAATATCAATTTCATAAGTATTAAAATATTTAATAAATATTCAAATACTGCTAAATTTAAATTGTTCACTTTGATTTTATATTTTTATTGCACATATAACGTATTAACCGTCTGCATGCACAAATGATTCATCAAACGATCAGTTTTCAAATTATAAATTTATACAATAAAAACTCCGCTTTTCAGCATGTAAAACGTATAAAAAGTATTTCCAAAGTATAAAAAATGTATTTTACATAAACTGTTAACATTTTAAAACTTTACGAGATAATAATTCCCGATATATTTTGGATATTTATTATTTTAACTAGGTTTAAAATTTAAATATTTACACGATTCGAAAATACGAAAAACGTTGAATCTTTGCCTATGGTTAGTGATCATAGTAGTTTAAAATGTTTAAAAAAAATTGTCATGGAATTCATCAGTCCTCTTGCGACACTGCCTATGATCCGGAACATCTGAAAATAATGTAATAATACTCGGTACACATCACGAATACAATTTTCAACTATTATTGACGTGCCCGTGCGATTTACCCGTCGTAAATATGACGTAAGCACTCAAATGTTTTCGGCCGGACCATATCTCATGCGGGTCCGAGTTGCCCACGCGTACGTATTTCACTACACCACCGACGACAAAGACGACGGCAGCGTACATCGATGCTCCTCTCGACACCGCAACGCACACACCTGTTCTACACCAAAGGTTCTCAAACTGTGTTTCGTAGCCCTTCGGATGCTATGGAAAACCCACGGAGTCGTAGATACCGAACTGTAAGAAATTAAATAACGATGATCTGCTTTACAGTAAATGTGTTTTTAATTGTAATATTTTTCATTTTCATTTTTCAAAATAATTTTTTGTTATTAATTTTTTTTAACGTGCAAATGCAAAAGTTCACTTGTAATGACGGTATCTGAATTGCATTGTATTGATACGACGTCCTCTACGGACACTATACGCAACCCACGTTGCTTCCGTGGAGTCCTAGAACTCCACGGATCGAACTTTGAGAACCACTGTTCTTTATTATACGTCTTGGTCGCGGGTCGTTTTCCATTCTCCGCGTCGCGAAATACCGACGACGATAATTATAATATTGCCGTGTTCGCGCGCACACATTACTACGTGCATAATTAACGACGGTTCCAGGATGAAGATATCCGTACGCTTCGCTAGTACCCGACCAGCTTTCCTCTCGACCAATTCTACACTGCTTTTGTGTGAAAACGTACAACAACCCCGACAACTCAAACCTAAGTGGTACAACATGTATGTATAAATATATACATATGTATATATAAATATATGGCTCGCTCGCAAGGATAAGAGTCGACCAGCTCCTACTTCTTAGGCTCTTTCTAGGATGCAAACATTCACACAGAGAGCAGGAAGCTGTTAATATTTTTAATCACCACTTGTACGGCATGTAATCATCATGAGCACTCAAGCATTTTTTAAATATTAAACGTCCACCTGTTTCAATTCAACCACATTACACATATTCAAATTAAAACAAAAATAATATCGAACGAATAATTTCGTACAAAGTTTAATCGTTTTTGAACATATCCAAAAGCCTAAACAACTTTCTTAATTCACACGTACAGAGTTAAATAATCTACAAAAGCCGCAACAAGTGTATGAAAAGTCCACACAGCAGAGTAGAGCAACGCTGATTCGAGAATAATTTAAAAAATAAATCATTTTCATACATGAAATACGACAATAAGTTATAACCAGGGCTCGGGACTTGTAGCATTTGTTTTTACTTATGGTTTGACATAAAATGTTGTAGAGTGTTATGGAAGTGTATGTCATGTTACAATACAGTCGATTCTGAAATTTTAAAATGCTTTCCTTTTTTTTTACTTTTTTCGAGGATTTTTGAAATAAATGCTTATTTTCAGTATTTTTGATTATTTTTGTTTTTTTACATAACTTAGTTATGAACACCAACATTGGCCACGAACCTAATCCAGACGTTTTTTAAATATTTATAAATATCGTTTACATTTAATATTTCAGAAAATATTTTGAAAAATTCATAAACAATAAAGTGAAAAGTTAAATTTACTTTTTTATATTATAAAGATTTATATTATTTTTTAATTTTTTAATTATTAAATTATAATATGTCTAGGTTTTTTTTAAATATTTTTTGTAATCTTTTATTTTTTATTCAGCACAGTTACAAAATATGTTTAGTATTTTACCATATTCATGTTTAGATATAGACATAGACGTTTTTGCTAATTTTTTCCTATTTTAGATTTCCTATTTTTTCATTTTTTATGAATATTTTTGTTTAAATTTAAGTTTATTAAATGCTTAATTGACAGTTTATAATGATGATTTTAAGTGCTGTAAGTCCCGAGTACTGGGTTATAACTGATGTTTTTCTAATATTTCGTTTGCCCCAATGAGATAAGATTTGAGTAAGTGTGCACATGTGTGTGTGCGTGGAATGGCGCTCCTCTGTGTATGCACAGCGTGCTATACATAAGACGTTAAGCAAATATTTTTTACGCTCTTCCAGTGTTTTCAGTTTTGTTCGGTCGACATAATTACAAAAAAAATGTCATACTCGCGACGAAACTTCGGAATTGCCCCTCGAAAACTGTTGACGCAGTACGTATAACTTGAAAAATAATTGACAGCTTACACGCAAGACGAACGAATGATATCAAGTCGAGTAAACGCATAGTCTCCCCGTGCACTATAGCCTCTAGGGATTTACACGTGGACGGTTCAAAATATTTTTTGAAGAATAGGCACGAAAACAGTGGCGTGACCCGCGGTAAAGATTCCGAAAGACGACGTGGCGGATGTACAATTAGCGCTAACCCGTCTTCATGCGTGTTAACGACTGCCGAAGTGGCACAAGACAAGTGGGAGTTGTTAACATTTCCTAAATATCTCGCCTATATCAGCAGTCTCTTGTATATAAAAAAAAGTATATAAATAATTAATAAATCCAATACAAGTATGTTTTCCCTTTTTCGGTGCAACTACGTACTAGTCGCGAGTTATTTACCGAATTTAATCGAAACGAAACAAACACGCAACCCACTATACATTTATCGAACCTTATTTCGTTTGTATGTTTTAAAATCACAACAATTCGACATCGCCACCACGATTGCACTGAGCGACGACCGAATACAACGAACATATCCACTTGACCCACTCGCAGCATACGGAAAATCGCATGCCCGCCACACATCACACGTAAATACGTGAAAACACTTGGTCTACATAATATTGTTCGCGGTCGTCGCTGGCTCATCACGCACCCGGCTAAGGTGTCAACAATTAATTCTTCTAACACTCGTAATTTATGCACGCGTTGCACAATCGCACGAGTATTCACTAGATTATGGTTTGTGATGCACCGAAATATCGATCGAACACATTTGTCGAGACAAAATCATGCGCCAACGTAATGTTAAACTTGACAACATACCGGTGCATCGGTGACGTCAGCAAAACAAAATTGACCTAAACCGCTCGAAAAGTATAACCAATCATATTCAGAACACTATGATAGTGATACATACAAGCACAGATATGATCTTATCAGTTTTATGTAGTCGGTGGAACGAGCAACCGTCCGTGCAGGATACAACGTGTTGGAAACGAATTGTGATAATTCAGTATCGTTGGATATGTCGAACGCGAGTCGAATGATTCAATTAACGATGTATGTAACCAATTAACGTTTGATCATGTACGGCTCACGCATTCGGAACTTTGATTTATATGTGTGTATATATATATATATATATATATATATATATATATATATATATATATATATATATATATATATATATATATATATATATATCATGTAAAGAAATTGCGAGGGCACATTTGGTAAAAGAAAGGTCTTGTGAGTTAGTTGCAAATGATAAACCATAAGTAGGTACCAATTTATAAATCTTTATTTAGTAATTACAAGATTTTCAAAAAATTTTCAAAGTACTGTCATTTTGGAGAATTTCGTAATTGCTATAGGTATAATTAAGTACAATAAAATACAATTTAAAGGAACTATAATTTATCCATCATAGCAAATTAAAAATGTTTTTATTTGCGTTACGTATCAAATATTGTAAGTTAATAGAATGTCAGCCCTCCCAAAATGAAAATTGAGTTTTCTCGAAAACGGTTTGGTTACAAATTGTTTAGTATCGGTTACAATTAGTTACTAAAAGGTTACTACATTTGAGGACAGATCCGGTTTCGATTGGACATGGTGGGGGGAAGCTAACTTCACGAACATCTATAATTCCATGTGTGATCCACAAGTAATTTGATGATTTATTCATGTATATACTATAGATACAAATATAACCATGAGCGTAGTATACGGCTATGGGGGTTATAGTCCCTAGAGAAACTTTTGTAGTTCTCTCGCGGTGTTTACTTCCATTTAAAACACTTTATCTGAAATTATAGTTAAAATATTTAAAAATTAAAATCTGAAATTAAAGTTTTACATTTTTTTACAATTTTATAACAGTTATAATATGAATGCTAAAAATTACAGACATCTAAGTTTGATTTAATAATTTAATTTTGATCGTTTTATCTTTTTTGAATTATAAAATAACATGTAGATTAAGAACGAGTCAAATATAAATTGTTTTTTTCTAAAAAATATTCTTTTTCCCTTTAATACTAGTTAAACATAAAGAGTATTTCGAGTATATTTTTCTAGTCCCATATAGTCCCCACAAATAATTATATCAAACTACGCCCATGAATATAACATATTAAAATCGAATATCATAAATTACTATGAACCGGTAACTCACAGATGGACTCAACAGAAATGCAGAATGTTTCAAACCAATATTCAAAAATCTAATAAATCCTACGTACCTCTGAAATTCTTATTTTCATAACTACCGTTGATCTCAGTCATTGCGCGGACTTTCACTGCTCGACGACGACGATGTGTTATTATCATAACGACTGCACACATAGTTTGGCGCATTCCTTTTTGATTTCCTCTCACGTGCGCGCGCGACCTTTTCGTCCCATTTCGATGTACGTTCACGATAAATAATAACTCGCAATATCGCCGCGCACGAATTGCACACGTAATAGCGTCCGTTTCCGGTTATCGTCATGTTTCCATCTCCGCACGGAGAACTTCTAAGGACTTGAAAAGTTCGACGCAGTGCTTGATTCAACGGGGTTGTATGGGGTGCATAACGCACCGAGGTTTCACGGTTGACAGTTGATTTTTTAGGGCCAACGAGGATGCAGGTCACGAAACTTTCTAAATGACATAATTCGTCGTTTTATCATCAAACATATTTTATAATCAAATATTGAGTTACGACACATCGCTTGAAACGTTGAACAAGATTATAAAACAGTTCATTGGCCGTTGATTTATTTTTTAACGCATTCGTATCGTTTAATAATAATTATTATTTCGTTTTAATTAAAACCTCTTAAGTGGGCGCTACACATGTGTCTTTAATTACACGAGCACATGTTTACTTAGATCGAAATCGAATGAGGTTGATGTCAATTTAGTTTTTCGAATCGGTGTCCGATCGCTGTGTTTACACCCCGGCCGCCCAAGACCGGTTCGTCATCGGTTCGACAACGTAGACGTGCGACTAGACTTCTTTGAAACCTAACACCGGCAGTGACACGTGCCGACTTCCTGTGGACGCGCTTATCGCCTCAGCCCACGCACGCCACGGGAACGCGTTATCTATAATAATATGTAGCGCTCGTCTTGTTTCGTTTTTTTTTTCTATACTCTTTTTAATTTCGTTGTGCGCACTATACAATTGATATACCGTATGCTTGTAAACAATAATAACACTCACGAATACAACTATTATAGTTTGTGTGTTTGTGTAAATATTATAACCACGTTCACAACACGCACGGTATAAACTAGATGCATGACTAATTAATATTAAAAACCAATCTATGAAAATCGTTAGTTGACTATCTGTTAATCCTTATGTGTTCATGGTAAAATCAATTTTTTTTTTTTTTTAAGGAATTTTCTAACTTTGTAAGTAGGATCCAAATAAGCCACTCGGAAAAAAATTCGATTTAAAAAACTTTGGTCATACGATATACGTCATTATAATGAGTCAATCATGTTTATGTAATGTATACAATAATGACTTCTATCAGATTCGAAATATTTTGTTGACCAATCGAATATATTTGTTGTTTAGTTTACTTTACCTAACATATTTTATTTAAATATTAGCAAATATAATACATATACTTATCATGGTATTATATATTTTTGTTCGTCCGGCTACTGATTTTAGAATATTATGTTTCCTATGCATAGTTTTGACTTTTATTCGGAACGCCATTGATCCCTATACATATTGCATGAATATTGATTACCAAAACTAGGATTTCGATGTCGTTTGCATTGTTTTTCTAAGCTTTCCGGGTGATGCTTGTATACCGTCACAAATCCGTTTCATGAACTTTTGAATAAAAATAAACAAGTGTATTTTGATTTAAATGTAGTTTCCTTGTTTTTTTCATTTTGGAGCATTTTTTTTTCTTCGTAAATTGGAATTTGGAATTTTATTCAAAGATTTTTACACGTTCTTCACACGGTGTTGACATACGTAAATAGAACATAATTTTTATTCGAAAACCTACGTCTAGCTCTCGTGATCCAGTGAATCAATCCACGACGTACGGGTAAATAAACACACACGGTCCGATGCGCGAGTCGTACGAATATAGAATAAAAATAGTGTACAGAAATAACTTTTTCCAATTGAAGTTCAAGTCAAAGATGGTTCGTTCCGTCCGATCAAGATTTGTTTTTCCGTAAACCAAATCAATCCAAATCAAATACTGTTTGCACCGTGAACTATGTACATCTAAGAAAAAAAAAAAAAACTATCCGTCAACTGTTCAAGCACTTACTTCCAAGGAATAAAAGCATTTTTTTTCTCTTTTTCTTTTCGGATTTTCTATCGCATCGCACTCGCTCGCACTACCGTCACAAAAGCGGCACTCACGTGCGCGCACGCACGTATTGGATATACGATGTTGTTATCCAGACGCTTATTGTGGATTGATCACGTGCACCGCGCGCGCAATTGGCGCGGCGTGATTATGCAAAGACCGACGGTCACTGTACGTTGGACGCGGATGACGCGTTTTAACGGAATGCCATTGAACCGCGTGACAGCAGTGCGCGCGTACCGCAAGCAGACACACCTAACCGCACGGGTTCGTTTTTATTTTTTTCGCCGCGCAATCGGTACGTTACCAGTTGGAAATCCGGATCCGGATGACGTTCTTACGGCTTGGGGACGCTCGGAAGGGTTGCAAACGTTGACGAAAACTCGGAATGCGCACATTCGATTTTACGTCAATTTAAATCGAAGTAATCGAAACCAATCGACAGTACGTAGTGTACCGTATATTACTACACTATGCTTCTCCAAGAAGTGCTCGAAACTTGGGAGTTGCGACTTACGCAATGAATTTTCAAAATAACGTTAAGAGTATACGCGGTACACCCAATGGGAACACCTCTGTTCGTAGACGTACGCAGAATTCGGTTTCTGGCGTGACTTTTATTTGTTTATTTTTTTTTTCGGGCCCTACGAAATCCTCCCTTTAAAAATAAACAAAATAGACACGCAAAACATAGGTAAGTTATATTAAAATTTATTAAATGTTTTTTCGTAAAACATGAAAAAAGTTTCTTGGACGTACTTGAACTCGTATAACATGTTTTTCTATTTTACATGACTTGTGTACAAATATTTTTTTCCTTTATATGGATACTATATTTAATCATCAGAGCGTCAAAACTACATTGTTTATTAACTTATTATCATAGGCTTATTTAGTGTGGCCCCTGAAATGGTGGGACCCTTTGCTATGCATGCGAAAACTATTTCTAATTTAAATGAAGCAACGCGCGTGAGCTCATTTAACCGTATTATACCGATTGACTGCATTATATTAGCCGTTATTGGTTTATATTACACGCGAGTGCACACTGCACACACGGATCGCTAAAATAGTTTTCGTCCGTTCTTTGCTCGAACGCGACCCAGGCCAACTCGTTTCATCTAGCACATAATATTATACATAGCTGTACGTACACATTTAGTCATATTTTATGTATTGTCCTATATGCGCGTCAACCGTGATATCATATAAAATCACGTCGTGCGTACAACCACCCGAGCTAGGCGCGCACACACGCACGCGCACGCGCACAGACACATACACATAGTGGCGTATTTAAGATCAGTGGCATAGCTTGAATAGGTAAACAAATTCAACCTCTTCCTCATTTGACTTTTTTTTTTCAGCTTACAAATCTCTCTGAACAAAATCAACACTTTTCGTAACAACACTGAATGGTCATTTCTATGATAAAAAAGACTTAAAGCATACCTCAGAAACATTACAAAGGAGAAAATAGACTGAATAGTCTAGTATTGTTCGTCGTGAGGTACGGCCCACCTCTAGCCGGCCAGGTAGGCCAGAATAGAGGGAGGGGCTAATAACCCCGGGTTGACCCACCGACGTCAACTAAAAACCGTTATCATGGATACTACAGGTGGGAGGGAATCCCACCGCACGGATCCGGTGTCCCCCAAGGTTGAGGTGCCTACTGCGGCTGAAACGTGGTGGTTGTGGCACAGCGCTAGACAGTAACAAAACCACATCAACCAGTGGAGACTGCGGATCCCAACACGGTTCTCGTGTCCACGCAATGGAAGGGTACGGGCCTAGTCCCGGTGCTGGTCGTCCCTATGGCGAATCGGGCCCCCGGTCTAACTCGCATTCGACCGCGCCTCTTGAGTAACGCTACGCGTTAATAGAATGTACGCGGACGATTAGGTCTTGGCCATAAATTCGGATCTCGTGTTCATCGTGAGGTAATTTTAACAACGATTTATGTTCTTAACGAATTTGCAAGACACTCCGATCGAATAAAACTGTTATTATTTAGGTACAAATAAATAAACTATATGATTACTATATACTGGTTATAAAGAAATACATAGATTTACATTTAAAAGAAAAAAGATTTTATTTTATATTCTTACCTACTGTTTTATGTACAAGGAATTATTTACGTTTACAAATATTCGATTGATCAAATGTTTTTCGTTTGAGAAGGGTACACAAGTGAAATCATGATAAAGTAGGTACGGTTCATATTGCGTGTAAATTCTTTACATCTGATTTTACTTCCCCCCATCCTCCTTCTCTTCCACCATCATTGACTAATTCTTGACTTCGTCACTGTTTACGATAACTCGCTTATTACTCTAGTAATAAAATGTACATATTTTTAGTAAAAACGTAACGTTCAAGACGCAAATAAAATACGAATAAAACATTTACGTCTATCATATTTCAAAAAACTTCCTAAAACACAAAAGTATAATGCAAGTATTATTACAATTGAAAAATGCTTATAGAAAACAAAAAAAAAGAAGTTCAAGGAATGGAACATCATCAATATGCCGCTACCGTACACGCGCAACTGTACATACATACACACACATTACGGTCGATATACTGGCTATATTAAAATATTGTATGCATATACCTCTTAGCACGTGTCTGACTATTATATTACTGCAATATTGTATGTATGTACACAAATATACACGCACATTAAGTTACGATAATAATACTATAGTAATCTAATGAATGCTGGTGGTGTGGGTACCATATGCGAGCCGTATTCACAGTATAAACACATTACTGTGGAGCGCGAGATAATTGTGAAAGCGACTAGAGTATATTATAATAATACTATGGCCTACATATAGTAAAGCGCTAAGACGATTGGACAGAAAAAAACACACAGATTGCCCGTAAAAATAGTCGTCCCGATTGAACACCGCGAACGTAAACATATTCAAAAAAATTACGTCTACTCCAACGGTTGCCAATTGTTGGTGTGAGCATTAGGGGGTGCGGTTTGAAGTAAACCTTGTCTACGACTTCACACTAATCGGAAAACCATTGCTTTAATAGGCTCTACAATCGTTCGTGACACTACACACCACTCTATACGAGTGCTTTAAACGTATAATGTACGATACATAATTACGTCTGGTGCACCGTGATCGCGATTCGGAATCGGATTTAATATTAACAAACGGTTATATATCTCAGAGGTTTCCAGGGGTTTAATTATTTTTTATTATTTTTTTGCGGAAACTGGATCACACAAAACGAGCAAAAATTATCGTGGATCGAGTGTGTTCTTATAATTGTAAAATTTGATTTATGTAATTATATTATCGAACTTATGGATTTTTATAATTGCAAGAATTAAAAACACACGAGAATGTACTGTTACAAGGAGAGAACAAGTTTAAAATTACTGAAAAAAAAACTGATGCGAAATTTGATTTTTTACGACCGAAAATAAAGTTTGAAGGAACGAAATTTACGCGGAGGCGATCGCGTAAGAAACTACCACGGCCGCATGATCCGCACTATTGTCGCACTCAGACTTCCGTTGAAATAATATAATATAATTCAACGTCTGGTTGTCGTGTGAATTTAACGTACAGGAACAAACGCGTAGGTGGACAATTAATAACAATTATAATAATGACAGAAAAATAACATGAATAGACACGAAACGTGTAGGCCTGAAGACAAAGGTGGTGACGGCGTAGGTTTATCCGGTCGAAGGAACATTTTGATTAGTGATGGGAATAATGGGATGATTAGTAATCGAAAGAAAATAATTGAATGATTAGTACTAACTTCAAATAAAGATAAAGAAGTAATATTTATATTTGAACGAATACTCGACTATGTCAAATTTTTCAAGTCTGAGTACTCAATTCGACAAAAAATGTTTGCACTCGTTACTTGATTTTACTCAACTGTAATCGACTTGAATAGAGTTAATCAAGTACTCAGGCTTATTTCACTACTTTATTGAAAATTAAATTTTAAAACTATGAATAACTGGGAGCTAAATATTTCCAATAGAAAATATCAGAAAGTAAGATGGTTTCAACTAATAACAATAAACTGTTACTGTTTTGATATTTTACTATCGTGATAACTACATTTCATACAGATTGGTAACTTTCTCAAGTATTCGGCATTTTTCGAGCACTCAAATTTTGAACTCGACTCGACTCGACATCAAAAACATGACACGTCCAATTCTAGTAATATTACCAACTATCGATTGATTCAATCGAATTCATTACGACTAACATTGATTTTAATCAAAGTTAGTCGTAATATTCAAAAAACAATTGAACAGTAATCTATATGCTAATTATTTATTATTATTTATTATTTAATGATATTATTTATAGTTCGAAATCGAATTATAAATATTGCGAAATAATTGAATTCCTTTTAAACACAACAAACTAAATTATTATTTAATATTGCTTCTGAGTTTTGAGTTTTCGCAACTACAGTTTATAAAATTCGGAATAAATCCGATTATAATTTTTCATTTATTTTTATTCAATTGTTGTACCGTTGTAGTTCTTAAGCGAATGAATTGAATCCATAATTTCATTCGATTATTCTCATTACTAATTTTCATAATCCGACGAGGCGATCGCCGACACACGGTTAGGAGATGCTGAATAATATTCGGCGACCACGTTCTCTGACGGTACACGCGAACGTGTATCATCGATACCGTTAGATGGAAAGAAAAAAACTTTTTGCTCGACGTGCACTCTAGAAATTGTAACTCGCAGTAGTGGATGTAAGATTATGTTTTGGGAGAAACCAAAATTTTTCTTTTTTTACATTACATTGATGAAAAACACTTACTTAACATATATAAGTATAAATGCATTATTTTGTATTTATATATCAACCCGACATAACAGCACCTTCATCGTACCCTTCAACTTTAATTTTTAAATTGTATTCCTCATAAAAGTTTTAGTTACACCATGTGCTACGATGGACTTCTGATGGGCATGGAGAGGATTAGGATCCTTTGTCCCTCCCCCCCCCCTCATAAATCCGCGACTGGTAACACGTTCTGACGTGTTGTGTTTGACCGGGGCTTAAGACCAGTGGAGCCGAACACGTACGAAAAGTGAGATAAATTTCCCAGATACTTTTTTAGATGGTGGGTGAATTGCTTAAGACTCCGTGTTGATTGCGTTGGCGTTTTCGACGCGAATCAAATACGTATTATTAAAATAAGCAGCCGTTTGTAAATCGGCACTGCTCTATCACGATATCAAAACTTGGTGACCAAATCCACCACCGTCACCTATTGACCGTAATCAAATCCTAATTTTATTTAATTTTTTTCGTTTTAAAAACTATAATATACAATCGTTGCATAATTTGAATGGTATATGTAATTCGTTCGAGAATGATAGACTCAAGATAATCTGTCCAATTTATGTTTAATAAATGCACGTAGAAAAATTGATGTGTATAATTACATAGATGGCATATTATATTATCTTGTTAAGACTAAAAACGCCTAGTTTGTTGTTTTCATATTGTGTTTTTTTTTAAGTTAAGGCTAGGGAATTGGCCTCCTCTGCCCAAAATAGGTCCCAGAAGCCCCACCTGTTTCAATCGAGTCCTAACCGGTCGCTTTGGTGTTGTTCCACATCGGTTTTATCCGTTTAGTACAATTATAGATAAGGACACTTACTTTAGAGCTCAACAGTAGGATGTTTTAGTAGGTTCTGGCACCGTAGGATCTTAATCATGCAATGCGGCAATCCTCAATCCTTCGGTGCCAGTATTTACTGAAATATTCTGTTCGTGAATCCAACGTGGCAGCCACATTTTTTAGGGCCACAAGATTTACACGTGACGCCATACGCGTGGTATGCTCAGGGTGGTATGCGAATCGGGTACAAGTCTTTGATTGTGTACGAAATCTCGGCCGCGGTTCATAGGCGGTTCGAACATTTACATTCATCTTACCGGAGTGGATCAAATACGACCAGCCGTCCGTGCTTACTTTAAGAATTTTTTCACGGTTTTTTTTTTTACCGGGGCCGGTGCTCCTCTTGGTCGTCATAAGCTCCTCACCGCATTGATAACGATAATAAGTACGAATAATAATTCCGTATTTTAATCAGCGCCCGGTGCGAAACAGGGCCGGTTACGGGTCTCGTCACGATGTGCTGCTCTGTTTTTGTACGGACGCAACCACCGCGGTATTCAAGTATCAACATATTGTAAACATAACTATTCGCGATCAGTCCATTGACGAACAACAGCGAGGCGACTCTATACTAACCCGTTTGCCCAGGGCGGTAAAATACCCGAGACCTGTCCGGTCCTTCAGGTTGTTGTACTAGAATAAATTATTATAATGTACGCAAACACCGCCGAAATGACGATTTAGTGCACGTGCACGTGACGACGACTGCGATAAAACAATACGAGTGCAGAGAAAACGCAATAACCTCGTTTGGGTGAAAAATAATGAATAGATCCAACGCTTACGTATACGGCACAAATCACAAGTCACCAACCAGTCAATCAAGATCGACTGGTCGGTCTTTCTAGAAATATAGGTCGATCGTAATAAAAAGTAATAAAAAGGAAAACATATTCATGATCATATTAATAAATTTTTGTATATATATAAATATATTGACTTTTTTTGCGTACTAATAGAATATTAGATAAATAATAAATAAAATATTTATAATCCTTTTTTTTTGCTCTTTAAAGAAATCTTAAACCTTCTAGATATCAATCACCAGGACCTAATAGCAAGAATATGCTTCCTCACGTGTTTATCTGATAAATTTAAATTGTCATCATTTCGTCAACGGAAGAACTCGGTGTGCTTGGAAATTATATAAGTGTTCAAAATACACGCCTTATTTTTGGTCACCGCATCTTTCAATGTACTATATCGTTCTTAGCCGTTATTGATCAGTCGATATGAAATGCATAGATTTCATTCAACTGTAAATATTACACAATCCGCCGATCAATGGTTCCAAAAGGGAATAGGGAACACGAAATGATTTCTAACTTGTTTATTTTTTTATGTTTTATTTTTTATTTTGAATAACAATTTAATTCAACTATATAAAAAAAAAAAAAAAAAAAAGATAAGATACTTAAAATAATAATAATAATTATCTTTACAAAATAATAATCATTATAAATAATAAAATATGATAACTAACTCTATATATAGGTATACACGCATATAAAATGTTATATACGATTTTCATATTTGGTATAATATTAAAAACATTATAAATTATTTTCCGAGTTTGTTAATAAACACGGTATTATTTTAAACAAGTCTTAGTAATCAGATACATCTCTTAATTAACACACTGCACTGGTAGGTAATCAATAGCGTAATAACATAAAGGTTGCCTTCTCGATTTTCCAATTTTCTATACAAACGCGTCGTGTCGGTAGGTACATAAATTATATTATTATAAATCGTGTCCAGATAGATAAAATAATTGTGTAATATACAATAACTACATAAATGGTGTTAATTTAATATTATAAATATGCAACCACTACAAACAATGAGCATATTGGTTAAGTTCCTAAGCGCAGATACTCACACATACACACATAGCTTAAATAAGTACATATATGTATATGTAATACGATAATAATATAAATAGAAACGGTTGTTAAAACAATTTTTGTTCGACTCTGATTTCCATTAAGATAAAAATCTACCAAAATAAAAAAAAAAAAAAAAAAACTATAGGAACGTCGGTCGACATTTTATAATAATGAATTTTAGCAAAAATAATAAAAAAAAAACACATCGTTTTGACGGTTAAAAATTAGTCGTATGGTTTCGAAATATTTGTAGTCACATATTTTGTTCGAATAAGTGCAAAAACAATACACACGTGTTTGTATACATGAATAATGCGTGAACGATATATACATAGTACATATAGGTAGCCCACACCTCTACCTAAATAGAAACATATTTGCATATATATATATATATATATATATATAAAATTAAAGTATAAACACAATTATTTGCTTAATTTAATTAGCTAGCACCTTGTTTGGTATTTGAAATATATTTTCTCGTTTAAAACGAATACACTGTTATTATTGCACCCGATGAAAAGACGACTAACAATAACGTTTTGAAATCCGAGTCGACCTTACTCTCTTTCACCTTCCTCCGCTACACTAACACACACATATACATGTATATTTGATTCTCTACCTATAGACGCTAATCCCTAATAATACGAATGTTTGACTAGGTCGATTTGTGGTATTTACATATTATGTACAATAAACGCACATGGTATAATGTGCTATAAACAGCGGCGGGAAGATAATATAAGTTGTGCTAACAAGGAATAAAAACTTTGGAAATATCGACTTCGTATGAAAACAATGATATAAACACATTAAATTTGGTTGTTTTCGCGCAACATAAAACCAATTTTCGTTCGTCGCTTCCATCTACTACTTCTCATGACGAAGTGTGATATCTGCGTGGTTGACCCGTTGCTATTTCTTCTGTTGCACACGAAAAATTACTACAGTTCCCGTCATTGTTGGTATACGTATATGGTTTTAATTTTTTTTAATCCGTTCTTGCCACGTCCCTTACTTATCGACACACGCCCATGCGTGGCTCACGTTTATCGCGTTCCAAATCACAATAATAGTAATGATAATAACAATCAATAACGTTTGCGAGATTTTAGTTAGGGTATTCACTATAGAATGTTACTAAAAAATCATCAAAACTGAAACTTTGGGCGAAGGAAAACATTTCGGAAGAGGGGTAGAACCCTAATGTACGTAACTGAAAATGATTTATGTACAACATATTATCATAACGGTGTACATACTCGACATACGGCGATTTTTCACGCTGGTAAACAAATAACCCCGAGCCCACGTGTAAAAATTATTCTTTTCCACGTGATCGTCTGATTCGTACTACGCGTCGACACGATGAGCCATAATATTCCTGACGGCTGCATGGTTGCTGCTGCTGCGTTTGTGCAGTTCCTTCTCATCCACATCGGCCGGACAACGGGACAGAGGCGGTGCCTCCACATAACCACTCTCATCGCTGTCCTCCTCGGACAACGAGTCCAGATCGACAGCGATCTTTTTGCACACGTCCGACCCACCACTGGATATGCTTTGCAAGCTGGGCGTGGACTCGTCATCTGGGTACCCGCAGTCTTTGTCCTCGTCCAGGTCATCCAGGTCCTCGTCCTCGTCCTCGTCCTCCTCGTCCCGGCAGCTGCCCTCAAACAGTAGTTTGCGGTTCTTCACCAGATTGTTGTACGGGCCGATCATCTCCGGGTCCGAGCTCATCCGCTTGAAATGATTGCGACGTCCACCCGTCGTCACGCCACCTCCGATCGTCTCGAACAGCTTCTTCCGGTCCCGCACCAGGCTATTGTACTTGTAGCACACGTCCTCGGGACCCTGTGGACATTCCACGATCACTTCGTTGTACTTGGGCAACAGCGGCCGCTTTTGCTTTTTCTGTTCCCCGTGAACCGTTGCGGACGACTCCGACTCCGACGACAACAGCAGCTCTTGGCCTTCCGCGACCATGTCCCGGTACGACGGCAGCGACGATTCCGCCACGACGCACGGTTGTTTCGCTTCGTCCGCATCACTGGCGGCGATGGCGGCGACGGTGGTGGTGGTGGTGTTGGTGCAGCAGTCCTCCCGCAACTGCAGGGTTTCGGCTAGTCGGTTTTCGATTTCGCACACGGTATCGGAGGCGGCGGCGACCGTGACCGCGCCGCCGGTGGTCGTCTCAGCGGTCGCGGCCGCTGTGTTGGCGGTCGCAGCGGCGGTGCCGATTTCCCTGAAACCGCCGTACAGTCCGCCCAGCCGGTTGCGCAGCGTGCCAGTACGCAACCGGTTCTCCGCGCGGCACCGGTTCCTGGACGCCGAGCACTCGGCCAGCTCCTCGTCCTCCTCCAGGCTCTCCTCGATGGACATGAGCCGCGGCGCCGACTTGGACCGCTCCAGCGGCGGCCTGTAGTTGTGCGAGCCCGTCGACAGCAGTATCTTGCGCCGGGGCAGCGACGGGTTCTCGTACACGCTGTTGGCCAGCGACAGCCGCGCGTTCTGCCGGCTGATCTTGTCCCGCTTGAACTCGTTCAGCGCCTGCGCCAGTCTGTTCTGCAGCTGGCACGCGATCTGCTTGGCCACCGACTCCTTGGAGCACACCACCGCGTGGCACCGGAGCTCCTGCTTAAGCTTGCGGCCCTCGTGCCGGTACACCCAGCAGAATATGCGCGGGAACTGCGGCGACGCCAGGCAGTAGGTGACCCGATGGCTCCAGTACTCGGTCAGTCCGTGCTCCTTGGTGAACGCTTTCAGGCCCGACTGCGTGACGGTCAGCTTCATGTGCACGTCCGGCTTCTGGTTGCACGTGTAGTTCTTCCACAGGCTGCACAAGGGTTTCTCCACGCACAGTTCACCTGCAATCACGGTCAAAAACATGATCTACGTTAGTTTATTTTTTTTTTTTTTTTTTTTTGTGAACGAATATTTTTATTTTATTTACGACGTGTATTGATGTAATGGGAAAATTCGACAGTTTTTTTTTTTAACGACAGAACGATCTACGCTAGTTTTCATTATACTTATTATACCGTTGCATGCACGCACTTTCGTCAATAAAATAACCTACCCAAGATTTTATTATGCTTACACGACCTTGCTACACCTTTGACCCGTATCTAAAATGTGTATAGCTGTACGTTTAGCCTAAATAGTAATAGGAAACGTGCTAAGCACAAGTATGATTACAATGAACATAATAACTAATTGAGGAGTCAAGAGGCCTGTTCAAGCGCAGTGTCCAGGGAGTTCACCGTGCACTATACAGATACCCCGACCCTTGTTTCAATGTTGTTTCTCCACGCACTTGACAGTACACGTGTGATTTTCGTTATCTAATGTTCGTCGAGGATATACGAATAACCAATACACGTGTGTTGTAGTACAAACAATTTATTCCCAACACCTACATGATGGTCATCACCCTTCATGCGTTATTCTCATCACGACGCCGCTAACTTTGTTCACTCATCTGAAATTGGCAACCGTTGTAATCGTTTTCCTTGTACGCCATTTTATTGTATTCTCACCGCGAACCGTCATCGAGAAACAAAACGTCGTATCGTGTACGCTAATCACGATTACCCAGTTGCGCTATTCCCCGTCCATAGCTAAAATATCTTGTTATTGCACACGCGTGCTGATACCGGTTCCGCGATCGCGACGTAGTCGTCGTAGGTGTGGTGGATATTGTCATAATTATTGCAATTAATCCCATTGAAATCGCACCTTTTTAACTATACTATAACCTATTCGTAACGTTTTAAGCGAAATTCAAGAAGATCATCAATAACGACGTATATGATACACTATATCGACATCGCATGCCGATGAGTAAAACGATACCTTGTTATGTACTTAATCTTATATTTTGTGTACAGTATTTACGAACAATGTGTACTACTTGCAGATTACTTCTCTTGGATTACTCGTTTGTATTAATATATATATATATATATATACCCTACTCAATTGATTTTTTTTGATTTTTTATAGAAGGCCGATCGAGTGCCATAGGAAAATGTATTTTAAAATATTCGTAAAGAATATAAAATAATTAATAGGCTAATACTAAAAATTAAATACTAAATATTAGGTTTATAACATATTACATATTATAAGTATTACGATTATATATTACGATATATACATTAATAGAAGAAGGTTAAAATGGCATTATATATACCTTGAAACGACAAGTAGCCGCGTACATATTCACCTATAAAATAATACGTTTGGACACAAATCAATGTAGTCACGGTTCACGGACAATATATATTTCAGGGAAAATTGATGAATTCCAAGGTCTATCGTTAAGATCGGTACGTAAAAAGTCGATTGCAGTCAGTTAAGGAAAACAACGATTACATTGACGTTCTGGTGTGATTTTAATCACACTCTAAAGCGTATCGACGAAGATCGGGTTAGGACAGTTTTCAATTTCTTTATAATATAGTCGGCTATCATCTTTGAAACACGAATGTATAAGGATGACATTATATTTTTTCTTTTTTTTTAACAATAGGATTATTCTACTTTTAAACTATGTTACATTATAAAAGTTGCGTGACCCTGCTCATGTCAAACGATCGTCATTACTTTTAAGGACGATATTATTGGTACTTTTTTTAACGAATATATTGTACATAATATAATACTTTCACAAAAGAAAATCACGTAAATTCCGATGGTAAGTATACTGACTTGATGCTTTTAAATAATTTATGAAACGTATTGGTGTTAGCTTCCACGGTCTATAAATCAATTAATATATTTAATCTTAACATTAAAGGTGAAGGTCAAATATGCAATAAAAATATTGATGGTATTATTGAACAATAATCTGATTATGGCATTCTAAAATATGTATACCATTAAACCTATTAAATTTGAGAAGACACATTATAAACATTAATCGCATCCTATAAATTACATTTTACTTGTAGTTTAAAAATTTATATTGTATACCAAGTATTATCAAAGACTATAAATTCATCTATAAGTTAGATTATTTCAAACAAACAAATACAAATATAATATATTTATAAATGTACAAATACTTTTTTTGGTACTTAGCGTGTATAATGTGCATGCATTGGTATTCAAGTCGTGCGAAAATCAATTGGAATGCAATGTGAAAGTAACCGTAGGTATATGCATTCCAACACTACGAAGTCGCTCAAGGAAAATTAAGTTGCTGTTAAAATTAAACGATCTTAGTTATAGGATATTGGTTTTCAAAAATAAAATATACACCGGGAAAATAATAACAACATGATAAAACAATACGTATAATTACGATACTTTTGAACATTGAACACGCGAAGAAGATATATTCGATTAGTTCTGTAACATAGGCAAGTGTGCCTACACGTAGTATTATCAAATAATATCAATGAATATAAACAGGATAATTTCTTAGACAAAATCTGACCGTAAACCACTGCATGTACGCTTTAAATATTATTTTTATAATTTAAAACAAGTTTTCAAAATGTCTTTTAATTTGAATTTTCATTTTAACAAGTGAAATGAAAAGCAATGTTTTAAAATAAGCGATTTTATAGATAGACATACTCGATTATAATAATTTATATCAACAATGGCTCAGAAATAATACATAAACATAATTAATTGGCTATTATAAATTAACTATTAATTATTTCTTAACAATGAGTTATGTATATACAAGAGAATAGTACACGTTAAAAGCGATGATAATAAGTGGGTCAATTAATCGGAATATCTAAAGGGACGATTTTCAATGTTGATTTAGGTCAGTACTCACTTTTTTAAAAACCGGTAAAAATGTGAACATAAATGAAATCAATAAAAAATAAAAAAATAAGAAATTGGCAAGTTAGAAAACTAAATAAGCATAGTAATTGGATAATTGAAATTAAACCTAAACTGAGAACATCAGCAGGAAAAAATACCAGTAATTATCCGACTTTTGAGTTTACACCGTTTATAACTCTTCATATATCGATATAAAATTAGAATTTTATCGTACAGCAAGTTGCATATTATACAATTTATACGTGTACAGATATAATCATATACAATTCTAAAAATATTTAAATATTTAATTGAAAAACTTATACTAGTCTTCCAACACCTACATCAGCTAGAGATCGCTAACAAAACTGGAAAAGACAACTCGAAACATATTTGTGTGTCCAATGAGCATTTATTTGGGACAATACCAAGACTCAAGAGATCATTACATAACGATCATCGTTCGTCGATTTTACGTTCGTCTGAGGAATCCACTTTCTGCCGTGTACATCGTTCATATGGAATACGCGCATATTTCCCTCTTCTCTTGGGAGACCCGGAACTTTATAATAGCGGATAACATAATTTCCAAACAGGTTCGTGGTTGCAAGAATAATATGTACACAACGGAATAACATAGAATAAAAAGCCAATCAATTAACTAGTATTAGCGGACAAGTGGACGAGAAGATCGAAAATGGACTATGGGCAATTTTTTTTAAAAAAATAAACTAGTCTACGTTGTTACAATACAATAGTTCGTATTGACGTCACTATCATATTATATTTCAATTTAAATAAATGAAAAACTGGATTTAAGAAATTGTTTTGATATTAAAAGTTTAAGCAATAATTGTAAACGTGGAGGCAACTCTCAAGGATGAACTACTTATAACATAAATAGTAAACATAATCTTAAATTATTTGAATTATCATTATTTTCAACCCGTCATTAATTCTTATGTCTTCATTAACTGATTTTACCAGAGATAAAAATGAAATATTTTCATGTTTTGGTCACATAAATAATTTTTGATTTATATAATATTAATTAAGAAATAATTTTACAAATAAAATGTAATTATACCTAATTTGAATACGTACTCAAAAACAAAAAAGAAAGATGAAACGGTACATTTTAAATTATTTATAATTCTGTGATATTTTACTCTAAGAAAGTTGATATTTAAATAAACAAAACTAAAAATATTTTGAATCCTAATTCCGGGTAAAAAATATACAATTAAAAGTTGATTCCTAGAAAAATACATAAAACCGTTACAGTTGAGTGTATTAGTATCTATAGGCTTAATGATAAAGGCGTATGTTCAAGTCCGGAAATACGGTACAGTGGTTTCCGGTGTAACGTATTTAGTTGTATAGGTCTTACAAACTGTGGACATTTTGAATAATTAAATGTAGGACAACACCACTTTCAGTTATATGCAATTAACTATTGACCAAACTTGATTATAATAAAACCACTCTTTTGAAATATTCATAGCATCATCGTATGATCTAAATCTATTCAACCACGAGCTCCATACAAATAATTCCAAATAACAAAATACATAATGAAATTATTTAGAATTTAACTTAAATTGTGAACAGATACAAAATAATATGAACACAAAATGAGATAAGATACAATGAATTTTTTTAATTGGTCTTTTATTTACTAATTTAAAATGTTAGAATAGTGATTGCTTATAAAATTGATTAAATATATATAAATGCTTAGGCTATAGCGTATTTATTAAATTATTTTTGAAACGATACCTATTTAGTTATTCTAAAATAATTTATACTTCATAGTAAAGAATAAGCAAAATAATCATTTCATATATTAAACATATGAGGATAATAGTTTTAATTGCATTAAAATCTGTTGTTCTCTGTGTACAAATTTGAATTATCCAGACTGTTGTCACCCCTATACAACAATGCTTTCATAGAAGCTTATTTATCTTTTAGCTTTTCTTTTGGATGAACCGGTTTTACACTACATTCAAGTTACCTTACACGGTTAAACGGCCCCTGTTAGTCTGAACCATTGAAGTGGACGACCTTGATCTCCTCGTTAGACTGCACTTTCGCACATCGATATCATTGTGGAAAACTATAATGGTCACAGACTTTAACGAGAACTATTTTATCCTCTTTGTTTACGTTTCAAATTGAATTACCTATGTTTTTACAGTTTAGTTTTAAATAATACATGAATAACATTTATTTTTTCGGGATCACCTGGTTCCATGTCAACGATTATATGGGACGTATAGTGAGTACGAATATTTTTTTATGGCAGTACCTAATTAATATTTCAACCATTAAAACGTCACTGATGTTTAATGTAATACGTATGTATACACTATGGTATTAAATTGAAGAAATAATGCATTTTAAAAACATGTTTGATATTTACCTCTCTAACCGAAAGCAGGCATATAATAATGTTTTACAAACTGCATTGTGGTATGTATTTATTCATTACAAGTATATTATATTAAACACACACACACACACACACACACACACACACATACATACACACATATATATATATAACAAGTCAAAATCACCCTTGGGTGACATATGTCTACGTAAGTTCTTACACGAAAATAAATATACGGGTACGTAAGTTCCTATACGGTTAAAAAGTATAACGAATACAAATTTCCTTCCCATTTTAATCAGATTTAGGACTGACAAAGTAGTTGGTGTTTAAAATTTGTTTGTTTTGTGTTGTGTAAAAAAAATCTAATCCAATTTTTAATTGCATCTTGTCCATGTATAATCATCCACAAATTATATGTATTTAATGTGGCAATAATATATATATAATTATGATGATAATAATAATGATAATAACAATAATATAAATTAAATTTTATGTGGCTATTACGAAAGTTCATACTTTAGCATACTCGTACTGTGTTGTTTCTTGTATTCTAATACTTGGTTGTTTATATAATTGTGTTTATTTTTCTTATTGTTTTAGGTCTATTTTTAGGTATCTGATGTTCTGATTTTATTATATGTATTTGTTTTACACATTTTTAAAATTCTTATTATTTTAATCGTAATAAAAATGATAATGATAAGATGATGATAATAAAAATTGGAGTTAAATTTCAATTGAAAATTTTCGTCTACATATGTAGTCTTCTAAAGGAACTAGTACTAGTCCAAATACTAGGAAGGAAAGTACTATTTTCCTCTGTATAATTTGTCATTGAATAATCTAAAATTTCATTTATTTTATTATTATATGGTTTTTTAACCATGGAACATGTACTTTTATTCGTGTAGAAACTTACGTTTTAACCGGTATACTGTTTTTTGTGGAGGGATTTATGTGCAAGTATATTATTTTTCATGTAGGAACTTACATATTAAACATTCACCCACTATGCTTTGTATGGAAACTTATAATCTTCCAAGTATCATACCGTATATGCTTGAGTTTAAGATTATTGTTTACTTAGCAAAAATTGCATTTAGTTTGAAATAGGATTATCTACTGAAATTTGTTCGAATTGAAAAAATAGTTTATAAACATTTTATTTTTTAATAAGTACATTATACTTTTGAGTTATATAAATATAGATTTATGTTTATAAGAAAGCAAATTCCAAGGTAAGTTCATACAATTTTTAATATAACAAAATATATCGATTCATACATCATATTGTTTTATAATCCACAATAATAGAGTATATATAATTATCTAACTAATACAATTTATATTTAATAATAAATGTCTATAAAACTTTAATTTGAAAGTGTTAAAATTATTTATCATAACCTACATTTAAGGACATTATAAATTATTATAATTTAATATTATAAGTGTATTTAACATTGATTCTGAGAAATTATTATCTGACCTGTTACTTATTTAAAAGTTAATTTATATAATGATAATTGTATACCGAAGAAAAGTATTCACTTCAGATTATTGATATTGATTTATTCGCTTCATAAATACCTATAAAAATATATTACACAACATACATATACGTATTACATATCAATAATAATGATTACGTATTTGGATTAAATTTAAAATCTACGGATCGCCGACTAGATTTTCATCACTTCCGAATTATTACGTTGTAGATTTTTATCTAAATGCAAGTCTTTGCTAGGAAGGTCCGTACTGCGATGAGAAGAAAAAATAATAATAATTTGCATACGATTGAAAACTGCATATTATAAGTTGAAAACTACATACTACAGAGAAAACAACATAAGTTACATTTTTTTAAGAGATAGTCCTACCAACACACATATTATATTGAACTCAAAATAAACACATTTAATCTGTACAATTTTACAACAATATTTTTGCCTTTGAATAAGTTTTTGCATATGAATGCAATTCACCATTTTGATTGATAAATTATAAAATAAATTTACGCACAGAAACAATTATAATAAAAGCATCGAGTGCAAAAGTGAATTGATAAACAGTAAACAATTGATTTATTGTCAAAAAATGTTGCTCACAGGACATTGAAATCACGGGATTTTTTTGTATGAAAAACTCAAGTATTCATAAAATTTATTCAATAATTTTCTAAATAAACAACAAATGGATTTTGTGGTCTATATTGAATATAACATGATGGAGAGTGACATAGGGTACGATAACGATCTGAGTATGATTTTGTGATGAACAAGTATGTAAATTTTTCCAAACATAACGAATTATTTACAATAATCCGTTGTGTATAGAAATGGTTATATTTAACTTTTAAGTTGTAAGCGTTTTATTTTAAGGGCATATTTTTTAAATGTAACAGAAAAAATGTATAAAAAAATAAGTATAATAATATTATTAATAATAATTCAATAATCTACAGTAAATCAATAATAATAGAAAAAATGATGCCGTCAGTTTAAACTTATACAATGATTTTATGAATTAAAAATAATCTTCAATCGTGTCAAGTATCGAAAACGTCAAAGGAAGATCAATACAAAAATTAATACGTTCTTTGATTAATATTAGATATTCAACCAAGAGAAAGGAGTAATAAAGAAAAAGTGTGAATCCGGTGTTGGAGTAATCGAAGGTCGAATCTTCAATGTGGGTTATACTTTGAAGTAGTGATTTGAACGATTAAGGATTTAATACGGATTAACCGTCGAACGTGTTCATTATTCATGATCATACATACAAAAAAATGACTTATGGTACTCTCTACTACATTTTGAGTATGTGACACACGTCACTTAGTTTATTTTATCAATTGAGTTTCATAATAGATATGATATAAGAAAATAAACAATTACATTTTGTAAATAAATATAAAATACTTAATGTATTAATTAGTACTAAAGATAAATTTGTGTATTAAAAGATTAATTTATCAAGTTTTTTCGACAATAATTTTAATCGCTCTCTATTGACATCACTATAACTTATTAATATCAGTAAACGCAGATCTTCCTTAACGTAATTGTCATTCTAAATAAGCAATATAAGCTATCTTACAGAAGAAGAAAATTAATTAATTACGAATTAAACAACGCTGGACGTAAGATTCAACTTCGCAAAAGGTCGTGTCATTAAAAAGAAATAACTTGAATGACTAATTCATTACACCATATATTAAATATTCACCCTCGTGTTATTTATGTACCTACTTAAATTAACTATGAACACAAACATTTTATTTTAAAAATATATCAAGAAGGCAATGTGTTAATATAACAATTAAGACTAATAGTCATAAATTAAAATTCGTTACAAAGTACTTCCAACTACTTATTATTTAAATTATTGTTAATTAATAGTATTTCTAAATGATTTTATCACGATTAGGTAACTAAATATAATCTATAAAGGTGAAAATAATAGGAATTTATCAGGTGATTAAAACAAATTAGGTTTGTTAAAATATTTAATTTGCAGGTACATCAATTTATCGTATATATAATGATCAGCGATAATAAGTTATATAAATATTTGTAATAATTAATTTATAGTACTTAGTAATAATTTTTAATTATTTTACGTATAATGATTGAATAAATTATATTTCAGCATTTATAAATGTAACTCATATTTGTAGAATTTAATTTTACGTTATTTATATTTTTAAGAGTAAAGATTGAACTAACGAAAATTGTAAACAATTTATTAATAAATGTACTCATATAATTTCTTCAGTGATTTTACCATTTTCATAAAATTCACTCGAAATCTATGCTATAAACATAATAAATATAGTACTATGTTATTGTACTATACTTTTGAGGAAATTAAATAACTCAATAAAAGTTGAAGCAGGTCTTTAAAAATTGTAGTTATCTAAATTGTTTTATAACCATAATCGGTAACTAAATAATTTGAGTTTAAAATACATTGTTATCTATCAAGTATTTAATATTATATACAAACAAATAGATGAAAATGGTTTATCATACTTGTTAGTTCTCGTATAAGAATACATTTTGTTACTGAAAAAATGACTGTATAAATGTATTTGTAATAATTATGAATACATATTGAGATATGAGAGGAGATGTGATTGACCGAGTAAAGTGGAGGTGTAGGACAAGGGTGGCCGACCCCAAATAGTTGGGAGGAAGGCGAAGTAGAAGAAGAAGAAGAAGATGAATACATATTCATTGTTGTTAAGTACTAAGCCGATTTCCAGTTACATAGTATAATAATAACATGAAAAACTTAAATGACTGTTTAATAACCATTTTGCAAATTTCTGAAGGCCAATTCAATGTAGTTAGTTCAAAAAAACACTTATTTTATTATTATTATTTTCAAGAAATTGAGGGACATACCATAGTCAGATACTCAAAAATGTACACAAAAAATATCATTTTTCATTTGCTTTATTATTGAAAGTGACAACAAATTTGTAAGTCTCAAATAATTGAGATTCGGAGTTTATAGTTTATACATAAGTGTACAGCCATCTATCTACACCTAACACCTACACTATACGTTATATAATATTAGCTTAAAATATACACAATCCAAACAATTTAAATCAAAAATAGTTAAAATATAAAATGCATTATGATTTCAGTTAATGATTAAAAATAAATAAAATAAAATTATAAAATTAATGAAAAATATTTTTTGACATAATTTAATATTAGCTACATTTTGTATTGAAAACTTATAAAAGTTGTATAAATTCCAATGAAATAATTATTAGAATACCTTAATCATACTTATAATATTACTTATATATATATATATGTATTTCAAAGTTTAATTTTAATTATTTACGTTGGTTGAGTTAAAATTTAAATCTCAAGGTTTGTGGAGTTATGTTAAGTTATTTTAGTGGATTCAATTTGTTCGTAAATAACCATAACAATAGCTATTTTTCAGAAATCTTAATAGTCTTAATAGTCTTAATATTTAAAGATATTGCATTATTATTATTTTAGGAAAATATCATTATCAAATTAATGAAAAATTACAACGCATATAAAATAAATGTTTAATTAGATGTAAAAAAATAAATAGATATCAATCGGTCTGGAAAATGTATTGAACAATTCAATAATTTGTATCATCATGTTCTTAGTAAAATATTTATGTAACTGCCATTAAATTTAGTCATTATTTTGTACTAAAATATTGTTTAAAAGTTGTATAAAATAACACTATAAATTCAAGTATGTACAAAAGAAATAATTTTAGTTGTGGACAGTAAATAATGTTCGATAAAGAAATATATGCATTAATATTATATAGCCGGTTTAAATAACAGCTAACTTGTATACCCATCGAACCCAGAAAATGTTTTTTTTCCGAGAATAAGGACCTATTGGTCATGCGAAATGTATTCACAATACAACGGTTCATTATTTTTTTCTGAGTAAAACGAACTATTTAGACGTTTTTCATTTTGGCTTCTTCTTTACCATGCGCACACCATCTACAACAATCACCAACGTCTCATACCCACACTTAAGAGCAACTGTAACTACATATACTTTTTTCTATATTCAACAATAATATATTTATGCATATAGTTTTTTTTATAAATATATTTCCACATATTTCTAGAATTTTTGGGAACCAATGCTCGTCACACATTCCTGAAGAACAGTGTCCGCACTTGTTTTTATTTTACAGCGCAACACAAAACGAAACACCTAGCGTAGTAATAGTAGAAATATAGTAGTAATGGTAACATTAATATCTAGTATCTAGTAGAAGCAATAGTCCTTTATTAGAAATCGAAAACTGGGAAGAAGACTATCGCGCAACCGCTGGGACAATGGGAGCCTCGGGAGTGATAACAAAAGCAGCGACAGCAACATCAACGGCTATACGATATACGATCTAACATTATATTATTATTTATTACTATAGTTTTTTTTTTTTAATATTAATCAACGTTGGCATTGTTGCTGTTGTCGACGACCGTCCGTCAGATAGATGATTAGGTGATGCAGTAATATTATCTCTATCTACATATCCTCTTTTAAGCCAATCCAATTATAATGGTAATATTTTACTATACGATGTAGTCTTATAGAAATTATGAATATATAATATTTTAATAGAATAGAAAAACAATCTTCAAAAAAGTTTAAGTTAATTTAAAATTTTGGGAAGAAGAGGAGTTTAGGAGGAAATCAGTATGGCCGCATTTTTATAGAAATTTAGATCACATAATATATTATTTTATAATAATATAAGATGTTAATGATAATTCCGAGATTCCTACCAAACGAAAGCAATATATAAAATACACATATATATTGTTATTATAATTATTGTATATTTTCCTATGGGAAAAATAAGCTGACCAACTAACCTTCGTAAACTACTATAATATGATATAGATACACACTACAAGGTACGCCAACACACAGCACAATATTTTTCGTTGATCAATGCAGCTATACAGCGACAGTATGAACATTCTAAAGATCATAGAAAGAAATATAATTCGGTAATTATTATAGCTCGAATAATAATTGATAAAAATATAAGGTAGAATTCAATATTTATTCTATGTTGACAATAATAAAAACTATTCGATATAGACACATATAAAGTGCGCACCCACGGTCGACGTCACATGTGGCCCTTAGTGGCGAAATTCGTACACATAGTAACAGGTACTGACTATGAATTGCTATGAATTCACTATGAATTGCACAGTTTTGGGAAGGTATTACATTTTACTGTGTTAAAAACCATTATCAAGGATTGAGCTATTTATTTCGTACTATGTGAACATAAACGCACATCGTGTATGAATGTATTATTATAAATGTAAACAGTAACATTTTAAATTTAAAATTGTAAACGTTTCTTTAATTTGTATAAAGTATTAATAATTCTAAAATATACCTTAACGATTAAAATAAAACTGTATTGAGTCATATGAATGAATTGACAACTTTTAATCATTACAATTTTATTATAATACTAATTTAAAAAATTATAATTGATAACAACTCTAAATTAAATACATCATATAACACATCAAATTATAATAATTATTAAAAGCGTAATTTATTAAAATATGTTATTTTATTACGCACATATAAATTATAAATATGGTTATGAGAAAAAATTATTTATACTAGTACAACACATTTGTATTAGGTGTTTAATTGTAACACTAAATATAAAATACCAATATTAATAATCATGCAATAACATCATGTTTATTCCAAATATTTTAGTAGCATAATAATTTATTTTACCATGTATTCAAATCATCTGGCCAATTTATTGAGATTATGTATGATGAAAAATAAAAAATATTGAAAATATTTCATAACGGTTTATTTGTGGTTTGATTTGACTGTCAAAATATTGAAGTTCGCAAATCACAACAATTGACAATCATTAATGATTTATAAAAGTAATACACATATTCTATATTCAGAATTAATTATATAAATAGCAACGTATTTAGGTACCAAGTTAATATTTGTACTTAAAATAAACCACTTATTTAACTACTTAGTATGTAGTATGTTAATTGAGAAATAGACACGTGTATTTTTCAATTAATATCTAATTTTTAATTATTTTCAATGATTAAAAATCAATTTAAATTTAACATAAAGTAGATCATGTCTAAGCAATATACTTTTTAAATTAACCTCTAAATAAATCACTTCTAATAATTATTATAATAAAACTCAATGAAATAATATTTTATTAATTTTTATTACATATGTTCTTTATTAATTTTAACTGTATTAAAGGTCATTAGTTAGATTAATTGACCTACAATAGCTAAGCTTTGAAGATACATGTAAGTTATAGTTATTTTTTTAGTATGCAATCAATCGATGTTTGTAAAGATATAGCTTCGTTTCTAAAAACCAGGGTGTTCACCTATTCAGGAACTAGAGCAAATGTCCGGTACAATTTAACTAAAGCACTTATTAGCAATTAACTACTCAGTATCATACCTCTGAAAAAGTAATTTTGTAGACTTATAATTGCACGAGTAAAAAGTAAGTACCTATGTTTCAGAATTTTTAAAACTTTATAACTAACTTTATTTTCACAGAAAATAAACAATCTGATAAGTAGTTTTGTGCACTACTTGAGTTGACAAATTTCGCAGTAATATGGTATAATTATAATTTTATGAATAAAAATCGCACAGTAGTAATTGAAATAATTCTATAATTAATATAATTTGGTAGCAAATAACAATTAATGTTATCCAAAATATAGAAAAACACAATATTACTTTTTTAATTTCAAAATATTATTTAAATATTATTTTATGAATTACACACTATCTTATAAAACTTTAACTATAGAAAGCACTAAACTAATTTAAATATATTTACGGTTAAAATATATCATGATCAATTAAAAAGATTTAAAAATAAGCAAAAAGGAATAGGTACAAAACATATTTTAATATAAAAAAATTTAAATTATCCAAACACTACATTATAAACACATATTGTCGAGATCATTTAATTCTGCGTCAGTAAAGAAAATACTACAGTTATTTACTTAATAATAATTACTTTAAAACCCTTTAAAATTAAACACATCACGTGAACAAACAGTGCCAATCTTATGTTGATAGCGTGTATGCTTTTCATCCTTTTTTGTGTATATGTATTAAATACATTGAGTACAGTAAGTTACTACTTATATAAAATATCTAAATTCTAAACAATTAAAACTAAGGAATTTTACATTAAAATACTAATTAGATACTTCTGATAAGTTCACAAAACTTTTCAGCTAATTAAAGCATATTTCATACATTTTACAATTACAATTAAATCAAAATGTTTATAATAATATTTAACATTTAATACTTGTATACTGCAGTATTATCATAGAAAGCTTTAAAAACTTGGTTGCAAAAACTCTTAACATACCTTTTAATTTACAAAAATGTTCCAAATTAAATAATATAAGATATTTTTTTTAAATTTATAATACAGATTAAATATAATTATTTCCATAACGCACGTAAATACACTAATATATATCTTAATATATCGAGTATCTTTTTATAAATAAATTTTTCTTCATTATTATTTATTTATGTCAAGATATTTCATGTCTTCCAATGTTGTCTGTTTATATTCATTATACCCAATGGCGGACTGAACTTATATTTTAAATGACGCATTTTTATATTTAAGTACTTACTACCACCCCCTAATGACTAACTTCACAAATCCGTGGGGCTATTATTTACCCGCTCAGTTTCCAAATTTATTCATATTATAATAAATATAATATTACTATTACACTTTCTATGCATTAGATAGGTAAATATTTGACAATTTTTGAAGTAGTCATTGCAATAAGTTGTAGTCTTTGAAAAGTTGACGCAGCTGCGTCAAAATTACCCTTTCGGCTCGCCACTGATTATACCTATCAACTAATATACATTTTGTTAAAATTTATTTTTGTGGCAACAATCCATAGTAAGAATCTCATGAAATTTATAAATTTCACATACTAATTATACTAGCAATTAGATAATACTTAACGAATGTTATCTTGAACATCTAGTGGAACCATTTGGTAAGTGGGTTATTTATAATTTCTGAATATATTTGCAACCTCTATAAAGTGATATAACATGTATTCCAAGGAGGTGTTATGTGATTAAGGATTAGGGATATATTTTTTAGATAGATTATCATCGATAGCCGATGTCTTATAGTTCTTAATACATCCCTTATTTTTTACTCATTGAGTCATAAAATAATGAATAAGAATAAAGTGATATTCATAGTATTTCTTCCTCAAGGTAAGAGTTTAATAAAATAAGATATAAATAATATCTAACGCAACATAAATATACGAAACCCCAGAAAATTACTAAAAATACGTAATTATTACATTTACTGTATAAAGTATGGTTTTTATAATACCTAAATGAAACTTTTTATTTTATTATTTTATTACCATAATTTGGTATAAGAAAAATGTAAGATGCATTAAAATAATTTACATTTTGCTTGATCATTCAGAATTTTTACCTTTTAAAATAATGTCTTAATAGGCACAAGAGATGAAATATATAAGTTAATTTAATCTTTAATAAACACTAATAAAAATCTGTACTTAACTGATGGTTACTTTTCTAATTAAAATAAAAAAAATTAACTGTTTAAACATTTAATCATTAAATTTTTATTTACAATAATAATAATAATGAAGATATAACAGTCATCTCTATGAAAATGTACAATAAATAAAAACTAATAAATTATGAATTGGTCAAACTTTTCGTCCATTGGTTAAGATATACCGTAACACGATGAAAAAATAAGTCACTAAAGAAGATAAAATTCGGTGGATAATTAAAAGAATGGGTGGAGCTTCGATATTGCTAGCTAGCGACGTCAACACTCAAATAAATGTAAGTATATACTATATACTTATATTATTATATATATTATCACACATAAGTAATACTGTTTAAACAACGTTGGACATTTGTACAATGGAATGCATTATAAAATACATATTTCCGAATGGAAGAGAAGCAGATATGAGAGATATAATCTCAAAGGTGTAACTGTCACTTTAAACAATTAACGAGAGGCGTATACATAATACAGGCACTCATCTCAAACTACGAAGGTGGTGAGAATAAATAAAATTATTAAAACAGTGTAGATAGATACAAGAAAAACACCGAATCAGAACGGAATTCAATTTAAATTATAAACAAAATAAAGTCTTTCGTAGTATGAGTTCAAAATTAATATTAAAAGACTTATATCTAGTCTAAAGTAAATGATTTCTGTGTGAAATCTGTAAATTTATAAATTGTATATTTTATACAGAGTGTTTATCAATAACATTACAATAAGTATGTTATATTAATTATGAATACGTATAATTACCAAATAAAAAATATGACAATATAATTTTATAATAAATATTTCCGATATTATGTTAATGAAGATTAAGTAATAAGAATACCACAGTTATTTCGAATTAATATTTTTATTTTGTTAGATAAGAAAATAGGTTTGATTAAATAAATGCCTCAGATTTTCGATACAGCTTTACGATCCAACAAAATCGAATATGTTATAATTGCTTTACAAACTCAGAATGTGGGAGTCATAATTTATACAATAGACTCAAATGACGTTCCCAGTTAAGGCGAAATTCCACAGTTGAAATCATTTGAAAAACACAATAATTATATAGTATACATACCTTTAGCTATGCCAGTAAGGACGTTGCCCAGATAAACAACCTTGTAACATGGATCGTATTCGGTTATGGTCACAGATCGCCTTCGCCATAGTTTACCCAAACCCAGGGCTCCTAAACTGATACTCTTCTTAAACGGTTTTCCTTTTCCGGTTGGAATAAGTTCTGGGTGCTGATTTTCGTGCTTCATTATGGCACAAGCATTAGATCTATTTATCTAAAAATAAAAAAGTTTTATCAAACACTAATACAAAAATAACAACTATTTAATACATAATGGTTAGGATAGAAGATTTTAAATTATTTTTCTACATAAAATAAGTAAAACTATACAATAGTTTTTAAAATAGCAACATGGTATTTCAAACTAGTAAAATTTAAATTTTCTTTCTTTGAGTAAATTTAAATAGTTGTTTGATAATAAATATGATTTATTAACTATAAACTTTTTTTGCTACAATTTTTTATAATATATTTAAATAACAATAAATTTAAATATATATTACACTTACGAATTCAATCATAATTTATAAAAAAGTATTGAAAATCTATATGATACAATATATATATATACACAATAAATGCTAAATCATAAAAAAATTGTTCGACAAATTGTTTTAAATAATCGTCAAAATGCACTATGAATTTAATATTATAATATAAAGAAAAAACATAATATATTACATTAATACATCACGTATTTGTATACTGTTTATACTTAGTCCCTTGAATTGCTTGTTAGTTTAAATGTATATAAATTGTAACACGAGTAAAATTACGGGTAAAAAGTACAACGATACGGTAAAAGTGAAATGGGTAAGACAGACAGTGAATAGTGAAAAAATAGTTCGTTTCGCATATATGAGCATCTTCAATTTTATTTACTTCACAGACCGTGTAACACAATTAAGGAACATCGTTACTTAAATTCATTATAAATTATTTTTACTAAAACCTGAACAAAACCAACTACAGTATAATAAAAATCATCAAGTGTGTCAATTTATTATTACATCACAACATAAAATGTTCAAAATAATGTTTTATTTTACAAATCTAAGTTCATTACAATTTACAAATAATATTAGGTCTTAAAAATAAGTTTTTTTGCCCTACATTGAAGAAAGTGCAATGGTGCATCAGGGTTTCGTACTTAGAACATTTATAATCTGCTTAGTCAAAGATACAAAATATATGAATAGTGTCAAGGACTGTGTTTAGAACGACAAAAGTTATTTATGAAAAATACATGTGTAAAATATATAGAAAACTATAATGTACAAGTCATAGGGAGAAGTATAAACATAATACAAACAAATCGGTCACCTTGTATATATTTTACGAAGACCTCCCATCTGGATCTACGTGGGTCACCAAAAATTATAGATAGGTTGTTTGCATCTTAATTGGTAACATTGAAAATAGTGTTGTATTTATAAATTTTTTTTCATTGCCCTTGACTGATTAAAATGGAAAGAAAATGCTAGTGTATATGTATCATTGTATCAACAACCGTGAACTTTAACCAAACGTTAATATAGGAACCCAACATGACGATTTCTTAATTATATCGTTTGGTAAAACACACCACGTTTATATAAGTTGTTTATATTATAACAATATATATATATATATTATCAATAAAACTAATTAACAGCGAGAATTTAATTGATTTCATTAAAACAATAATATTAGACAACTTCAGACAATTAAGAAATTTTTAAAATACGAGTATAACACATAATATATTCTTAATATGTTTAAATATGTTAACAATTAGTTTTATTTGATAATTAAAAACTATCTCCACATCTCATCCACCGTATTTTTTAATTATTTTATTAATTAAATTATTGTTGAATATACATACATGTTTTAAAGTTTATACTGTAATCGTACTACAATTTAACTTGGGAGAACCTTTGAGAACTTGTAAGAAACAAATATTCGCAAAATATCACATAACATAATTTTTATAATTTTAAGCCTTTTGTACGGTTGCACTAATTTATATAAAATATACAAATACGATGCAGCAACAGCAGCTCATATATTCACGGTTATTACACACATACACATTAGTATAATATATATATCTACACTGCAGTTGTTCGGAAATGTTTTGAAAGCGTTAATTTTTAATTGATGTATATACCGTGACACGCGGAACACGTCTTACTTTAGCCTATATATTATATCCTTTTACTTTATAATTTTTGGATACAATTCATTTAATAAGAATCAAAAATATATATACATCACCATACATTACATAAATAAGTCAGATTTACTGACAACCCGGTTAACTAAATGTGCGTGTATACAGTCATAGTTAGCTTATACTTTTTATCCGTTACGTTTGTCATAATAGTTTAGCTCTTCCCAGACTTACTGTGCATACATCTTGACTTATTTAATATCTCAACATTCCAAATGCACTAGTCCAAATTTAGAAAAAAAAATGTCATTAAGTGCATATTATTATTATTATTTTCATTGCTATGATTTAGGTACCTTCTTTTCTCAATGAACCGTAGCCATGACCTCTATTTAAAGAAGAAAAAACATATAACACTTCAAACATAGATCGCATTGAATTTCAAACCGAAACATATGCATAGACAATATCCTAATTATAAGGGAGTGCCATCAGGCAGGCAACTGTCCTCGATTCTGATCCACCTTTCAGGTGCCAGCCACCACACAAACAAATGGGGTGTGTGCTCAAATAATTGTCCACAAAATACGTAGGTCGTAAGACACGCAAACATTTCCGAAGTCGTAGTTCGACCATACTTTGAATACCCATATATGTTTTGTCGATTTTTAATCACACAGTGATTATATGTATATTACATTACAATTTATGGTGCATCACTTAACCAATTATTATGACAAAATATTTGATCGCTCATCGTCACAGAACTAGTATTTTATATTGTACTTTTTTAAATATTTATATATTTTACAACAACAAACTTCAATGCATAAATACGTTTACGTATACGACATAATATAGTTATACGTGTGGGAACCCGTTTTGAAAACCCTTAAACGATATATTTGCTCATTAAGGAAAGACGTGAATATTATGCAAGGAACCGGTTGTCACAACGACACGGCCAACTGTTATCGAAACTCTAACCCAAATGTCCGAGATGGTACAGGTTAGGAGTTGTATATTTACCGCGGTCAGTGACCGTGCTTCGTCTACAAATTTATGTATACGTGGATATATTTATTGCGATTATCTTTTAAGTATTTATTATTAAAACTAAGTTATTGTGAATTTTACTTAATATATTCGATTTGTAAGTAGGAAAGTCATCCAAATCTAAGAGCTTATACTTCAACAAAAAATCAACAGCATCCAAGCTTTATTGTTGCGATTAACTATACACATAAAATTATAGGTGTGTTAACAACACGATGATCAAGCAGTTTTGCGAAAAATAAAAACAAACTAATTGCTAAGATTAATTGTATACGTATTTATTGCTTAGTAATAGTGTATAAAGAAAAACCATAACCATATTTTTCATTTTAATATCACTTAATTTAGAAGAAACATTAAAATATAATGTTTAGACTTTTGAAAATGGTGTTGAAGCAAAATATTTTGATAAAAGTTGAATAAGTAATAAGTTTCAATTCAAATATATAAAAAATTAATAGATTCATAACACTTAATTCACAAATAGCTATTAATTATAAACAGATAATGTAATATAATGATTATAAGTACTTAAAAAATAATATACCCATTAAATATAAGTGCAAACAAATATTGGGAGACCCAAATGTAAATATAATTTCCAACTGAAAAATAATTATCATTATATTACTCTAATATTACATATTTGTATCTAATCAAAAACATGTGTAGTTAATATTAATTTAGAGAAATTACTTAATGATAATATGGAATAATCCAAATAATCTTGTTACGTATAATAATAATATCTAATTCATTTGAGTCTATAAGTTTACACTCGTGGTTATTTAATACGAATATAGATATTATCTACATGTTTTGATTGTTACATTATGAATCTGCATAATATTAAAAACACTGAAAAAATAACTTAAACAATTGTCAAAATATAATTTTAATAAAAACCTTAAGACACCAAAATATAATATTCAATCTATAATAAATAGCATGTTAATAATTAGTAATTTTACGTCTCAATCTGTTTGTCTTTAACATATAAAATTATTTAGATACATTGAACTTGATTTAAGTAACTTAATTTACTTAAATTAATTCGTAAAGTGTAGAATCTTCGATAGAATTGCGATTACGGTCCTTGAACTCCTTAAGAATGTGAAAGTGTACCGTATACGAATAATATTTTCTAGTATTGTACATCGTATAATGTACTCAAATAATATTATAAGACATAATTGTGAAAGATTTTTCCTTTTTGTTTCATTCATATATTTTTTGCGTGATATAATAAAGCTTCATTACACTATCGTAAATAATTTTTAAGTTAATCAGTGAAATATAGATTTCAATCAAGAAGCAATTAGTGATTCGCAAATAATAATTAGTTTAAAATAATTATAATAGTTAATTTAATATTTGTATTAAAATATTAATTAAATATTGAAGATTATTTATCAATTAATTATATCAACTTCAAATTATTTTACTATTTTTGAAACTAAATTATAGGCATAATTAATACATTCATTTATTTTTATATTAATATTAAAACATAAAAGGATATAAAACAATAATTCTCAAAAATATAACTACAACACTATACATTATATTTGTTTGAACCTCAAGCAATGGTCAATGCACCTCAAAGCAAATTGCGAAGATAGAATGTATCATGACCGGACGAAAAACGATATCTTTGTCAAATTGGAGCATAGCCAAAGATAAGTGTAGACACGTTCTATTAAAATATTTTTGACATCAGTTATTATAACTATTATATTTTGGCCTTATTGTTGTGATTTCGATATCTTTCTTTTCGGCACTTTTTTGTTATTAGTAGTTTTCATTGTTAGCAGAAGTTTTCAAAAATATGGTAAGATGTTTTGTTTCTTTGATTAATTTTTGACATAAGGCCTTGAATGAATTATTTTATATTTGATTAAGTCAACATAATAAAATAAAAATAAAAAAAACTCTCTCTTATAAATATAAAGTATATTTTTACGCTACTTTTAATAAAATTGTATATTTTTAATAACTTACGAAACAAGTTGATAATGGAAGTAATACTAACTTGATTGAATGCGTACAATTATTTTTACTTTAATACATTTTTTAGTACAGTAAAAACTAAAATAGAGATCACATTTAATAAGCGTGATGAAAGATTTAATTTAATTAATTAAAATCCCTTTTTTGACTAAAAATTAGTGAAATTTTGTAATAGTGATATAATATGGTAGTTATGTTGACTATTTTTTTAATTTAAATTAGCTGATATTAATAAAAAAAACATACACAAACTCATTATTATTTTTTACTTAAAAAAACATGAAACTTATATTTTATAAAATTCTGAATAATACAGGTTATCTAATTGTTAAACGAGTAAATTAAGTAATGGCAAACTACTGATAATATTTATGTTATCATAAAACATAATGTGCAAATTGCAAGTAATAATTTGAGACGTTTCTTGTTTTATGCAAATGACCAACAATATATACTTTTATATACTCCTATGGATGAACCTTTAAAATTATTTCGTCAATATTCGCTATTTTTTCTATCGTTTTATTCCATAAAATTTGACATCGGTGCTCAAGTTAATAGTGAGACGGCAAATAAAAATATTATCAAAAACTTTATTACATCAATATTATTATATAATCTTAATACCAAACATTTATAGAAATTTAAGTAGTATAAACAAATCTGAATATTTTCCAATACCTATGCGAGATATTTTTTATAGCAAAACCAAACATCTATAATTTCTACCAATATTCATAATAGAAAAATATTCTAGAAGTTAACATTGTTGTAGACCACTGGAAAAAAATAATGTCAGGTCTATAGTCACCGGATCAGTTCCTGGTCTTATTGCTCTCGATTTATTCATGGCGCATTTGTATTTTCCAAACAAGGTCGCAAGCGGGCTTTGTATTAATTATTATATTTAATTAAGCCACGAAGCCGCTGGGTACATGGATATAACAAGCATTCATATATATATATATATATATATATATATATATATAATATACTGCACCTGTATTATTTTTACATACACTTATGCGTATGAACAGCTGTATACGTATACATCTTCCTGATCATATGTTTTAAAATATGTAGAAATTAATAGTATACCAATTTAGTGGAACTCATCTAAAACGAATTTAAGATAATAAAAAATTCTGAAATAAGTAGAATTATTTGATACCAGTATAAGTCTTATGGTGTAACTGGGTATACAAGCATCTTGTCGAAACGATATATTTTTTTGGTCCTGTACGATTGATTACGACAGAAAACATAACCTAACCGAAACATCATAAACAATTTTCACTTTAAGATAAGTATGTGTAAGTACTGATATATGATATACTAAAATATATATGTAGTCATAATTAGTAAAAATTAAAAAAAATTTCCTTGTTTTACAATTCATAGATTCATCAATTTATTAAAAAATCAAAATATACAATTGATTAATAATTGTTTTGTTGCAAAGGCTTTGATTTGTACAGTAAAACGTTTTATTAGATCCAATATTTTGGATAATTTCTGAATATTTCATAGCTATCAACTTCATTATGGAAATTTTAGATAGAATAATTAGTCTATACTATATACAGTATATATAATTTTTAATTTAGGTTTATTAAAAAAAAAAAATCCTATAGTAGTATACTTATATTGTTAGGTATAAAAATATTATATTATATATACTTTGCTCATACGAAAAATATTTTAAATTTAGACTAAATGAACCCGATATATTTTTATTTTATAGCTTGTTAGTTAAACATGAACAAATTCGATTTTATTATTGCTTTCGGGAAGTCATAGATCAAACATTTTTCTTCGTGTTTACTCGATTATATAGTGTATATGTTGCTTCTTAGTCTTCTTTAACAGAAATTATATAATAATCTAATGTCATTATCCACTAATTAACATAATGCCACTTAATTGTTACTATAGCACGGCTTGTTTGAAAATATAAGTATAGTATTACGATTCAATCGGCGGTACCTACGCATCCTACGACAAAACCGCTCAACCCACCGATAACTGGAGTCATTCTAGTTTCACCAAATCTATACGGGTCAAGTTTTTTTTAATGACATATGTGTATAAGAACCCGTTTTAAGTGTATCCAATATGTCGTAACTGTTAACGAATAATATTGCTTTAATCTTCACAATTATTATATTTAGGTAAATAAAAATTGACTAGCTTACAAAAATACGTGTTTTCTCATTAAGACGGATATGGTTTTTGAGCCTTCTGTTTAATGTTGTGGTATGGAAAGTGAAATTATAATTCGACGGCAGCATTATTGCAAAATTAACATTTGGAGAAAGATGTTACGAGTGAAAGATTATATTACTAGATTATAATCATATATTTACTTAATGAATCCTAGAGATTAAAACTACGACTAAACGTATACGTAATTATTTTACAAAAAGTTGTCTTAGGTATTACTTATACAGCTATATGCTACATAAATTGCTACATGTATTATACTTATTTATATTAAATATACTATCATATCAAACACTAATATGATTATTGTAATATGGATACCAAGCTCCGCCGCGTGTGACCTATTGTTTATAGGACTGATTAATTTACATTATTATATTATGCTTTTATCGCAATGAAAGAAAAATAGTATTTTTCAACGAGAAATAACCGTGGACCATTCAATTAATATATGCATATAAAAGTCTGCTTTCGTTAACTTTTGATTTCACTGTAAATTATGTTAAAGAATGTGAAAATGCAGAATTTAAACGAAAAAAGATAGTTGACTAACCGGATTGTGAATATGGATAATCACAGCTATTTTTTACTTAAAATTAATAGTTTACACGATGGCATACAAAAACTTGTTTTAAATAAAATTTTGCGCCTTATTGTTAATAAATTATGACCCCCTTTCGAAACAAGTAACAAAATATTGCCGGTCGAATTTTAATCTCGGTGCATGACACTCGTTTAACTCCTGAATACATCGAGTGTACGAGAGATTGCTATTAGGTCATGTTATTAGGTGTAGCATGGGTAATTATATGCCGGCAAACACGTAGAGGATTTTTATTAAATCCTATTTAAAACAGTCGTCGGATTAAAATGCAACTCAAAGGGAACAATAATTAATCACCCGAAAAACTAAGCATGATTATATAATGACGATAGAATGTGCAAGAAAAAAAATTGCAAAAAACAAAATTCAACTAGACGAATAAAAGGTCGTATTTAAAACCCGATGAACATTCTAGTTGAAATACACTCGAACATCACAACGCCTACCATCACTAGACGTTGGATTTTTTTTCGACCGCGATACGATGAACCTAGCATATTAATATTATTACTGTTTCCAATTGCGTTATCTACGAAACAATAACAATAAAATGAATATTATTATAATTGAACAAAAAACCATGATTTCACTACACATAACCGCATACAAATGTACAGGATAGACGGGTACGTATACGTACACACTAACAATTACAATACAAGTGACGAAGAAGAGGTGCGGCGAAGAGGAACGCTAGAGTGAAAAGTAGACAACCCCAAAACCCGAACGGAATGTGTATAACCCATTGTATTTCACCTGACTGACTGGCTGTAGGGTGAACTGGGCGGGCAGGTATCCACTGCTCCGCTCTTCACTCCCGGCCGAACCTGTTTTTTTGTACGAGCACACACAAGGTGCGGTAGTATCATATTATTATTATTATTATTATTTTGTTGCGTTTCGTATCTTTCAAAACGTTACAAAGATGTTACACACTTAACGGTGAAAGAGGTGAAGAAGAAAAAAGTCACAATCAGCGGCCCTATTCATGAATGACGACTACGAGGTGTACGAAAACCATTAAAATCCGGATACACCGGTTGAACATAGTAACACCTCGAAAGTCCCTGGTAATTCTACAAAAGTATCCTACAAGAGTATGATTTGAGGGAAGGGAAAAAAATGAAAAATTCTTCATAAGTACTCACTAGAAAATTACGTAGGTAAGTCCCTTGGGCGCGCGAGTTTTTCCTCGACGATATGTCCGAACTGTAAACTATAAACCCGCAAGATACACCAAGTAACAAGCACTACGTAATAATCACGTTCGGTCACATGGCAATTTAGTCTTGAACCGGTAAGACGGTGAAAATTTAAAAAAAAAAAAAAACAAACAATTACAAAATAACAAAAAATACCGATATCGTCCACTAGTACGCTTTAAGACGACAATGCCGTAACGATATAACTTCGTCGACGACGTTTAGATGATTAATGAAATCCTCTTGGATTGTTCAAGAGCGACTGTCAACGAACGACAATGTTCACCCGTTAGCCATTGGTACACTGACTCTGCGGTGGTTCCGACGAAGTCGCGCGGCTGGCGGCTTTTCACCGGACAACCAATTACCAACTGTGCAGCGATAGTACTGCTGCGCAGAGTGTACCAACTGCTATGACGCGACCACGGCGGCGGCAACGAACACGACGGCCTCGTCGTCGACGTCGTCTTCACCACTGCGCGGGCATGTTACCGGTGCAGTTCCTCGGGATTCTTACGGCACGAAATGCGACGTTATTTTATATTATTATTATTATTATTATTATTTTCATCATTATTTTACATTTATTTTTATTTTTTTTTTTTCATTTGGTTTCGTAGATGAAATCCTTACCCGTCACGAGTAGGTAGATTTTACTACCTGCAATATTCGTCGTTTCGACGAAAAAAATTGCAAAGTTTAGAATTCTATAGGCGTGAAAGACATGTGTGTATTGTATTCAAATCACAGCTGTCATTATTCCGATACTCACGTGACATTCATGTATAGGTGTATACCAAAAGGTATTATATTATTTTTAACTGCACTACGCGTATTACGATCGCACTTATAAGTTTATGTAACGTGCAATATAAATATTTCCTTTGATTTTAAAAATATCGTAATTTATAAGTCAATCATACCTACGGTACTATAGAAAATATATAATTTGGTACATAATGTATACACGCTTACAGTATAGACCATAGACTTATTAAATTATAGTTGATCGTACAGCTGTATAATATTTAATAGTGGTGGATACCTACAATGTTTAAGAATTTGTAATTAAAAGATGCCAAAGAAGCATGTTAAATTCACCTCAAAGCAACCATTTATTATTCGACGTTGTTAATGAAAATATATAAAAAAAAGTTATGTTGCGAATATTTTTAAGGATTTTCTGGACTGAAATTACATTTTCGATTAATCAATTTATAAATTACATTTACAATTATTACCCATTGAGACAGATTTTTTAGCAACTATAGTTCATGTACCACTTAATGTTTTTACTAATCCATAAGAGTCAAGTATACTAATGTAATACTGTATCATATAATATAAAATATGTCACTTAATATAGTATCAAGTGTGCTACTCTATGTCATTGTACATACTATTAATGAACTATTTAATACTAATAAAGTTAATTTTATACTTCACTGAGTATGAAATAAGACAAATTAATTTCAATAATTATTTAAATACATTTTAATCGAATTATTAAACATGTTCCATTAATTGTTACTTATAAATTATTTTTAAAAAACATTTTTATATATTTTTTAAGACAAAAATATACAATTAAATAAAAAATAATATTTTAAATATTAAAATAGTTCATAAATGACTAGTACATTTTTAAAAATTGACAATCTTTTAAATAAAATTTTAAATAAAAGTGAACTACTAACTAAATTTTAACCGCAATAATTACTATCTGTACACAAATGTCAAAGTTTAAGCATAACCTTAATATTTACTATATTTAACAAAATATGATAAAGTGCTTGCTAAAAACTGTAAACAATTACACTAACATTGCTTTGCCATTATTTTTCTATTTATTGCAATTTTATCAAAAAGTTTATAATTTTTATCAAAGTTAAAAACTAATGAATAGATGTCAATATGTTATTATCTCTGAAAACCCTCGCACAAGAGACAACTTGGGAAATAGCCATTATCTAACCGCCGTAATTATGATAATTATTAAGACTATAATATTGTACACCTATAAAGCTGTAATGACTACTCTTCAGCGTATTGTAAATGAAAATGGAAACCCTGGGCAATATTTATTTCCTTCAATTCCATTACGATACGATTAATAGCTGAATATGATAGTTGCATGTTAATTTGAGATCGCGTCAATGAAGTATACCCATTGTTATATTTACGTGATTGACAATTGCGTTTCCTTGAAATCGGGAAACCATACAAAAGACATCAGTTTAAGTCTTAGTTTTAATAACCAAAAATCTAGCCATAGTGGTAATATTATTTTAAAAAACTATAATTATATAGTAATAAAACAATAAACAATAATACCGGTTAAAATATTGTTTTGATATTCAAAAATGTTATTTAAATTCTATTGAAAATTAAATTATTAATTATGTTAAATATAATTATATTTAACCATTACAAAATAGCCTTGGCTATTCTTTAGAAATCATCCAAATATGTTTGATTATGAAAAAACGGTTTTAAAATTAAGCTTAGTATGATAACAACTAATTATAGATATTCAACAAATATTTGGAAAAATTTAAAAACTATACTTCTCTAGCATGAAACAATACTTCTTTCTAAACAACATAAAAATAACATTGCTGTATGAATAAAGACCTCATGTGTAAAACAATTTAGTTAAGAAACCTCTAAACATTTAAGTAAAAAAAAATAAAACATATTTTATGGACACACACACACACACGTATTAAAAAACTTGACAACGATAAAATGAGTTTTTACTTCGTTCTATAACCATCTACAAATTATGTTTACAATTTTTATATCCTCAGCAATTATTAGATCTCATATAAAATATAAATTCATAATTTAAGTATAAAGTTCTGTTAATGGTCGGCAAATGATTTAATTTTATTATTCTATAAGGTATTTATTATTATTTTAGAAAATAAATTAAAATTCTATAGTTGATTTATGTTGGACGCTTCGTAAGATTACATGAACATTTTTACTTTATAGTACCTACTTTGTATTTTGTTACTGGTTAACTGGTTAAAAAAATAAGTAATTGGATCGTAATATTGTTGGATTATTTTTTCTTTAACTTACCTTCAGCCCTAGGGTAAAATACTTCGACAGAATAATAATATCTACAAGTACGGTTTGTTCAATATAAAAATATTTTTTTTTGCGTATGAGCTATACTTTTTCGTTGTTTCTATTTAATTTTATTATGGTTAAGCTACACAATAAATAATTAAATGAAAATGTATTATAATTTAGTTTAAAAGCATGTACATTATTTTGTTCTTAGTTTCATTAATTAAAAAATAAACTTATACATTTCCATGAGTTCTCTTATCCGATTATCGGTATATGACAAAGCAATTACTTATTTTTGTTGTAACTATATTTGATATAGACATTGTTTTATTTTGTTAGACTTATGAATCCGTTCACATTTTCAAAGCTACGGAATGTATGTCATTTAACAAAGAATACAATAAAATAAATAGTATTTCATTCGTTTCTTATTAATGAATAGTGAAAAGTTAACTGCAATAACTTGATCCTTAGGACAATTTAAAAAAATATACAACATACCTACAGACGCAAAAAATATCTTTTGTATTTTATATCGGTGGCAATTCATAGCCGGAAATAATAAATTTGTCTTTTTTCTTAATTTTTATTCGATCTAGAATAAACATTAATAAAAATGTTAAGGAATCATCAAATATTTATCATGGATTGTAGTACAATTATTTCTAATTATTACTTAATTTAAGATGTATTTACTTTATTTGGTTATTTTTCTGTATTGTACGCTCACTAAAATATTTACTATAAAGTATAAAAAAGTAAAAAAAAAGATTATTACATATTTTAATAATACATGTATGAGTATATTCTCATTTTAGTAAAATAATATTTACTTATACCATACACAATAGCAAGTACATTTCCCCTCATTTTAATGTATTTACGTAGATAACCAATCTAAATTAAATAAATACAATTATAAACGCAATACAATAAACAGTCATAGCATTACATTTATTAATTTTTTCCCCTTTGTTAATAAAAAAAATACCATTATAGTTTACGTTAGCCTTAGCTCTCAAATAATAATATATACAATATTCCTGTAGATATGATACAGTTTAAAGATAATAAATGCTCTGTAAACAGACTAAACTATTTGTTCCATCTTAATATCAAACATTAATAAATAAAAATGTTTTATACGTGGATTAAATACCTATAAAATATAGTTGTCTCCCATAGTAATTTCTAAGTTTCTTTAAGATTAAAAAAAATAATAATAATACTATATATTGGACTTCAACATCTGGCATATTTTTTTAACTTTTTTTTTTTATGAAGTATTAAGAATTGTGGTTCAATATATGTAACATTATCATATATTTATAAATATAATTAATAACAACTGATTAAAAAACTGACCCACTTAATTACCATACACATTCTTAATATACCCAAATGGTCAAATAAATATTAATTATAACCTCACATTATACCTCCATTTAGTAAATATAAGTATATCATAATTTAAGGTTACAGAAAGTATTCTAACTATAACTAATACACTTTAAAAGTGGTGCAGGAACTTAACGAAAAACATTTTTAATCATTTCTTTCTGCTTAATGATAATTCGTCATAGTCTGATTCTTCATAAAATATTTTTGTATTAAAAAATTATTTATTCACGTGTTTTACTTAATGATATATTTTTTTATCATAAATTAATATAACTAAAATAACACGTATCAATTATATTATATCAATGTTGTTTACAAATTTGGTAAGTGTCCTTAATGTGTCCTTAGAGTGTCTTGAGTTTTGGCCAATAATTATAGGCGTAGGCTACATTCGAATAAAATGTTAACAGTATGTAAATGTACTTTCATTGTAAATAAATTTATATCCTAGTTATAAAATTATTATAATATAGTTTATATTTTATAGAAATCAAACGCATTTATTTATTCAGAATTTTGTGCTGTTGAAAGTTCATTTTTGTGCTGTTAAAATAAAATCACGGACTATGGTTGTACCGAGGTCCGAAGAGATAATTTTACAAATGTTTTTCTTTAAATTGACAACATTAATAAACACAGAATATTTAGTAAATTATTAAAAATTAAATATTACATGTTTTATAGAACAAATTAATTAACATAATATTCTTATAGAAAAAATTATTAATTATTTTCATACTTATGCATTCCTGCGACCAGCTCCATTAAAATACCCAAAGAAACTTTAATGGGATACCGAATAAGTAGTATAAAATATTTTGAGTAGTCAGGAGGCCACAGGATAGGCAACTGCAAACGACGAACACCTATAGAAATAACAATTTTTATTCTACTTTTTTGGAAACTACTATTTTTCTTAATTTCTTATATTATTTATATTACTATATTTCTTTATATTCTTTACTCCATGTAACTTTCTTGCATACTCTGAATATGAAGTCTACGCCTATGTATGGTGTATATTCTAAGATGGAGAAATATAACATTTTATGAACATTTAATATTAAGTAAACATATTTTTAAAAGTGTCAATATCATTCACAGAAATAAAAACAATTTTATATCAAAATAAGACATTTTTATTCGATATGAGAATTCAAATTGTAAACATAATTCCAAGAATAAATTTATTATAATATATATATATATATATATATATATATATATATTTATTATCAATTATTATCAGTAATATAAATATTTCAGAAATTTGAACAATTAGCGAAGACTAGGAATTATATCCTCGTCTCTTTTTAATCACCTATGTAATGGGTGTATGTATTATTATTATACATATGAAAAAATAATAAATCATAGCGACTAAGAACTATTATAGGAAAAGCTAATTTTTTTACAATGTTCATTTGTATTTCAAATTGTATGTGCTTATAAAAAAAAGTGATTAATTACAGATTTTTGAAATTGGCTAAATATTAATTTATTTTTTGAGTAACCTTGAAATAACATTCTTTACTTAATAAATAAATTAACAATATTCATCACAACAAATAAAGGAATACGTCGTGAAATTAATATATTTCGCCATAATTGCAATATGTTATTCACGAATATAATTAAATCCTTAGAATCGTGAAAATTTAATTATAGTACACAACATTAAATAACGAATAGATATAGTATACATTTCACTGGAAACTTACAGTATTATTGTAATTAAAACTATAAAATATTATTATAATTGATAACTTACTAATATTAAACAATAAAATTAATATGTCTTATGGGTACACAAAACACGCAATAGGTAATAAGTGTACTCCGTTTGGCAGTTTCAAATTTAAATTTAAAATCATAAATGTATTACTAGGTTATAGACCTTTTAGGTGTATGTATAATAATAGGCCATATAATATAACAGTTAAATTGATTAAACAATGACATATACTAAGATTTTAGTCTCGATGATAATGAACTCTTAAAGTTGTAAGTGCTAATGGATATTATTGGGCCACTGTAATTATTATCGCCGAGAGAAGACTACGATACTTCATAGTGTAAAGTGGAATGTAATTGAGGTATGAAAATATAATGTGTTTGTAGAGCTATATTATACAACTGATTAATGACATTAAAGTTGCAATTATTGTAACATCCATTTACCTTTTACCATTAGCCGATAAATAAATACAGTTTTTTTATGTTCAGAATCTTATGAAATTTTTTTTTTAATTTTTTTTAAAAATAATGAAGCCCTTTATTTCGTTGCTTCGTTTCAACCTTTTAAAAGATAATTTTTATCGTTATGATCGTTAATGCACCATAGGATCACAATGATACACTTACCTAGTGTCTTGTGCATTTGAAGATCGAATTTTTTTTATATTAAATCAAATTGTATCTTATATATTTTAAACTATAAATTATTAATTTTGAATCAGTGCGGAATAATAAAACAGCAAAAGCTGCGTATATAAAAACCATGATTATGGTTATGGTTTGATTGATCGTGCGTAATTTATAACTCATTCCAATGCTGATCATAATTTGATGAATTTTACAATTCTAATCAATTAATGATCTCAATATAATATGTTATATTCTACGAACATGATTGTACATTAACAAAATGTATACATAAATGATACAATTCAAATATTATGTGCTGTACATTTACCAATTAAAATCATGCATCATTTTTAGAATACAAATTTTCATTTTTTATTTTACATATTTTTATAAATAAAACTATTGTTATAAATACTGGACTAATTATAATTTCTTCATATTATTAATATGAATATAATATTAATTTATTCCATTTATGTGTGTCGAATATAATAACAAATGAATGAGCAAATAAGCAATTTTATGTGTTTATTTTATGTTTTTATTCACATTATGAAGAAAGTATTTAATTTTAGAATGCACAAACTATAAATTTAATCAAATGTACATATATAATATTATAAATTTTCAGAAGCAAACTTATATATCAATAACATAATAAATTAGAAAAATTACAGATAAATAATTTAAGTTTCCTGCAGTTTTACACTTATTTTATTATTAGTTGTTACCTGTGTTAATATTATACTTTCAGCTTTTATCATAATCAAATATCTGTTCCGTTCTGATATTTTAATAATAAACTGCTTTTTAGCATCCTTGATATTTTTAATACTGCGCAGTTGACACATAATTTAATTTTAAAATAATATTCTATCGAACAGCTATACATAGTATATACTTAATTAAACGTTAATAGTATTAATATTTTTGTTTCGTTTCTTTACGTTTTCTGAATATTTGATGACCGACAACCCAATATTAAATATTTTCATCACGCTTCATAAATGATTAATGAGTATTTTTTTATAATTAATACCTAATAAAATATAACAACATTTTTAAAATATTTCATGAAATTTATGTAATGAATTTACTTAAAAAGAAATTATTAAAATTGGTACATCAACCAGTAATGAAAAAAAGTTTATAGTTATGTTTTTTTTTTCATGTAACATTCCTACAATAGGTATTCCCTGTTCTTGTGATCATTAAACTAGTATAATTTAATTTTAAAGTTATTATTTATATGTAAAAAAAAAAAAAAACATTTTACTTTATCGACTATTTGATGCGTTTTTTGCTGATTCGGGAAATTCTATATTAATATATACATTCAGCGCATAATCGTTATGGTGACGTTAGCTTCTTGTCTATGACAAAACAGAGATTTAAAATGCTTATAATCTAAGTAAAAGCTTACACCATTAAATATGTAAAATACAATAATCAAATTATTTTCAATCTCAGCTGATAATACTATAAAATGAACTGTGACCTATCGACAAGAAATCAAAACAACTATTTTGAACATGACTGCACGTCACAGGCTATAAAAATAAACATAAACAATTATTAAACAATACAAAACAAACAGTTTTGAGGGATTGAATCATTTTAAAAAGTGATAAATAATCCAACTCACGCTTAAAATAATTAAACACAAAATACTACTTAGGAATATGAAATGGGACGGTTTACAAAATGACAAAAAGAAATATAATCGTCTCTTAACGTTGACATTCATCATCTGCTTTACAATATGACCAATAATTATATAGGGGCCAACGGATCAGGTTTTAGGTTATATTTAGAGTAAGAGGGAAAATAATACAAAATAGCTCAAACAATTCAATTCAATTCGAATATAAAATTATCTAAAAGTTATCGAATATTCATTATTATCCCTAGAAAGGATATGAGTAAGTTATAGTTATCCTTATAGATACGTTTATTATATTCAACTTTGACTGATATTTTATAACAATAAAAAATAAATGCCAACTGAGGCAATGATAAACATAATGAACTATCTAACTCAACGAATACGTGAACTATATGAGTAGTTATATATATAATTGATCTAAATATTAGTATCTTCTTTATAGTCAACTTGATTATTGAAACAATAATATATTTAATTAAATATTTGATCGTTATAAGTATTGTTTTTGAAATAAAAATTATTTGAAACTATTATTAACTGACAACATTAATTTAGTCAATATCTAAGACTTAACATTAATAAATACAGTAGGTAAATTATACATGCTATATTATAATATATATATATTTATAATCTCTTCAGGAAGTACCCCAGTAGCTCTCCCCATCAATTACGGTACTGATAATATCTCTCATGTTTAGTTTCTCCTTGTAACAGGTATACATACAGTAGGTAATGACATTGTTCCTAATTTATAAGTACTAATACATTCATGTTTTTTTTTCTCAAAAACTAAACTGATAGTATTAATAAAAATTAAATTCGAAAGAGAATGTATACACAGTTTGTTTGTATATCTTAAATTAGCAAAAAGACACAACTATACACATATGTTATGTCAGAAACCCAGGAAATTGTACAATCATTAAAGAGCAATATTATAATAATAGGTTCGATAATAGAACATGTAAAAAACAAAATTATATTTCCAAGAATGTAATATTACATCGAATTTCTTGAGTACTTTCTTTTTTATTTGAAAATTATGATTATTGAGCATTCATTACCCAACCTATATAATTTAAAATTATGCTTATAACGACATAATAAGCTTAACTTTTATTATTATTTTACCTAAATACGATATGTAAACATTCACATAAATAGCAGACATACAACAAAATATGAATTATAATTAATTGTTTTCGAAACCTTTGTAGTAACTTTATATACATAACCATAAATATTAAAATATTCTATACTATATTAGTATAGTCAAATAGTTACATTAGACAAGTTTCAAATATTAAACTTGAGAGATTAAAAATTCTGAGATACAGCAGATGATGAAAATACTTAGGGAGAGTTAGGTGTTTCTATTTAAAAATAATGATACCCAATTGTTCGGAAAATGACTATTTAATCAAAACACTATTTGCTTAGTGTATACAAACAAAAAGTACTCATCATCTAATCAATTACATATATGCTAGAACATTTTAAATATTTAGATAAAACATAAAACTCGATATTAATAATATTAAACAAAAACAGTGCAAAAAATACAAAATTATTTATTTTATCAAATTATATAAAAGTAAAAAATGTACTTACTAGAAAACATTACAATATCCTTTACGGTTTGTTTCTTAATTTTTTTTATATATTTCATAGGATTTATTTATTTATAATTTTCAATCTGAAAATTATAACACTGTAAATAATTTTTAGTACATTTTTATTATCAAAATTTCTTTTTATGAATCTCTCAAAATCGTCTTCGTAAAACTAATATAATAATTAACTTACTAAATATAATACTTAATATAATATTCATATTAGAGAGCTCAAGGCTATAAGTTTGATACAATTAAAATTAATGATGAGTAATAAAAAAAAAATTGTAATAATAAATCAAATTTAAGACGTAACTAAAAAATTAAGATATTACAATATAGTTTATAAAATACAATAAATAGTAATTCAATTATGATAAGTATCTTTAAAGGTAAAGGAATGTCAAGGACAATACAAGATTAAAATACTATTGACGTAAAAAAGAAAATGTCAAATATGAAGTTAATTAACTACAATTGATAAAGTCAATATTATGTTATTCTTCAAATGTTAATGTCAATAAATAAAGTTAAAACAATTTTAACTTATATAAAATAAATTGATATTACTGCGTTGTTAAGTATTTAATGGCAATATAACATTGTTAAACATTCATTTTTAGTATCTTATTTATTAATTATTTACACGTATATCATCCATTGCTTTTATGATATTCATAGAACCATGAAGTATAAATAATTCTAGTATTAATAATATATTTCGTAAGTGATCACTCAAATCTATATATTTATTTATTGTTTTTAGAGAAATTATAAATAATTATATATTATTCTCACAATATCATCAATTTTTTACTCTTTTTTTTCTTTTTCGTAACACGAAATTATATTATAATTTAAACTATAATTACATAAAATATATTACAATTATGAAAAAAATTATAAAAAATAATTGATAGACAAGATTGTTTTAACATAAGAGATACAGAAGCATAGTGTTTTGCAATTTGATTTATTTTTTTCGTGTTATATAAATACATAAATTACTATTGTAGATGTTACTACGTTAACAGTTTGAGATACTTCAAAGATACTTCAAGCACATGAAAATTACAGCCGTTTTTGTAATATAGTTTAGTGAACTCATAATACAGTAAAACCTGTGTATAATGGACAGTTGGGAGACCAAAATAATTGTCGGTTATAGACAGATGTCAGTATTTCAAAAGTCAAACTAATCTACAAACGTATGTGTTTAATGAAAAATGAAAATGTATGTATATTATATTGTTATATTATTATAATACAATTATTATATTAAACAAAAACATTATACATTTTATTTTTATATTATATATATTTCGTATTGATGTTTGTTTTTTTAACTTCGATTTGGTCATTTCTAGCTCGTGATGAATAATACATTTGTTCACCTGTGAAAACACTTTTTCATTACCTTCATTCCAATAAAACTCTTTCAGACGAATAAACTATTTAAAAGCTTTTGAATAATTTTCAAACGTCTTCATTTCAGAATTTTCTGGTTGATCATCATCAGTTGTTGGTTATCATTGGCTTTCACGGGATTTAATTCAATGTGAATGTTATCTAAAACCATTCATATAATATTACAATTGGATTTGAAATTAAATTTTTATCCGTTATGAAATCACCCGGGTAAAATATTAGTATCCATATCCGTAAAAAAAGTCTATTATAGACAGGTCAAAATACATTGGAATACAAATCTTTTTATCGGGACTTGGTAATTTTGTCCGTTGAAAGAGGTATCCGTTAAGTCAGGTTTCACTATAATAAGATTTACAAAACAAATACTAAAATACATTTTAATTAATCGTGTTCTACAATAAAACATGATTTTTTGAATAAAATATTTTTAAAATAATTGAAAAAGAAATTTAAACTGTATAAAAATTTCCTTTGAATGTAAAAAAAAAAAAAAAAACTATATAATTATTATTTCGAACTATTATTTTTCTATTATTAACAATATATCCTTGTAAGTATGATAAGGAAGTACTTGTTTTTAATATTTAACAATCATTTACTAGGGGGAAAAATAACAATATTACTTTATTTTCAAACTGCGGCAACGTGCAGTTTAATGATCACAGATTATTATCATAGTATTATGCAGGTTACGAAACATAATTATTTTATATGAATTTTCATTTTTTTTCTCTCTTCGACAATCGTGAATCGACTATAAAATAATACTAATCGTAAATGTGCGCATACAATATTTATAAAATCATATATAGCTGTCTGAATAGTTATGTGACTTGCTAGAATACGTCGAGTACGTGTTATTTCCTCCGAGCTATTAGTCATCACATATTATTATGTGTACGATCGCACACATTCTCTCGATGAATTTCCAGATCATTTGGGAATTATTATATTTCGGTATATTATAATGATACACGTACACGTGTTGAACAGTTCCTGTCGATAATACGAACGTACATCATCGATCACTCACTTGTATACTTATTCTAACGTACTACGAATTTTACGATAACCGATACATTTTTGATACATTTTAATACGTCCCGTTGAACGGGGGTGATGTCCGGTTGTCGATTCGTTCAGGCATGGCATGGCGTTCATACAAAACATTATTTTAATAATGTAGGTGTGTAATGTCGAAATTAATGTACGAAACTGCAGTCAACTACAGAAGCTGCACTTTTTCTGAATCCAGAAAAAGCGATCCTAAGCGTTTAATACGGATGCCCATCATCGCCACAATAACAACAACAACTGTACAGTAGTAAGACAAATATCAACAAAAAAAAATATAAAAAACCGCCTTAAAAACAAAACGGTCGTGTGGAACTTCATTATACGCTCTGCAAATAATTACACGTTGCTATGATTTTTGCTGCAGTCACGTCATGATAAAGTGTTATTTAAAATGGTAATAGCTAGATTACATGATGCTAACGGAAGAATATATCATTTAACTGCGGATGAATTAGGTACTAAGATGATAAACAAAAAAAAATATCTTCAACCGCCACGAGCACCGTACTGGGGCGTTAAGATGAAAGATTACTGTATCGTATTATGGTACACACGTATAGAGATTATAAGTCAGTAATGAGACTTATGAGAGTTTGTGGTTATATCATTATCTATACCAGTCGGATGGCGGCGGGTATTTTGCCCGCGAACGTTTATATGATGAACACCGGGTACTATGTAATAATAATACAGTAATAGCATACGTATATTGTTTAGGTTGTAGTTGTGTGAAGAATTAGAAAGTGTTAAAAGTTTTCATTATTTTTATTTCATCATTATTTTTTAATCGGTTAGACAATCGGCTCTCGTGCACGCGCTATTATACAAACACACGTAATATGCGAAGCGTAAACGCACATTAGTATTTAATACAATATAATGTATATATATATTTATATATTTATATTCATTTCATTTCATTTCGATCCGCATATACACTTATTATTATGTTTAGGGTTCGCAGTTTACACGCTATAAAGTCATTCAGAGGTACGGGTATTAAATCGATCGCATTACACCAAGGGACGTTCTGCGATGTGATATTGTGATACGAAATTAGTATACGTTGCGTATGGATAAACGAGTCGATAAGCCATCCGTCAAGCCCGGGAGGCAAGAACTGCGTTATAAGTTCATATAAGGTCCACGTAGCTTCGCCTAGACTTATGCCAAGTGCCATCACACTTGAGCTGAACACAATCGGCTCACGATATAAGACAGATCGAGCTTAACAAATAATGCAGTTTATCACCTGCTCCGTAGGTAAATAATATGTGTTTCGGTACGGGCGAAGTACACGTTAGGAGATAATATAAAGGAGATCGGAAGTCCAGCAGACGTTGAGTAGACAGACTGCAAGGGTCCCTATTTTTAGAAATATCATGCAAACGAACGTGCCGTGCCAATTTGATGTCTTACGCCAGTAAATTTCCATCGCGTGAAAATTGTACGCGACCCATTGATAAAAGAAATTTGATAGATTTCGTTATTAGCACTTCATTTCGAAGATTCACAACTGTCAGTTTTTTACAAATGTTTTTTTATAAAAATATAAATGCACGTACTATGGAAAATATTATGTCTCACACCAGTGGCGCAACTTGATAATAAGGGGCCCATGTGAAAATTTCTGGACTGGGGCCCTTACCTAATAGTAAAAATAAAAAACAGTCATACGTTGTTAATATATACCTTTTAATATATTTTTATAAAATATCGTTTTCTTTTATGTCATGGTTAATATAATTTATTGTTATTTATGTATTTAATATTATAGGAATAATATAGTAAGAATATCGTATATGAGATTTTTAATCTAGGGCCCCTTAAGACCGGGGGCCCCTGTGAATTGCAACCCAACACTCCCGATAATTGCACCACTGTCTCACACATATTTCGACAGAAAATTTAACAGTAGAATAAATATAACTGTATAAGCATATCGATATGCTATAATAAGAAAAATATATGCATTGTACTAATTTACGAACATTTAATAATCACAATTATAGACATCTTCAGATATGCATTCAGAAACAAACTCTATGAATTATAATACCATTTAAAAATGAGTTCATTTAACGTTTTCTGTCTATTGTCGGGAAACTTCTGATTCTATATAATTTTTATTCACTATTTTAAGTAATAAAATAAGTTATGATAGTTGTTCGGTTATTTTATGATAAAATGTAAGAAGTAAATAAATCTTCCAAACGGCAGTTGGTTGTCTTTGAATCTTTTTATAGCACATTTAAATGTATAAAAAAAAATTATGTTATTTTAAATCTAAATAATATCCGGTATAAAATTTAATTTTTAAACAAGGTGATTAAAATATACCGTGATTTGCTATAATATTCTGTCATCTGCGTAAGAAAACTATTCTAACGTATGCATTGTAACACGTCGATTAATTTAATTATAATAAGACTTTTTTAAAAAGTAATTTTTGTATAATGAAATTATTTAAAACCAAATATTCAAAATAATTTATAGAAATTTGATGCACACCTTTTTAAACACAATTTTTGTTGAACGAACGTAAAAAAAAAAAAACCGGATGGGCCTCGCTCTGCTGTACAGTTAGGGGTGGAGTGCACCTCACTTATAGGATAGGTCATTATTATAATGGATTTGTTAAATTTGAATGCAATGATAGATATCATTGTATACGAATAACGATTCTGAACGGAGTTCATATGTTTGTCTAGGATATAATACATTGTTATTTATAAACATTGTAAAAAGTATATTTTATTTTGAAACGATAAATATATTTTTCAATTAGGATGGGTTGGCAGTTGCATACAGCGATATAGTTTGTCAGTCTAGAACATTCTACATTTTATTATATTTTACATGTAATTTTATGTCAATATTCGATGTTCAAACGCTTATAAAAAAAAATTGTGCCTATGGATTTTAATAATTTTTAATTGACATTAAAAACTACTTCTGTGGAACCTTCGATTAAATTTTCAAGTATTTTGTAGTAGCCAAATTTTTTTTATCTCCGATTATAAAAATAAAATGTAAAAAAATCGAATATTTTAAATGCCTATAAGTGGCTTAAAAATCAATATAATATTTTGAAAAAAATATTGCATAAAATAAATACCAATCTTAACAGCTGGTAGAAATTTCAAAAATCTGTGACTTATACTTTTTGAATTATAACTAATATTTAAAATCGTCTGAGAATAAATCGCTATTTTATGCAATTTCGTAAATATTTAAATTTCAAACAGTCATACAATTTTTTCCTCTTAGTCCGGTAGAAATTTTTTTTAAAGATTTTTTTAGAGTAGCTCATAGATAACCTAGTGTTAACATTTTGAACCTTAAGTATGAGCAAAAAAAATTTTATGAATTTTTATCTACAAAATAACTTGCAAATCATCGTGATTTTTACATATTTCGTATAAATTGGAACTTTGAGCACTTATAAAAAAAAATTGTGACTTACGATTTTAGATGTTTTTTTATCAGTTAAGGAACAACTTATAAGAAACCTTGTATTAAATTTTCAAGATTTTCTGGGCAGCCAAAAAAATTTTATCGTTATTTAAAAAAAAAATACTTAAAAAAATTGAAAATTTCAATTGTCTATTAATAGCTTAATAAAAGTCAAAATACTTTGAAAATTTAATGGTGTATAGAGAACGCTAATCTAAACATTTGGTGAATATTTCAAGTATTTACATCGATTAGTTTTTGAGTTATAGCAAAATAAAAATTTGATTATGTCGAAAACTGGTTTTGCGTAAAAACTCCCGTTTTTCCCAAATTTTTTTATGGTTTTTTCCCGTCGCATTTAAAAAATATTGGAAATTTTTAACTTTTGACCCCCCAAAGTACCAAATAGATTCACTTTTCTTTCAGAAAAGTTGCTACATAAGGCAATCGAAGCATTTTTACTGCCCCAAATCGTGTCGACAGACACAAAAAAAAAAAAAAACACACATCATTGTAAAATCAATACATTCTTCACTCCGTTCAGAATCTAAAACGAAAATGTGAGAACGTAGACCTCAAGTAGACTTAGCGATAAATTTAATTTTTTTTACAAATCTTGTATATATAATCCTTATTTTTTAATATCGTCAAGAATTTTTGATCTCACAAAATCAATGGACATGAAGTACAATTTATAATATCACGCGTGTGGTAAAAAGATACAGCGAGTCACAGTAGCAAATTTCATTAAATTTTTTTGGTAGTAGTGTGCATATTTTGTATTATTGATATTATCAAATTATTGTATTAGATTCTGAACGGAGTGATGGAATCTATTGGTTTTACAATGATGTGTATTTTTTTTTTTTTTATTTTTTTTTAATTTAATTTTTTATTTTTGTGTCTGACGACACCTTTTTTGGCAGTAAAAATACTTCGATTTGCTTAAACAGCAACTTTTCTCAAAGGAAAGTGAATGTAGATGGTACTTTGGCAAGTCGAAAATCCAACTTTTTCAATACTTTTTAATAAAATCGAAAAAAAATGATAAAAAAATTACGAAAAACCGGGAAATTTTACGCAAAATCACGTTTTTACAAATTACATTTTTTTTAAATGCTCTAACTCAAAAATGAAAAACCGCAACAACTTAAAATTTTCACCAAATCTTTATATTGACGTTTTCTATACATGGTTAAGTTTTCAAAGTATTTTGACATATTTTGACTGATTTATAAACAATTTAAATTATCGATTTTTGTAAAATTTTTGTTTTTAAACATCTATAAAATTTAATTGGTTGAACGAAAACTCTTGAAAATTTAATACAAGGATTATAATAAGTTAAACTTAACGTAACTAAAAAATATCGGTGATCGGTTTTTTCAAATTTTTTTTATAAGCCCTTAATGCTCAAATTTGTATAAAATGTGTAAAAATCACGAGAATTTGTAAGTTATTTTGTAGATAAAAATTCATAAAATGTTTTCTGTTCATACTTAAGGTTCAAAATTTGAACACTAGGTTATCTATAAGCTACTCTTCAAAAATCTTTACCAGATCTACCAGACTTAGAGGAAAAAATTTTATGACTGTTTGAAATTTATATATTTACGAAATTGCATAAAATAGCGATTTATTCTCAAACGATTTTAAATATTTGTTATAATTCAAAAAGTATATATAGTATAAGTATATAAGTATATAAGTATTACATAAATCCATTAAGGTTTTATTATAATAACTACATGCATTGTTTTTAAATAATTTAACTATGTCGCTGTATGCAACTGCCAACCTATCCTAATTGAAAAATATATTTATCGTTTCAAAATAAAATATACTTTTTACAATATTTATAAATAACAATGTATTATATCCTAGACAAACATATTAACTCCGTTCAGAATTGTTATTTGTATACAATGATATCTATCATTGCATTCAAATTTAACAAACCCATTTTAATAATGACCTATCCTATAAACGAGGTGCACTCCACCCCTACTGTACAGCAGAGCGAGGCCCATCCGGTTCTTTTTTATATTAATCGAAATAAGTATTTAAAAAATGTTTTAAATCATAATTAAATAATAAAAAATAATTCACTATATTATAATAACTATAAAATGTATTGTACTATAATTATAATACATTTAACAGATGGCCCACGATTGAAAAAAAATATATATTATAGAATCATAACTAATAACTATATTAATTACCAAGGCTCGGGAATTTATGCACATGCATATTTATTTGAAAAATAAATAGAAGAGTTTGGATTTATTACAAATGTGTTTCGTAATACTTAGGTTTTACATTTTTTTAATATTATGTTTTACATGCAATTACTTCGGTTTTTCCGTAAATTCAAATCTTATATTTTATAATATTTTAAGCTTCGGCGGATATTTATTAAAAAATGTTAGTAAATCTTTAGGTATCGATGGGCCACGGGTGTGTGAAACGAGTTTTTATTATGTTCGGATAGTAGTATCCGCTGAATATATAATTTTTATTAGTTTAATATGATGAACGATAAATTATCATTATTATAGTTTAATTTTGATATGTGATGTGGTCGCACTGTTCATATTCATATTACATCCTTATTAATTACAATTAAAAAATAAATATCATATGGGCATAAAGGAATCGCATAACAAGCGATTGAGGAATTCGGCAGTTACATAGATATATTTTTTGCTGACAATCGCATATTATTTTGTGTGATCTAAGAATGGAAATATAAACGGCAATATTGTGTTATACAAAGTATATAAAATCTGAAAAATATGTAAAAATGGTCAAATGGTAATTCAATAAAAAATACGAGTATAAAAGCAATTGATTATGCAAACTAAAACAAACAAAAATTATTAAACTCAATATGAATATAATATATTTTATAGAGCAGCAGTTCTAAATAATTTTGAGGCCGCGACCCCCCTTCTTATGTCACCAAAATGTTATCGTAAAGAATTAAAAATGTTTATTATATTATTTTTTAATTATAACGAAAATATCAAATCGGACGATTTCAACGTACAGAATATATAGTGATGAAATTAGTCGAATTCCTGTATAATCGCAATGATACGAGCGATTTTCGCCCGTGTGAAAATAAACAAATTCGATCGTTGTCGGTTCGATACTGTGTTTCGCCTGAAAACAATCACGCTACCCATTCATGTATAATGAAACAGCATTGTACACCCGGGGACACTGCACGAAATGTGGACAATGCGGTTAGTTAGCAATAACAATCTTTGCCCTTCAGCAGTTCCCCTGAAAACGTGGCTGATGCTACCTAATATGCAATTAAAATGTACGTGAAAAATTATTCGGTTCCGTTGAAGCGACGATGACCGACACGAAAGCGTTACAAAAACGAAAAAAAATTCAAAAAAAAGAAAAGAAAGAAAGAATCCCTACGGAATATTTGAAAGAGAAAAAATCACATATCTCTTACAAGCACGCCCAGTATTTATTAATTTGTACAACAACGACCTGTGTCAACACACGACCAGATTATTACACGATTATTGTCAACAATATTTTGAATTATCTATGCAAATTCGAGCGAAAGAAACGACACGCATGCATTTTTCTTTTTTTCTGAAAGAATCGAAACGGCAAATACATGTCTTCGAATCGCCGCTAATATACGCCGGCGATATGACGTGAACACACCCGAAGAGAATATCAATTTACACACGATATGGCATTTTAGTTAATTTACCGAACAAATTTTAAATGTCACATGTTAAAATACTATCTCGTTTCGTTCGTGTACAACGGTCATAATTTGCAGGAGTGTCTGTTTATATTTGACATTATTTCGACAAAAAAGTTAGCGAACGACACACTGTGTAATATTATATTTCCGAAAAGTACGCAATTTTTTCTGTAAACCATGATGATATTGTGATACCACGCAAAGGCTAAACGAAGTATTGATTACATCTCAAGGGCATATGTATTAATTAGTTAATTACGAACTTGGACGAGTATCTCGGGTTGTTGCCTTCATCGTGTATTGGCTGACAAATATTTATCAAATCCCTATTTTCAATTATTTAAAATAACGTTTCTATTTCTAACCTAGCGACTCACACAAGGCCAATATATTAATTTACAACAACTGAAATATAAATGTACTTTTTTGGTATTCTGATTAGGAATGCTTATGATGAGTCTGTTTTATATTAGCTTAGAAAAAATAGTTAATTAGTGTTAATTAGTGTTAAGAGTATATGTTAATAGTATTCTATAAAAAAATTTACTTTTGATACTTCGATCTTTTGAATTAATGATATAGATAAAAAATCATTTTATGTTTTATGGTATGCACTATATTGTTTTTTTTTTAGTCTCCCTCCATAAGTTTTTTTTGCTCTACCTGATGATTTTGCCCAGAATACAGACAGTCTGATCATACTTAATTCAACTTCATTGATCTGATTTCGGTTTTTTTAGATTATTTCGCATGTTTCATACAACAGGCAGTGGCGTATTTACGGGGGGCCTATGGGGGATAGATCCCCCCTCGACCTTTTTTTTTATATAGGAAGTATATAAATAATTGTCTCATTTTCTGTATTTCTCAAGTATGATATTACTTTTAAGTATGTCTGCTTAGAAAAAAAGATTTTAAAAATGTATATTATGTACGTATTTATGATCTTATGGGTGTATTATTAATTATTATATATTTCATCCCCCCCTATCAAAATTCCTAAATACGCCACTGACAACAGGATCCGAAGGTATTAGCATCTAGTTAAATATGTCAGTACTTTTATTGATTCTTGGAGTTTTTCTCGAGTGATATCTTAATGTTTTATAGTATTATGGGAGCTTTCTATTAAATTTTTTGACAGTTACCTTACTAGTAAAGGTAAAGATTTATCTGCTTTGTATAATAATAATTTATGAACAGTGGCACTCATTTTACACTCACCACAAAGTGAAATAGCTATTTATGCTATTTCAATGCAATACTTTTTAAATATTTTAAAGACTCTGGAATTATTATTTTTTTAAACTATGAAGAAATAACTACCTAAAGTCTATAACATTTAAAAAAATGCTAATATGTGACAAAGTTAAATGAAAATAATGCGCTCAATTTCACAAAAGGGGTAACAAGTGGATATGCATTTTACATTTTTGACTTTGTTACAAGATTATATTTTGAACATGTCAAAAAAATCGGTGGGACCTTATGGATTTTGAATTATAACTTTATCTTAAGTTGATATTATAATATATATATTTTTAAGCAAAAACAATATTTTATAAAATATACATTACATTACACACATATGTTATGTTAACAATAGTTAATGTGTATTAAAGTACATATCTGATGCTTCAATGTCCATATCGAAAAATTTGTGATGTTACATTTTATAATGAGCAAATCGAGTGTAATATTTTTACATCAAAATCCACGCGTACGCGATAACGGTATGGGTTGCTCGAAATATAACCAGATATAAGTGCACGCATAAGCTATTATGTCGCAATAAAAAAATAAACTATAATGATACATTGTGGACTGGTTTATAGAAAACATCTCACAAGTATTGAAAATTACTTTAAAGAAAATGTTTTTTGTCGTCGTCAATTGAAAATGTAGTTTTTTATGCGATTGTGCATTTTATCGGGAAACGGAAACTTTTGCACAACTACGTATTTACATGAATAACGTAACCGATAAACAAAGGTCACTCCCTAATGTGGCTGAGGGGACAACATTGATGAGATATAATAATAATATCTAGTTATGATTACAACGATCAACCTGTATTGCACTATTATTATAATTGATTGATTCTTAGCGATTTTCAAGATCTACCATCAAAAGTTTAAGTAATAATGGTACAATTAAATATAAGTATCGGTTTTTTTTTTTGTAAATTTTTTTTAAACTCCTACTACTCACCTATATCAATTTTACTACATTTAAACCTAATATACCTATAAGCACATGATTATGTATAATATTTGGTTTTAAATAATTGTGCAATACAAAATGTATTGGTATATACGTTTAGATAATTAGTATTTACTAATTATACCTTATACGTATGTGATATTATATGTAAATATAGATAATTATATTGAAGATTAATAACATGTGCACAATAAAAAATAATGTAATGTAAAAATACATTCCATTTATATTATAATTTATTACTCCATTATTAATTAATATGGCGTTTATTTAAAGAATTGAAAGCAACATTTTTATTCTCATATTCTATTTATTATATTAATTTTCCGATTAGGAATTTTGGATTCAAAATAACTAAGCAATCTAACAAACTAGTGTCATTATTACTACTTATTTTTTTTTATCAATTAATTTTCAAAAATTATAATAATCTAAAAATAAATTAGTATTCATATACATATTATAAAATATAAATTATGCCAACAATTCTCGACAGTTAGCTCTTTGAAAACTGAACTACAAACAAATAGTTAACACACTAGTTTAAAAGTAATAATTATTCATAAAATCATTTTAGAAATAGATATTGTCTATAAACTATGTTTTAAGGTTTTTAAATATTTTTTCGCTAATTCATTTTAAGTTGTTATTTTCGTTAAGAATAAATTAGAAATTTTACTACTTTGGTATGGTAAAAATAATTGAGCTTTTATGTATATTTTATTTTTGTCTTTTCTATAACTTAAATGGTATTGCATGAACCAAATTTTAAACTAATATCTGTAAATACCTTACATATTAATGCTCGCTCATTAGTCATTAAATTTTATGTAATACAATTTAAGCTTTAATACACTCATATAGTAATTATATGTATGATTCATCAAACCATAACAACATTAGATTCCTTTTTACTCGACTACGAAAGAAGGAGAATAATGAGTTTCGATGTAATGCATGTATGTATATACGTTCCCACTTACCACTTAAACTATTGGACCGATTTCGATAAAACAAAAAATAAAATATTCCGTGAGCTTCCGATGATGTACTTTGCCAGACGTGTAGCTAGGAATTTCAAAGAAAAGTTGTTATTTAATATTAATTGACATAATTATACACATAAAACTTTAGCTTTATTTTTGTAAAACGCATTACAAGTGAATAGATAATGGTTTATGAAAACATTTTTTATTAAAATTTAAAATTTTTTATCTTATAAATGTATAATATATATAATATAACATAATTATTAATAAAAAAAAGGTTTAAAATTATAATTAATGCCAGGTCCTACTTTACTGCTTTACACTATTGTTATCGTAATAATTATTATTATTTTCGTTTTGATAAATAAACGGATAATGATGCATCTTTATTTTTATAAGACATAAATGTACTTCAGCTGGAAGGGGGGTGTTACTACACCTATAACACCCCCCCCCAGGCTACGCCCCTACACTTAGCTAAGTTTATTAATTGCTGGAAGTGAAATTTAATTTATGTACTATTGCTTTTTATCGCACTTGCTCCGGCCGTTATCAATTGATAACCTTCATTGTTTATTGCCACCGGTGTCAATCCTGTTATGCCATAGTATTATAATATTATACAGTGATCATAAGCTACCTGTAATCAATTATGCATCATATGATGAAAATTCAACGAATTAACTCGTTTAAGAAGCTCACAAAATTATTAATTAAAAAACATTTTTTTAAATTTGTATATTAAAACCAGACTACGGGAAAAATTACGTAATTAATAAACCAAAAAAAAAAAAAAAATTAAGTATAATAATCTAAGCAGAGAAAAATGTATACATGATTTATATTAGTAATAATAAGTAAACATGAAATTCTGCTGCATTAGTCGGGTGCTCTTTGCAGTTCAACAATAATAATTACATGCGTAATATGACCAAATCCAAAATCAGAAGACCCATTTAGTAACTATAAAAAGACAATTCTTAAAATTAAAAAGAAATTAATTTTTATAAATGCTCTACATGTAACTCATCTTTAAAACCCCAGACAGAAGTTAAGAAGTCGGTGAGTTACATTTTATAGATTTTTAATCAAAATAAGTGATCAATAATTAAATCTACTATCTAAGTCGTAGGACTTAATATTTACACATTAATCGTTAAAATAACTGTATAAAAAGTGAATTATTTTCAAAACTAAAAAATAAGTGTACAAATTACAGAAATTACAAATATTGATCGAAAACTTGAACACTTACATTATATGCACATTAATATTGGCAGTAAACATACGAGTTATAACTTATTTTAATGCATGTTAAAATAAAATTCAACTTATTTAAATGGTATTGAAAATAATTTAACTCCTCAGCACCACATTGTTTGAAAATTAATAAGTTTACTAGGAAATATGAAAATACAATAAAAACATCTAAACAATCTATTTTTTTAATATTTAAATAATTTAGTAATGCATGCAAATAACTATTATTACAAACTATACGTTTTTAACCGTATAAGGAAAAAAAAACAGGAAAAAAGTAGAAAAATCTAAATAAAAAAACACCAAATATGATATTATAAATCAAATGAATAATTCAAATAAAAAAAAAAATGCAATTCTTCAAATTTATATTTGTGTTAAAAAATGATAATTGTTTCATTTGCATATAAATACAGTATTAATGTATTATTAAAATCTAAATTGCCTTGTTTATCATTCTTACAGAACTTAATATGTAAGCAGTTTTTATTCTTATTTTTTGGTTTTATTCATTTTAATATCTACAATATAATTATTATTTTGATATAAACTATTTTTAATCGATTTTGTTTTTTAATTCAGCACTCTGTCCCATTTTTGTAAATCAAAAACTGATTAAGTAAATTCTTGTTCAATAAAAATGTTATAAAAAAAAAATTTAAAAATATTATTTACAGAAAATTTAAAAGAAATCGTACATATTAGAAGCAATTTTAAAAAATAAACATCTTTGAATTATAAGTACCGTATTGGAACATATAAATACTAAACCCAACCATCAACACAGCTATCATCGTTATATCTATGGAATAATATTCATTATTTATACTTCTACTTAATAATTGGACAGAAAATGGTACATGATAATAAAGCACTCTTAAATTATTTCTACCGGGAGATACTGGAATGCTCTAAAAAAATTTTAATATATTTGTACACAATAATAATATTATAAAAAAAAGTAATGAATAAAAATTATGTGAGATTATATTGATGCGAGTCCTACTATTTTAATGCTCTGTAATTACACGTATTAAAACTAGCTAATAACTATGCTAAACCTATGGAACAAGTGCGTTTTACGTGAGAATCCTCATGTATAGTAATCGTAGTAAAGTCAAACAGCCGTAACCCAGTTGGACCAACAACGCCCTTGGCAACAAAATATATTAATTTAACCTTGTCTTATTCTCTTCTTTTATATGAGGTTTTTTTTTTAACAATTATCGTCGAATTCGGCCATTTAGATCTTACGATGATCAAAAGCGCCTTTAGTAATATATTGCACTCAAGTGGGCTGTGGCGGATTTCCTGCTTACCATTTCATAGCTACGAAACAGTGCAGCGTATTTCTGAACATACACAGTTCTGTACGTGGTGGACACATGCATTTTTATATCTTAAATCCTTTTTAAAAATATTTGTACTGATTAAAAAACTGTAATAATTAAAAGATAAATTAGATTAAAACCAAACAGATGATTTTATTGAGAATTGAAATAGGTTTAGTTTTACTGAACAAAAAAAAAAAATTATTGTTGAATTATTTAATTTTAAGCGCGATAAAAATTTAATAATTATTTTTCTATTGCACGAAAAATCTAAATTCTTTAACTATTTAGGTAATTCTTAATCAAAATAACTAAAATAAGATTATTTCATGAAAGTCTACCGATTTAAAATATTTTTAGAATAAAGTTTGCATAACCGTAAAACGTTGAGTAAGTATAAAATATTCATATTAGGTATGTTATGTATGCAATATATATATAATGTACTAGTAGAAATACGCAACCCCGCCCGAGAGTTATTTTATTTTTTTAGATTAGAGCAATAGCAATAACTATTATTTCGACGAAAAAAATAATGTTAAAAAGAGCATATAAATATTCTAAAGATAATTATTTTCACTATACAATTTACAGGAAAAATCAATATATTAAACAAAATAAAATATTTCCTAGGTAACCAAATAATGAAAAAAATATATGCATCCCAGAGTTTATTTCTGGCCTTTAATTCGTGCTCAAAACTTTTTCAACCATTAAAAATGTGATTTTGAAAATTCCATTTTTATTGCACCAATATAGAGTTCTTAATACATTCTCCTAACATTTCAAATAAACGATATGGTATGAAATTTACGCTGAAGAATCATTGAATGAGTGGTATTTGAATTGCATATTTGTATGTATACCAATTACGTATACCACGTAATTCAAAAACCATTCACCAACTGATCGCTATACTTAAAAAAAAAAAAAATCAAGCTTATTAACTTGAATTTTGACATAGAAGTTTCTCTAATACTTTAAACTTGCAATTTATAGAGGATTTTAGAAAAATTATATTATTAAAAATCGATCGATTTTATACTGGATATATAAACTTTTTAACTTTTTGATTGTCTAGGAAATATTTTATTTAACATGTTGATATTAATAATTACCAATTGAGGTATATGTAAATTAATATAGCAAATATATATATATATTAGCATAAACGATTGTGCGCTTTTTTCAACTGAACATTTTTTTTATTTTACATTAAAATAATAATTGTTCTCTTCTAAAGTAATAAAATATCTTGCAAGCAAAGCTCATCTAGTTAATTCATTAAATAATATGCGTGTCTACCGATCGAAAATTTATGAAAATAGTATTCAAGGAAAAAACCATTTAAAATATAATACTCTTAAGGTAAGTACGCAAAAATGTACACGATTGATGAGATGTATTCCTTCGAGACCGAAAAGCCAATTTTTTATGCACATAATAGAACGAAAAAAAAAATCAATTTAAATATTCTAAACCCATTCTAAATTGAACATTTTTTAATTAGCTACTTCGATTATTACAGTTGCGAACGACATGGATAAAATAATAAGAGGGTTCTCTATAAAATACGGTAGATAACGTTCAGTGAGCGTCGACGAATACGATGATTGACACATGCTTACATGATAGAGAAAACGATAATGGTATAAAAATAAAAAGACCCTCGAAAAAAGTATCCGTCACGACAGTTTTCCATACTCGGAAATATGAACCTACACTTATTATTGGATAGTGACTAACCAGGCTCGAATTTAAACGCATCGATAACCTTTGAAAAATGCTCTAAAAAAATAATCACAAATGTCTCTTAAAATAACTTATAATATTTTTTTTATTAAATATATTGTTTTGTTAGGTATCTAGCTTATAATTTATAAAGAAGAAAAAGTTGATCCGTTACGGCGACGATGATGTTGACTGAAATTTCCTGTAGATTTAAATCAGTTTAACTTAAATTATTCTGCTGTAAAATTAACAAATATGCATTAAAATAAACAAATAATCTTAACGTTTTAAAATTAATTTAAAAATTAAAAAAACATCGGAAAGTATAAATAATTGCAAAATAAGAGTTTTAACTTTAAAGCTTTTATTACATGAAACAAATTATGTATATAGAAAGCATTTTCATATTAAAAATAAAAATTGCGTAATTCCTTGAAATCGAAGCCCAATATAAATTATTAGTTACTATTACTTCTATCATCTATATTACTACTATCATTGATCAGACCTCCAACACACCCGATGACAGATCTGGAGCTTATAGTCGATTCTGAGCTGATAATGAAAAATTGCCGTTAACTATTGGATACAATATACAAAAATAATTTTATTTTCGACCAAAATGTATTCCGGACGAATGTTGAACTATGATTAAGCGTACCTATGCAAATTATATAATACGTATTTTTTACAATTATGAATGACAAATCAAAAAAAAGATCATCAGTTTTATTGTACTCGTACACGAGGTTTTATAATAATTTACCGAGTGGCAAAAATATCTTATCACCCTAATAGTCATTCATTGCTCCTAATATTTGAATATTGATTTATCATTTTTTTTTTTTTTTTTTGGTAACACAATCTTTATCTAAAAACTTGGAATTTTAATTACTTATTTATAAATAAACATTTACTGGTATGACACTTTCAAGCGTAAATTAAACTCCAAGAATATATTACCCATATATTACAACAGGTGTACAATACAGTTTCGAATACTTAAGAAACTGTACTCAAAATAATCACTTATCGTTGTGTAAATATTAATTTGTAGTTTTAGTACAATGGCGTTTTAGCTCACGAGTGCTTTTTTTTTTTTTACACTTTTCTTTTCAAAACCTGTTTTTAAAAATTGATGGTATAAAAATGATCGTAAAATCCAAAATTATCGCAATCGATAAGTTTTAAAGTTATAATGATTTAAAAGTTAAACTCAGAAAAAGGAACCTACACTTCACATTATTCAATTATAACAATTACTGTACATTTTTAAGGATAAGGAAATATAATCTTTTCAAGAAATGGGGTTTTAGCTTCACACGCAAGATGTTGATCCATTTCTACGATCCTCCTCCTCCTCTAGCATTTGGAATTTATAAATTTTTTTTAAGCCAATTGTTTGTAATAGAACATATGTGTATCTACATTCATGTTGGTGTGCCTTGGAATACTTGGAACAGCCTGCAGCAGATTCAAATACAATCAATGATTACTATAGATATATTGTTTGAGAACAGAGCTACTAAACAATATTTTCAACTGTAAACTAAAATTTATAAATCCCAATTCAAAACCATTTAGCTGCAATAGACAGATATGGAATTCGTAATATCAGAAGAACAATTTTTTGTTTATTTATCTTATTGTTAAATAACTAACATTAATATTGTTTCATATTTTCAATAATGTACCAAACAGTTTGAAGCAATTATAACAGAACGTTGTCATGAAAATTATACAATGAACAAGAAATATTTAAACAATAATTAAGATGAATTATAAACATTTACAAAGATAAGTACTTGAATATTATATTCATATTGATTTCAAAGTACTTATACTTGACAAGATGTGTGATTGGTTTGTTAAAATTTGGTCAATAATAAATATACAGTTTACAAAATATAAAAATATTCAAAGATCATCAAAGACCAACACAAACAAAAATAAAGTAAAATAGTTTTATTTAAATAATATAATTATTTTACTATCTAATTGATTGGGTACAAATTGCACAATAATAACATAATAATGTGGTCAATTGACCATTAATAAAAAAAGAAACACTAAAAACACAGAAAATAAACAATCTAAAAATAAATATATTTATTACCAGTTTTTGTTTTATAATCATTTGGATTTTGCAATCATAGCGATTAGTGATGTTACTGAATAGAGTGAGAAGATGTTAACCGTAATAAAAATGTCAGTTAAGCTATATACTTGCAGAGCCAAATGAATTAAATAGAGTTATCATGTTACAATATAATTTGGATTTATACCTATTTACAATAAATTATTATACGATTTTCATTATACATAAAGACAATTGTTATGTATTACTTTATTTACATTTTACCACGCACAGCCTTTTGAACCCTACATAATAGGATGAAAACTAAACTCTCTATGGCACCATTTGTTTGTGAACCATATGAATTAGTTAAAGTTGAACTTAAACGTAAATGGGCTTCCGTGGAATTGATGGAACTGTTGAAATGGGTTGAAACCTTCTTGCTGATGACGACCAGATTCAGGATCAAGTGGATCAATTCCTCGATCAAATTGTTCACGTTTTTCTGATTAAGCACAGAAAAAATTACTATTACATATTTACCACACAGTTAAATAAATAAATTTAATTACCAGGATCAGTCAGCACTTCTTTCGCTGAAGCTATTTCAATAAACCTTTTCTCTGCATTCTTTTTAGCTTCTCCTTGGAAATTATCAGGATGCCATTGTTGAGCTGCTTTTCTAAAAATTAAAAATATTATATGGTAATGTTAGTTTCAATGATAATTTGTTATTTATAATAACTAACCTGTAAGCTTTAATAATTTCTTGTTTGGTAGCAGTTCTTTTTACATTTAATATTTTATAGTAATCTTTTCTTTCAGCTTGTTTTTGCAATTTCTTGGCTTTTTTCAATCCTTCATTAGCTTGTCTGTGATCCTGTTCAATATGTAATGCATGTTCAAAATCCCTAATAGCTAAACATTAAATAAATAATAAATAAGTTAAATAAAATTAATTTATTATTTTAAATTTTCTAAAATATTATTATTTAATTTTTTTTTCTTAATGCAATTGTAAAAAAAAAAAAAAAAAAATTAAAATAGAAACATAGATTTTTATTGTTTTAATTTAATTACACTGAAGTTCTATATTTATAAAAACTAAATTAATAAATACTCAAAATATATTAAAGTTAACAAATATACTATTCAGTTATGAAAAATGTGATGGCAAAGTAATTTTGAAATTATTATATTTTTTAAAAACTCTAAGCTTTTATCTGAAGTGTTAATTTAAATCTGATAATAAAATAATAACAATTTTACATGAGTTCAGTACTATAAATGTTCATTAATACAAACAAATTATTGAACATAAATTATTTTAAAATATCAAGTAATTATTTGAAAACATTATGTTAGTTATGTATGCATTATAATAAATAGTTTAAGCATGATATAAAATTCAGCAATTTTTTTATTCAACATTATTAATACCATTTGGTAATTATTATTTAAAATATACAATTACAGTTAGATTATAACAAATAGAAATAACTTAAATTGATTTTTGATTTTTTTAAATGTATTATTATTAATTTATCTATATCAAATATTTATTTTCTTTCTATCATATTCAAATGATCACAACTCATCTATTTAAATATATTTATAATTCATACCTTCATCAAACATTGAGTTTGCTATATATCCTTCTGCTCTTAGACAATAGAGATCAGGCGTTGGGGTTATATCTAATGCTTCACTGCAGTATTTCAATGACAATAATGGTTCATCTGTATGTTGATAACTCTGACAGAGTTTTTCTAAGGCTAAAAACCTTACTTTTTCTGATTCTTTCTCTAAATCTAGTATCTAAATTAGAGAAAATATATAATTAAAACCATATAATATCAGCTAAAATGTTAAGACAACACTAAATGTTTAAGATGATGATGGTGGTGTAGGGAAAGTGACGCGCACATCGCCCAGCACACCAAAGCCCCACACTGACTTTAATTAGTTGGTGTGGTCTGACCTTCCAGGTTGGGGGTTGATCGTAGGGCCGACAACCCTACCTCATAAAAAAAAAATAGATGTTAAGAAACAACAACACAATAAGCCTCGGTTCAAGGATTTAACGGACATCAACACTGGAACTTGGAACGTGCGATCTCTGTATAGGGCTGGAGCTTTGACAACATCTCTATCGTGTCTTGAGCAATATGGGATGTATATTACCACGATTCAAGAAGTAAGATGGACAAACTCAGGTAGCTTGAAATCTCAAGGAAATACATTATTATACAGTGGTGGAGATAAACATGAATGCGGGATAGGTTTCGTAATAAGGGATAACGTTGTGACAAATATAGTGAGGTTCCAACCAATAAGTGATCAGATGTTACATAGAACTCAAATGTAAATGGTACATGTTCCTAATTAACTGTTATGCACCGACAGAAGATAAGAGTGACGACACAAAAAACAAATTCTATGAAGACTTAGACTTGGTGTGTGACACCCTACTGGTTGATAAACCAAAAATAATATTAGAGGACTTCAATGCGAAGATTAAAAATGAAAACATACATAAACCAACAATTAGATCCAAAAGCCTACACAAAATTACGAACAACAATGGAAATAAACTAATCACTTTTGCCACAGCCAAAAATATGATAATAAGTAACACATACTACCCTCATAAGAATATAAACAAACAAACATGGATCTCCCCATGTGGGTTAGTAAGAAACCAAATAGATTACATGTTAGTGGACAACCGGATAAAATCGTGTGTAAAAGATATAAGAAGTATGCGAGAGAGTAGTGCAATGACGGACCATTTCCTTGTGAAAGCGAAAATCACTCTCAGAATATCAACAAAATGGAGAAAAAAGATTAAGTACAAAGGAAAAATCAACAAGGATATACTAAAGACAACAACAGCTGAAGTGTACCAAGACAAATATCCTTGGAATTACGAGACGTACAAGAAATTATGAACTTGAATGAAGCATGGGATAAAGTAGAGCAAGCAATCAAAATAACAGCAAAGGAAGTACTTGGATATGTACCAAAAATACAAAGAAAATATGGTTTAACAACGAATGTAAAGCTGCTCAAGAGGAAAAATACAAAGCATGAACAAAAGTTTTACAGAACCCTAGTGAAGACAATAAAAGGTTACTAGCACAAAAACAAAGGGATGCATAAAAGGTCATTAGAAGGAATAAGAGATTATGGGAAAAGAATGGATACACATCATAGAAAACAACAGGAATAACAACTCCAAAATATTTTTTGAAAAAGCAAACAAAGTTAAACGTGGATATCAAATTAGACCAACAGTAATGAAGAAGCATGATGGATCCTTAATAACGGAGAGTAAAGAAATTGTGTGTGAATTTAAAGATATGTTTGAAAAATTGTTAAACCAACCAAATGAAAATAATACCATACTTCAATACTCTACTGTAGAACAGCTACTTGAAAAACCATCAGAAGACGAAGTAAAGATGGGATTAGATATGCTAAAAAACGGGAAAGCACCGGGAGATGATGAGATAGTATCTGATTGCCAAAAAAAAAAAAAGAGGCCAAGATCTGCTGAACCAGCTCCACAAGCTTACGAACACAATCTGGGAACAAGAGGAGATACCCAAAGCATGGCGTATATCCATCATCTGCCCTGTATACAAAAAAGGAGACATCATGGAGTGTGAAAATTATAGAGGGATCTCTCTACTCAATACTTTATATAAACTATTGTCCAACATACTTCTGACTAGAATTAACTCATGTATCAAAGAAATAATTGGAGAACACTAAGCTGGTTTTATGCTAGGAAAATCAACAATAGATTAAATACACATCGTAAAACAAGTTGTTGAGAAGAGTCACGAATACAATAAAGATACATATCTACTATTTGTTGACTTCAAAGCAGCTTACAACTCAATTAAATGAGGCAAACTATGGGAAGTCATGGACCAGTTAAGAATACCAGCCAAGTTAAGCAGATTAATAAAATCATGCTCATATTATTCAAAAAGTAAAATTAATTTTTTAGGAGAATTATCTGAGTTTCCGGTAACGACTGGTCTCAGACAAGGTGACGCTTTATCACCTGCACTGTTCAACATTGCCTTAGAATCAGTTATGAGGGCAGTAATATCCCAAGCAAAGAGCATAGAAATAAAAGACAATCAACATCAAACAGCAGTTGCTTACGCGGATGACATAGTCTTATTAGTCGAAACAGATAACAACCTAAAAAACAGATATATTGCTGAAAGAGGGAAAAAATTGGCTTAAAAATTAATAAGACAAAGACAAAATACATGATAGTATCTAGACAAAATCATGAAAGATATTTGACCCAAAGAAAAACAATGAAGGAGAATATGAAATACATAGCAATAAAAATTTAGAAGAATTATATAACAAAACCAATATTATCGGGATCTTGAAAAGCGTACGAATAGGCTGGGCTGGACATGTATGGAGATCAAAAGGACTAATATGACAAATAACTGATGGAAACCAAACGCAAAGAGATCCAGAGGACGACCTAGACAAAAATGTACAGATAGAATAAAAGAAGACCTGAAGATGGTGGGAGTAAGGAATGCTGAATAAATGGCACAAAATAGAGAAGATTGGAAACAATATGTTGTTGCGGCAATGGGCCTTGTAAAAAGCCAAAGAAGAAGAAAATGTTTGAGACATTTACTGTCTTACTTTCTACAATAGACAATATAGAAAAATGTTGAATATGTTCTCTATTTCAATTATAATACAATTTTACGCCTAAATCAGAGTAAAAATTATAATTTCCTTGTTATATACAAAAAACTTTTCATTATTTGTGAGTGAGTTTTTGTTTTATTTAGTATAAAATTAAAGAAATTAATAAAGCATGATTAACTTTAATAACTTCTATATAAATATTCAATAATAATTAATCTACATCATGATACTAATCTTAGATAATAATTAACATTCTTATTTTTAATTTGGATAAAAAGGTAAATTTTAAATTCCATAAATCACTAACTAAAAATAAACTATAACAACGATCTTAACTAAACGTTTTATACTGGTATTATTGATATAATGAAGATATAGAAATATCTTTGTTAAGTCAAAGGAAAATAAAAACTAACCACCTTTCTAATATTTTCTCGATAAACAAATTAAATTCAATTTTAATAAATAAGATCTAAAATATAATATAAAACTACAAGACTAAAAATTAAAGAACCAAGTTTTAAAATTAAAAAAATAATAATAAATATTACCTTCTTTGCAAATTGAATACTGCTAGCAAAATCTTTGATATTGATTGCAGACTGACTGTCTACAACCAGCCTTTCAATTTTTTTAACAACTTTGTAATGTGAATGACATTGTTTATGATCTGCATCTAATTTTAAACATTCTCGAATCTCTCTAAAAAACAATTTAACATAATTATCCAACATGATTAAAATAAATTATACATTAAGATATAATTACTTAAGTGATTCAGTCACTTCTCCAATGCTATAATAAAGTTTTGACAATTTGTAATGGCCATCTGTATTATCAACTTGGAGTTTAGTAGCTGTTCGTAAATCCATTATAGCATGTTGCATATTTCCAGAACTCATGTGCAACTGTGATCGCTGTTCACGTAATGCAGGAGCCCATGGACAATACTCAATAAGACGATCCAATGAACTAATTCCACTCTTATAGTCTTTATTTTCTTGATAATAAGTAGCTAACTCCATATCATAGGCAAGACCATCAAGTTTAGAATATAAATCAAATGCTTCTTGAGAAAAATCACCATTAGAAATGTACTAAAAATATATTAATATTTATATAGTAAAAATAGTACAAACATAAGAATACATTTTTGTACTTACAACATTATATAATTCATTTCTTGCTTCTTCAAGTGAAGCCTGTTTCATAAGGACAACACCTCTTTGATAACGTGCCTAATAAATTAAAATTAATATTTTACAAAATATATACATTTAATTACTGTTTTTGAATTAACATAAAAATAATAATTATTTATACTTACAGCAGTAAAATCGGGTTTAAGTTCAAGAACTTTACCAAAGTCTATTAACGCAAATTTAGCTTTTCCTAAAGCTAAATAAACTGTTCCTCTTTTAAAATATGTTAAATAGTTATCTGGATCACCCTCTATAAAACAGAATATATTATGATAGTGAATAATTTAAGTTATATTGAAATAATAATTTCATACAAATAATTAAAAATGTACAATAAATTAATATAATCCAATAATTAAATAGTTGAAGATTTAATTTATTGTATAACATAACCTTGAACTAAAAGAAAAAACCTTACCGAAATATAACCCATTTGGGGTTGTACTGAAGGTTAAGCTCTAAAACTATCATCCCAAATTAGAATAAATTCTTTTAAAATGTAAATGAACAATTCAAAGAATATATATTCTAGTAAAATATAAGTGATTCAAGATAGATTTAATTAATACAATTTATATTATTAAATTGAGTATAATAGTGAAACATTTAAATATAATTAACATATTTTGAATTTAATAAGAGTATGTTATTGTACTTAAATAAAAGAAAATTACAATTACAATCATAACTGAAAATAATACAAAGGAGGCGGTGTTAAAAATATATACCATGCACCATTTACGATATCAAAACATACTACAGATCTAAGAACAAGTTGTTCACAATCAAACGGTGTTTGATAACAATGAGCTTACCGACGGCTGCATGATAATGGGACAGGGCGTCCTGCAGCTGCCCTCGCGCTAAGAAGTCGCGACCCATCTCCAAGTGGTTCTCGACTTCGGAACCTGCAGCATAAAAGAAAACTCATTGCGTTTATGAACATCATTCGTCGCGAGATGCTGCGATCGAGTATACAGGAAGCGGCGACGAGCGAAGGTCTTACCCATGACGACCGAGTAGTCCAGCCAGTCAAGGGCCAAGAAGAACAAACAAGTGGAGTACAGCTTTAAATGCATCCTGTGCCACGTATCCATCTCACAGTAGCAGCGGCGTCCGCGGATCTCCTTGCTGTAATAGTTCTTCAAACGGGTACTGTACAAATGGCGTGTGCCGTGGTATTCGGGTGGTTGACCGGTGGGAAACCAATCGCATCCTACGCTTTCCGGAAATGCTGGGCTCCGTGCAACGCGCGTCGTATGTATACAACTCGCCGTGCACTTGCACTATATCTAGACCGCGGTGCGATCGAGTACCGATTCGGTTGCGGACAATCGCCGCCGAGACAACTGATAACGCACGGTCGTTGATAACGGTTCGGAGCTGCGTCCGGTGAGCTCGGAGTTACGGATAACACCGGCGGCCGGGGTACCGACATGCCAAACGCAACCGCCGCCGTTCCGTCGGGCGCCGTGGTGTGCTGCCATTGGTCGGTTTTCCGACCGAACCGATTCGAAAACATCGACGACCAAGAAAAAAAGCTACGGTTGTTGCTCGGCGTCTTTTGATTTCAATGAATATTTATTAGAACGAGAAATGACTAACAAATGTTCATAATGCTCTAAAAATTATAAAGAAAAAAATAAAAGGCGAAAAAATGCAAAATAAAAGTTTCGCCTTCGTAGTTTCTGTTACGTGGAACAAATTATGTACTCGGAATGCGTAGTCTGTGTTTATCCAAAAATAGAAGCATTCTGCGCTAAAATCCGGCCCTAATGCCGGGTTCACACTATTGTAATTTCTGGTATGCTTTTTCCCGCGTGCTTATTTTTACTCGTGCAAGAACGAAATTGAACAAATGTGAACGTTGATAATACGCATGCAAGTTCTTGCATGCTCAAACTTGCATGCAGTCCGGCATGTCGGACAGTAATTGAATGCAATTAGGTAATTAATTGTATGCTAGTTTATTCTCGAACACGAATAGTGAACCACGTGGATAATGTGATTGTGTTTAAAATTTTTGAATTTTGTTTAAGTACATTTTTTAAATAATTTGAAACAAACTATTTGATGCGCCAACACTATTTCTTCTACTAATACATTGTCGAACCCATAATCTTTTTTTTTTAAAAAGCTTCTTGCTTCTTTTTTTAAGATTTCTTTACGAAGCATATCGCAAAAAATAAGTACTCCTTTTTTTGTTGGATCCATTTAACAGTCTCGTAAAATATAAAAATATTTCAAAATTCAGCACTCCTACTCGCGATCAGATTCCCTTTAAAACTAAACAATATTTAAATACATACAAAACTACACATATAGGTACAAGCATCTATGTGAACATGCACTTACGTATTACTATGCGTATTCTTGCATGATATATATTGCAAGCAAGTCTACAATGCAAGAAATTGCAATAGTGTGCACCCGGCATAATACAATAATTGATATAATTCTATGCCTCAATCGGTTATTCTTTAGAAATATATTTAAAACAATGACGGCTCCTGAGGTTCAATCAGAAATGTATTTTAAGTTTTTGTGACCCAAGGCTAATAATTTTTGTCACTTCCCATGCAATTATTAATCTACTTCAGCATTAGTTATTACAATATTGGTATACAACTTATAAAAAAAATATGATAACATATAGAATGAACAATATCCTTTAGTAAAAAAAAAAAAAACCCCATAATAAGAATATCCGAAATGTTTATGATTTATAACTTTAATCATAGAAAAATTAAAATTTACGAAAATTGTACAGTAAAATCAAATAAAGCATATAATTAGGTATTTAAAAAAAATTACCACGGGATTTAATACAAGCAAATTCATTAATTATATCCTCATACTTACGACTAACATGCCTCAATTGTAACATAATACGTAAAAGCATCAAAAATTATATTGGCCCATAGCCGTCAGGAATATATAAAATAAAAAAGAACCGGATGGGCCTTGCTCTGCTCTACAGTTAGGGGTGGAGTGCACCTCGCTTATAGGATAGGTCATTATTATAATGGATTTGTTAAATTTGAATGCAATGATAGATATCATTGTATACGAATAACGATTCTGAACGGAGTTCATATGTTTGTCTAGGATATAATACATTGTTATTTATAAACAATGTAAAAAGTATATTTTATTTTGAAACGATAAATATATTTTTCAATTTGGATGGGTTGGCAGTTGCATACAGCGATATAGTTTGTCAGTCTAGAACATTCTACATTATATTATATTTTACATGTAATTTTATGTCAATATTCGATGTTCAAACGCTTATAAAAAAAAATTGTGCCTATGGATTTTAATAATTTTTGAATGACATTAAGAACTACTTCTGTGGAATCTTCGATTAAATTTTCAAGTTTTATCACCGATTATAAAAATAAAATGTAAAAAAATCGAATATTTTAAATGCCTATAAGTGGCTTAAAAATCAATATAATATTTTGAAAAAAATATTGCATAAAAGAAATACCAATCTTAACAGCTGGTAGAAATTTCAAAAATCTGCGACTTATACTTTTTTAATTATAAAAAATATTTAAAATCGTCTGAGAATAAATCGCTATTTTATGCAATTTCGTAAATATTTAAATTTCAAACAGTCATACAATTTTTTCCTCTTAGTCCGGTAAAAATTTTTGTAAAGATTTTTGAAGAGTAGCTCATAGATAACCTCGTGTTAAAATTTTGAACCTTAAGTATGAACAAAAAAAATTTTATGAATTTTTATCTACAAAATAACTTGCAAATTATCGTGATTTTTACACATTTTATACAAATTTGAGCATTAAGGGCTTATAAAAAAAAATTGAGTTAACCGATCACCGATATTTTTTAGTTACGATAAGTTTAACTTATTATAAACCTAGTATAAAATTTTCAAGAGTTTTCGCTCAACCAATTAAATTTTATAGATGTTTAAAAACAAAAATTTAACAAAAATCGAAAATTTAAATTGTCTATAAATAAGTCAAAATATGTCAAAATACTTTGAAATCTTAACCATGTATAGAGAACGTCAATATAAAGATTTGGTGAAAATTTCAAGTTGTTGCGGTTTTTCATTTTTGAGTTAGAGCATTTTAAAAAAAAACCAATATCTTTATCAGTCTAGAATATTATACATTATATTATATTTTACATGTAATTTTTTGTCAATATTCGCTGTTCAAACGCTTATAAAAAAAAATTGTGCCTATGGATTTTAATAATTTTTGAATGACTTTAAGAACTACTTCTGTGGAATCTTCTATTAAATTTTCGAGTATTTTGTACGAGCCAAATTTTTTTTATCACCGATTATAAAAAAAAAATGTAAAAAAATCGAATATTTTAAATGCCTATAAGTGGCTTAAAAATCAATATAATATTTTGAAAAAAATATGACATAAATGAAATACCAATCTTAACAGCTAGTAGAAATTTCAAAAATCTGCAACTTATACTTTTTGAATTATAAAAAATATTTAAAATCGTTTGAGGATAAAACGCTATTTTATGCAATTTCGTAAATATTTAAATTTCAAACAGTCTTAAAATTTTTTCCTCTAATTCCGGTAGAAATTTTTTTAAAGATTTTTGAAGAGTAGCTTATAGATAACCTAGTGTTAAAATTTTGAACCTTAAGTATGAACAGAAAAAATTTTATGAATTTTTATCTACAAAATAACTTGCAAATTATCGTGATTTTTACATATTTCGTATAAATTGTAACTTTGAGCACTTATAAAAAAAAATTGTGACTTACGATTTTAGATTTTTTTTTATCAGTTAAGGAACAACTTATAAGAAACCTTGTATTAAATTTTCAAGATTTTCTAGGCAGCCAAAAAAATTTTATCGTTATTTAAAAAAAAAATACTTAAAAATATTGAAAATTTCAATTGTCTATAAATAGCTTAATAAAAGTCAAAATACTTTGAAAATTTAATGGTGTATAGAGAACGCTAATCTAAACATTTGGTGAAAATTTCAAGTATTTACATCGATTAGTTTTTGAGTTATAGCAAAATAAAAAATTTGATTATGTCAAAAACTGGTTTTGCGTAAAAACTCCCGTTTTTCCCAAATTTTTTTATGGTTTTTCCCGTCGCATTTAAAAAATATTGGAAATTTTTAACTTTTGATCCCCCAAAGTACCAAATAGATTCACTTTCCTTTCAGAAAAGTTGCTACATAAGGCAATCGAAGCATTTTTACTGCCCCAAAACGTGTCGACAGACACAAAAAAAAAAAAAAAAAAACACACATCATTGTAAAATCAATACATTCTTGACTCCCTTCAGAATCTAAAATTGAATTGAAAAACTGAAATACAGTCTCAAGCAATTATTTTTAAGTACAAAATTTACTAACCGTGGCTATAACATAACAACACACTAGTCAATACACAATAAATATATTATATATATATATATATATATATATATATATATATATATATATATATATATATATATATATATATATATATATATATATATAAGCATTGATAACGGATACGGCGTCTATTTTAATAGATTATAATAATCAACTAAGAGGAAGTGTTAATTCAAAACATCACTAAGAGCAAATGTTGTAAACATAAACTCACTGAAAGTTATAGCATTCAGAAGTGAGTGCACTTTTGTTGAAGTATCGGAAAAACGAAATCAATGGGTAATTTTTTTTTAAACCGTCACATATTTCAGGCAAATGAGTACAAAACTGAATTATTCCGTGATTTTTTTCTTGCCACCGTATCTCACAGAGTCCCGAAAACAACCGACCAAGAAGAGTACGAAAAACAGTCGATAATTAAGCCGATGGATTTGAGAAAGCTATTATTTCTTCAATTCTACTTATTGCATGTCAAGTTATTATTAAATTTTTTAAAAGAGTTGTTTAAAGAATAATTCATATAGGAACAACGTTTATTTATCTCTTGAATAGCACCATTGATCATCGATTTTATGACTCCGCAGTTATCTATTCCAATTCCAAAAAATATTTTCTAGCTCAACTATATACTTATTACAAAATCAATAAAAATATGTCTTAAAGCTTTTCCAAATAGATGTCTTTCTACTCCTTGTTTGGTTTATTTTATTTATTTTTATTTTATTAAACATACGGGATAAAACCCTTTTGAACATAATATATACATATTAGTTGAACAGCATATGATACAAATATTAAAATTAATAGCTCAACAGTATTATAAGTATAGAAGTTTATAATCATTGCACACAATAATATAAATTATTTAATACTTATATTTAAAATTGAACCGTTCCGTCTAAAAGCGTTCAAACGCAATCTAATAATTATGTTTATCGTATGGATAAAAGTACATATAAAAAAACTAACCGTGTATGTATAATTTTAAGCAATAAGCAATAAGAAATCAAATAATTTATTATGGTAAAATTTTACGTATCATTAAAATGCAATATTAAATATACCATTGATCTCTGTCGGTCATTTGCTCGCATTAACTTTCTGTAATAAATATGTAGCATTATAACAAGTATTCTAAACATGTTAGTCGTCGAACATATTAACGATAAGAAATCAATCAAATTGGATAACGGAAAACGTGAGAGTCCCAAAAGTCCCTAACGAAAAACCACGTACTGCACGAAAATATAAGATAAAGTGAAAATACAATTAAATTATATCGATTATACTAATATGATATTCTAAACTGTAATAAATAATAATTAAAGCGTATATTATAATATTAAATTTAATTATATACAAGGTCATATTAAACTTTTTTTTTTTAGAATAAAACTTTCGTCGTATAAAATAAATATAAGCAAAATATAATGTATTATTTTTATTAAATGCTACATTTTTAATTTTGCCTAAGAACCTTAAAATGCTTTATCAAGTTCTGATTGTATAGTAGTTTTGTACATTTGTTTAATTGTATAGACTATGGAATACTTGTTTTCTTTTTTAGGGACATGGAACCCTTACCTATCTCCCCCCCCTCCTAAAGGCTCTACTGTCAACGTGAAGATGTTATTTAATTTAATTATGGCAAGGTGTAGAAAATATATTAAATTATTATTACCAAAATGCTTACGTTGATATTTAAATTTTTAAACAACGCAGAAAACAACTAATAAGTATACTAATATCGCATAAGTTTTTCTAAAGCATAAGTATTTAGATATGCAAACGGTTGGATTGTTTACGCAGTGTTAGGTACATAATTATAAGTAAAATATTTCTGCGATTTTTTTTTACTTTTTTGTACATTCACACCATCTGAATTCAAGTTTCGCGAAAATTGAGGTTGTATTTTGGCTAATAGCATATTTACAGTATGCCTACTAGCTAAAATTCCACATATATATGTGTAAATGCCGAATGACGAATACGCATTATGTTTTGTGAGTCTAATAAATTAATGTTGTGTGTCCAATGTTATAATAATATTTGTACGGAAGCAACATTTAATGGATAACAATCCGCAGTGTTGAAATAATGAGTTTGTTACATATATATATGCGATGATGCGGCTATGTTATGAACATCACCCTTTCATAATGGCGATCACTATAGCTATGGAAAATACCACACCCTTACCCTTTTAGTTTATACAATAACCTTATAAAAACATTTACCTTTGTGATCTATGTGTAATGGCGCTGACTAGTATTTCATTTGGTGGGGCAAAGTATAACAATTTGTTAACACCACCACCCAAAAAGTAAGTAAGTAAAATAATGACCGACTACATTATTGAATAATTTATTGTAAATTTAACCATCATAATATAAAAAAACACCCACACATCATGGTAAAACTATTAATTATGGAATGGATTCTATAGATTCTAATCTATTCTATAATCAATGGTAAAACCAATAGCTTCCTCGTTTCACTCAGAATCTAAAATATGTTTCAAAAATATTTCACGGGGCTATTGATAATTTATGTCTCTATCTTAAAATGTTTAAAAGATGTGTTTGCATGTTGTATAATCACTTTTAAATACTGAGCTATGAAAGGCGTTTAGCTTCATCATGTGTGCGAAATATATATATATGTCAATGTAATTGTAATGTCAATCTTTGTACTTGATATGATAAGGAGAATTACACTATCACATCATAGTATCCTATCATCTACAGATTGGCTGTCACTTAATTTGTAAATTCCTAAGATTTACTAGAATGTAAATTTATCAACCCAACCACCTAACACCAAGCAACTACTCTCCACAAACACAATCACCAAATACCCATCACCATAGTTAAATGCAGGGGCGAGCTACCCCATAAAAATATGTACTCGGCACCACTCTCTATATGTATTTTATAATATGTAATCCAGTGTTTTCCAACTGGTGTTCCGCGGAACCCACAGGTTCCGCGAGCCAGCAATAGGGATTCCGTGAAGAATTTAGGAAAAAATAAATAACATTTTCAATTTGAACAAAGACTCGAATTATGAACGAAAGCTGATCCTCATCGTTACTTTATCTTATCGTAAAATATTTGTTGTATAATTATGTTATAATAATTGTTATAGCCATCACTCCAGATATTTAATATCTGGTATTCATTAACCTTATTGTAGAAAAAGGGGTTCCGCAAAAATGATTAGGTTCCTGTAACCTAACCTGTAAAGGTTCCGTTGATAAAATAAGTTGAGAAACACTGATAAAATAAATTATGTTTATATATGAACGCATTTTTATTAATAAAATAATAAAAAATTTAATTAAAATTAGTAAATTGTTAATACTTGTAAATTAATATATAGATAAATAAACAAATAATTTATAAATACAAATAAATAAATGCTTAGTCTGGAGTGTCATAATAATCGAAAATTACGACAGATTTTAAATTAAAAATTCATCATCAAGTATATACAAATTCAATAAAATCGGAACAGAATATGAACAAATTAAAGAAGGAATACATTAAAAAAAAAAATTGATCGTTTTACATAGAGATAATTTATTTTAATAAGTGAGATTATTTAAAATTAATTTTTATTATTCTAATTATTTATACATACATTTTCACGTTCACGAAAACCTTCAAATGGAATTAATTTAACTACCTATGCACATGAGTTTACTAGCTTATTTTCATGCAAATAAGAAGAAAAAACATTTACATTCGATGTAACAAAAATATCAACGTGTAATGCATATGGTTTTTATAATTTGATAATAACCCCTTATCAATATATTTGTTCAATATGAATTACAGTATACACTACTCATGAATCTAGGTTAAAACCAGCTTTAACTCTTCCAAAGTCCAGTGCAAGAATTATTTTGGTACCTCTTCCACTTAAACGACTT